>JAYKKT010000047.1:6695000-7117500 GCA_036023115.1 Brasenia schreberi
ATAAGTCATCCCAAATCTTAGCTTTTGCTTCACTAACGGTCTTTTTCGCTTCCTTCTTTGCTTTCTTATAAGCTTCTAAAGTTTCAGTAGTTTTCTTAGCATAATGTAATTTGTAACATGCCTTCTTTGCCTTGGTTTTATTTTGTACTACTTCACTCCACCACCAAGCTTCTTTTTGTGCCGGTATACCTCCCTTAGATACTCCTAGCACATCTTTCGCCACTTTCCTAATATGTATAGTCATATTGTTTCACATATCACAGGGTGTGCCAACATAATTCCAAACATCTCCTTGAAGGACTTTCTGTTTAAATATATCTTCTTTCTCGCTTTTGAGGTTCCACCATTTAGTCTGAATAGCTCGATGCACTCTTTTCTTCTTTTTCCATTTTTTTATTTGTAAATCCATAACTAAAGGTCGATGTTGGGTGGTTAAGCTTTCTCCTAGAATTACCTTACAATCTTTACAACACGCTCTATCTTTTTTTCTACAAATAAAGTAATCAATTTGTGTTTGTGATAAGCCACTCTTATAAGTAATTAAATGTTCATCTCGTTTTTTGAAGATTGTATTGGCTATAATGAGATCAAATGACATAGCAAAATTTAAAATCTCCCTACCTTCCTCATTTATATCCCCAAAACCAAAGTTTCCATGAATCCCTTGATATCCTAATGCCTCTTTACCGACAAGTCCATTTAAATCTCCTCCTAAACAAATCATCTCCCTTTGTGGAATCTTTTGAAACACCTTATCTAAATCTTCCCAAAAAACTGTCTTTATACTATCTTCTAGTCCTACTTGGGGTGCGTAAGCACAAACTATATTCAAAACCTCTGCTCCTAACACTAATTTCAACGTCATGATTCGGTCACCATATCGTTGTATGTCTACTACACTCTCCTTTAAATCTTTATTTATGATAATACCAACTCCGTTTCGAGCCTTTTCTTTACCTGAGTACCATAATTTAAAACCTGTATCCTCTATCTCCTTTGCTTTTTCTCCAACCCATTTTGTCTCTTGTAAACATAGAATATGTATCTTTCTCCGAATCATAGTATCTACCACCTCCATTAGCTTACCCGATAATGTTCCGATATTCCAAGAACCAATATGAATCTTATTATCTAGGACTAGCTTCCTTACCCCCTGCATCCGTCTATAATCAAAATGCAGAGACCCTCTCTAAAATTTTTTCACTACATTCGGGCGGCAATGTAGCGGGACTAACTTCTTTACCCACACCCGTCCATGATGTGGGAACCCTCTCTACAATTGATTCACTACATTCGGGCGAAAATGTAGTGGCCCTTGCTTACTTTTTACTGCATTCGGGCTCTGCAGCACGTCGCTAGGCGGAAACGCCCCAAAGCAATGCTCATAATTTTTGTAATCCATGTTGTAAAAATCCGACGAAGTTTTACGTTGGTTGTCGGAAGCCTAACACAACCCTCCTCCTTTATCCGGGCTTGGGACTGGCAATGCAAGGGTGATCCCTTACATGGGCGGAGTTGGATTATATCCACATATATATATATATATATATATATATATATATATATGCGAGAGAGACTTGCGTATAAAGATTTGTTGTTTCTTGCACCCTAAAATGAAGAAAACGACTTGAGGGGACCCCAAAACAAAGAATGGTATCAAACGCAGTGACTCCCTTACCACGACTGAGGAAAAAAAACTACTGTAGAATCAGGATATCAAGTTGTGCCTAGATGGATGTATTTGGATCCGTTCATCAATAAATAAATAAATAAATAAATATATACATTATAAAGAAGTTTTATCTCATGTTAGACATTGCTTGATCATCATCACATCTATGAGATCAATCATATGGAACATTCATATACATTAAATGATATTTATTCTCATATCAATAGTACTAGGTGACTCGATCTGTGCCGTTGATGCAATCATGTGGACGACACAAATCATTTAGTAGAGTCCGATGTGAGAGGGTGTCTATCAACTCTTAATATATATATAGTTGTTGAACACTCACTCATATCAATGAAGATGTTAGATTGAATAGATGGATGGTTGAGATAAAAAGAAGTAAATGATGTATTTTTTACTTTTAATTTGGTACACCATAAAAACCTCAAAACGGAACTGAACATGCCCTAAGTGCTACTTTGGGTTTCAGTTCCAGTTCTAGGGGGCTTAGTTTCAATTTCAGATTTGGTTTTAGTAAAAAAAAATCTAAAATATAAGTTGCAATTTCAAAATTTTAATAAAGAAGGCCTTTGATCTCTTTCAAGTGGATTACCTAACATTGCAACAAAGTTGCACGTGACCTAGCTAGAACCTTCTTACCGCATATGGTATGACATCCTTCCATTACGAGGGAGGGGAACTTAAACACGTTAATCAAACCCTAGAGATCGATAATGTTAACACGCTAATACTTCTGTGCTATTTTAAAGAATAATAGAGATGAACTTAAACTTATTTGTAAATAACGGAACTTAAAAAACATAATGGATGCTTCATTTCTTGTAATACTTCCATATGACACAACCTTGACTTACCTTGCACGAACATAGTCAAACCCTTTACTATTTTAAAGAATAATAAAGATGAACTTTAACTTATTTCTAAATAAAACTTAAACAACATATAAATGCTTCATTTCAAGTAATGCTTCTATATGACACAACCTCTTATATTATAACTAAAACATTGGCTGGATGGTATAATCATCTCTTTTCACTGGATTCCAAGAAAATTTATGGGCACACTTGTTGGCCTGTTGAAAGTCCTAGTAATACCACCAATTTGACATCTTATTCAGCTTGCCTTGGCAAAGCATTACAGATCACTTCAGTTATCTTTTTTCTTTACCAGTTAGTTTGAACAAGCAGACTCGACGATGCGAGCTACAGGCATGAACCCCTTGAGCTTGCACCCGGGCCTATGTTCGGCATTAGTTTGTGCAAGAAGAGAGCACCCATGAAAATTGAACCCCAAATACCTGTATAGAAGCTAACTCTGCTTCTCCCCGGGAGAAGGCCCTGGTTCATGTATTAATCCTAAAGTGCCTTTGCTGATTAAATCCCGAATTCACCAATATCTCTTAATCCAAAAGTTGGAATATATCGAATACGAATTAGATTTTTGGAGAAAAATAAAGCATTGGACCTCAAACAGATTTAGATTAAGATCCAACTCCCATTCATGTAAACTTATTTCTTTTTTCATTTTTCTCCTTTTTGTTTTTTGGCACAATCGGGAAGGAGGAGGGAGATGCACACCGTCGGGATAAAATTCATGGCCTTCAATAAGTGAATCGACCCCCTAGATAAGTGAGCTATTGTAGTTCACATAATGTATTTCAAACAGAAAAAATAAAATTTAAAAATTAAAAGATACATGTTGTGAGCTAAATACAAAATATTATGTCATCAGATTATTTGGATCTACAGTCCAAATTTTATATGAGATTATAAAACTCACACACACACACACACACACACACACACACACACACATATATATATATATATATATATATATATATATATATATATATATATATATATATATGTATCTTATAAACTTATCAGGATTTATATAAACTTTATATACACATGCGCGCACACTCACACACACACATAATATAAACGGTTCGATTTGGTTCTCATGGTTCTGCTCCAACATTGGATATGTGAACTGAACCGCCAGTTTTTTTACTAGAACCAAACCAAAACAAACAACTCGAGATCTAAAACTGAATCTGACAACCGGTTTAGTTCCGTTCTAGCGGTTCCTTGAACACCCTAATTATACCCATATGTGGACTTCAGGGAATCCAAATGGACCAGATCATGTTCTAATTGTGATACAAAATCCAACTTAAACGGATATATTAGGTAGGAGATTCCAAGTTGGATTTAAGTGAAGAGAACCGAATCCAACACTAACTGAATTAGGTTCTTTATCAGATGACATTGGATATCGGTTGAGTCTATCAAAGAATCAATGGATTCAGATCCAGATGCATCTTAGAAGAAAACGGAAAGAAGTATATAGCCTAAGGTTGAGCATGGGTGACAATGTAAAGCCCAAACCATTTGCACAAGCCTAAGAAAATTTCTAAATCCAAGTCTGTGCGACTTGATCGGTCGTTCCCCGGGTTCCACGTTATAAAACAACAACAACAACAACAACTAAGCCTTTTCCCATACTAGACGGGGTCGACTACATGGATTCTTTGTTTCCACAGATCCCTATCGTGTGCCATGTTAGCAGTTAACTCCCAATAAGCTAGATCATTCTTTATTGTTTCTTTCCAACACTTTTGTGGTCGTCCTCTACCTCTTTTAATACTTTCCAAATTTAGTTTTTCTAACCTTCTTACAGGTTCTTCTTTTGATCTTCTTTCTATATGTCCAAACCACCTTAAACGATGTTCTCTCATTTTATCCTCTATTGGTGTCACTCCTAATTTGTTTCTAATAACCTCATTATGTATACGGTCTTTTCTTGTATGACCACTCATCCATCTCGACATCTTCATTTCTGTCACAGACATCTTTTGTACATGTTGATGATTAACTGCCCAATACTCAGAACCATAAAACATGGCAGGCCTAATTGCTGCTCTATAATATTTACCTTTTAATTTTAATGGTATCTTCTTATCACAAAGAATACCTGATGCTCCTCTCCATTTTAACCAACTAGCATTAATTCTATGTGTAACATCTCCGTCAATTCTTCCATCACTTTGAAAAATTGACCCTAGGTATTTAAAACTTTCCTTTTGGGGAATGCAATGTGTGCCAATTTTAATTTCTATGTCCTCTGAAGTAGCCAAATGATCAAACTTACATTCCATATATTCTGTCTTTGTTCTACTAAGTCGGAGGCCTTTGCTTTCTAATGTTTCTCTCCATAGTTCCAATTTTCTATTAACTTTTTCCTTAACTCCTCTACTAATACAATGTCATCTGCAAATAACATACACCAAGGTACTTCATCTTGAATATGTTTTGTTAACTCATCCAACACCATTATAAATAAGTATGAACTTAAAGTTGATCCTTGATGTAACCCAATATTAACTTCAAAGAAGTCTGTCATTCCTTCATGAGTCCTCACACATGTTTTTGCACCATCATACATGTCTCTTATAAGGTTAATATATGTCAATAGGATACCTCTTTTTTCCAAAGTTCTCCAAAGAACCTCCCTCGGTACCCTATCATAAGCTTTTTCTAGATCAATAAATATCACGTGAAGGTCTTTCCTTTTTGCTCTAACATGTTCCATAAGACGTCTCAAAAGGTGAATCGCTTCAATAGTAGATCTGCCTGGTATAAATCCAAATTGGTTCTCTGTTGTACTTGATACTTGTCTTAACCTACGTTCGATAATTCTTTCCCATAATTTCATAGCATGACTCATTAACTTGATACCTCGATAATTCGCACAATTTTGAGTGTCTCCCTTGTTCTTATATATGGGTATAAGTGTACTTGCTCTCCATTCCTCGGGCATCTTTTGGTTTTTCCATATTTCATTAAATAGTCTTGTGAGCCATGTGATTCTTATTTCTCCTAGTATTTTCCAAACTTCTATAAGAATATTATCTGGTCCTACTGATTTACCACTCTTCATATGTTTAAGAGCCTCTTTGACTTCATTCTTTTGAATACGTCAGTAGAAATTGTGGTTTATATACTTTTCTGACTTGGCTAAATCTCCTAAACTAATACTAACATCTTTATTTTTATTAAAAAGATTATAAAAATAGTTTTTCCATCTATTTCTTATATCATCATTTGCCACTAGAATTTTTTCATCATCGTCTTTTATGCATCTAACATAATTAAGATATTTAGTTTTCTTATCTGTAGCCCTAGATATCCTAAAAATATCTCTTTCACTCTCTTTTGAGTTGAGTTTTTTATATAAGTCATCCCAAATCTTAGCTTTTGCTTCACTAACGGTCTTTTCCACTTCCTTCTTTGCTTTCTTATAAGCTTCTAAAGTTTCACTAGTTTTCTTAGCATAATGTAATTTGTAACATGCCCTCTTTGCCTTGATTTTATTTTGTACTACTTCACTCCACCACCAAGCTTCTTTTTGTGCCGGTACACCTCCCTTAGATACTCCTAACACATCTTTCACAACTTTCCTAATATGTATAGCCATATTGTTCCACATATCACAGGGTGTGCCAACATAATTCCAAACATCTCCTTGAAGGACTTTCTGTTTAAATATATCTTCTTTCTCGCTTTTGAGGTTCCACCATTTAGTTTGAATAGCTCGATGCACTCTTTTCTTCTTTGTCCATTTTTTAATTTGTAAATCCATAACTAAAAGTCGATGTTGGGTGGTTAAGCTTTCTCCTGGAATTACCTTACAATCTTTACAACACGCTCTATCTTTTTTTCTAAAAATAAAGTAATCAATTTGTGTTTGTGATAAGCCACTCTTATAAGTAATTAAATGTTCATCTCATATTTTGAAGATTGTATTGACTATAAAGAGATCAAATGACATAGCAAAATTTAAATTCTCCCTACCTTCCTTGTTTATATCCTCAAAGCCAAAGTTTCCATGAATCCCTTGATATCCTAATGCCTTTTTACCGACATATCCATTTAAATCTCCTCCTAAACAAATCATCTCCCTTTGTGGAATCTTTTGAAACACCTTATCTAACTCTTCCCAAAAAACTCTTTATACTATCTTCTAGTCCTATTTGGGGTGTGTAAGCACAAATTATATTCAAAACCTCTGCTCCTAACACTAATTTCAACGTCATGATTCGGTCACCATATCGTTGTATGTCTACTACACTCTCCTTTAAATCTTTATTTATGATAATACCAACTCCGTTTCGAGCATTTTCTTTACCTGAGTACCATAATTTAAAACCTGTATCCTCTATCTCCTTTGCTTTTTCTCCAACCCATTTTGTCTCTTGTAAACATAGAATATGAATCTTTCTCCAAATCTTAGTATCTACCACCTCCATTAGCTTACCTGATAATGTTCCGATATTCCAAGAACCAATACGAATCTTATTATCTAGGACTAGCTTCCTTACCCCCTGCATCCATTCATAATCAAAATACGGAGACCCTCTTTGAAAAATTTTCACTACATTCGGGCGGCAATGTAGCGGGACTAACTTCTTTACCCACACCTGTCCATGATGTGGGAACCCTCTCTGCAATTGATTCACTATATTCGAGCGTAAATGTAGTGGCCCTTGCTTACTTCTTACTGCATTCGAGCTCTGCAGCACGTCGCTAGGCGGGGACGCCCCAAAGCAATGCTCATAATTTTTGTAATCCATGTTGTAAAAATCTGACGATGTTTTACGCTGGCTGTCGGAAGCCTAACACAACCCTCCTTTATCCGGGCTTGGGACCGACAATGCATGGGTGATCCCTTACATGGACGGAGTTTTCCACGTTATAAAAAGAAAAAAAAAATCTATTTTTCTAGATCAAGAGGGTGCAGTTTGGTCACCTACCCTAGTACTACTCTTGCATCCCAAGTGCGTTTAGCTTTAAAGTTTTGATCTGATTTAGTTCATTGGGTCAATGTTAGCTTAAGTAAGTGCACACAGTCAAGGATACCAACTAAATCAGTTTTAGTCTTCAATTGGGAGCAACTAACTATGAATCTGAAAGTTTGGTGTTAAATTTCCTTTTCTTTTTTCTTTTTCTTAAATAATATTTTAAAAATATGAGCATTGTTTCAAATTACTTTCTCCTACAAGTGATTGAAAAGAAACCTTTGCTTACGAAGTCATAGCTGGCACCTAGGGGGTCAACTGAAAAGTAGAAGGTATTAATGATAGAAAGTAAAAAGTGTTTTCATACTATTATAATATAAAATCAGTTTTATTTTCTCTTCATCAATCTTAGCCGTTAATTCTCTTTGATCAGATGATCAAGATTTAAGAACATGTCATCCAGGAGGACACTAGCATTGTGGTTTTCTTTTGGGTTAAATGAAAAAGGATAGATGTTTCCTCCTCATAGGATGTATTCTGGTGGATCATCGTCCATACACAGGCATAAACACAATACACACTAAATTTAGTAGATTTTTCTCTATTCATGTGCTCTTGGGAACAAATGGAAAGTATGTACTAGCACAGATAGCATCTGGATGCTGCCACAAGCACCAAAGAATGACTAAAGTCTGCAAGTCATGCACTTGATGTATCGGTCGAGATGAGTGGCAGACCAACTTTAACTTCAGGACAAGGTGAGGCATGCAACTCCCCTCAAATCTGAAAAATTCCTAGGTCTCAGAAAGAGAGGTTTCTGCGTGCATGCATACATTTTGTTCTATGAAATATGAATGGATTTAGTTTCGGTAGAACCAGACTCATGGTTCGAATCTGGGTTTTTTTATTTAAAGGAAAATTTATGATTAGTATGGGCTTCACTCTTTTCGTGGTCTTCTTTAACTCCGACGAGTTGCGGTCAATCTTTGTGTGCTACGAATAAGTTTGATTTGATTGACAGTTTGTGTTTCCTTTCAATTATATGCCTTTGCGTTCTAAAAAGGATTCCAAACATGGAAATGGTTTTGACCAAGGTTTGGGGTAAGTGGATGAACCTTAATTAGGTTTGGGTTGGATCTGATTTTAATCTAATTGGGTGACCTAGATATGGGTAAGATTTGGTTTCGGATGGGAACTGAACAAGTTATGGGTATCTTGAATATATTTCTTCAATGAGGTTAGCCAAGGATTCTCACAGAAAATATTATAAGAGATTTCAAAAATCTCTATGTAATTTTCTTCTAAAATATATTTTATCATTCTTGGATGTTCGTTACAGTTAGGAGAAATGGCTCTCTTAACTTGCCTCTTTCTATAAAAAAGAAAACAGTTTTATAAAACATGTTTTGAAACCTATTTTATTTTATTTGAAATATTAATTCATGTAATTAGAGGGAGCTCTCTCCACTAAGTACGTGAACCTTGTCGTGAGGTCAAAGTGGCCATGATTAGATCATTTAGAAACTAACAGGTTTGAGATGGGTTTTAGCTAGAGAGGATCTAGTTTGGTTTAGAGTTCACCTGCATCCAGATTTGAGCGTGAGACTGGTAAGGTTTGGTCGAGGTTTGATCCACGACTAGGCTCAGACTGCGGTTCAGTTACGAAGTTCGCAACCGGTAAGGCCAAGGTTTAGTTCAGTCCAGGCTAAAACTTAGTAAGCTGCAGATCATCTGTATCATGCTTTAAGTATTCGGGTAGGCTGGGTTAAATTCTACGAGGCATAATGTTTTAAAGAGGTGGGAAGCAGCTACATCAAGAACGTTAGCTCAACTAGACACGGTTGCTTCCTAACCTGATAGGAATCCAAGAGCACATAAAGACAAGTTGGGCATTACTCAAAGATTTCATAAATTATCGTCCAAACTGGTACCAACTGATTACTATGCTCATTAATGAGCTGGTTGACAATTAAATCATGCTTATTTCCCTTAGTTTAGAGGACAACTATGTAGTATTAGTTTCTAGGTACTATTTTCAACTTGTTTTAATACCTATCATTATTACTCCATAATCTCTATTTAAGCCATTGAAATGAAACGAATTACAAAAAGTTTTTGGTGGAGTTATTTTGTTGTTTGGAAGTATCTCTCTTTTCCTTATCTGATCTAAACTCGGCTAGCTTGAGTTTAGTGTCTATTACTAGGATCACTGTCCTTATCAATCTCGACTTTGGTGGAGAATTCCTTAAAGACTAGAAATTCTTGCAATCAAAACACCTAACAATTGTTTGGTTCACATCATTTGATGCTTTCATTGAGATGGAGAGAATATTGAGTTATGATTATGTTTCGCTTGCCGTCTACCACGGTGTATCATTCGAGCAAGCACTGCTTCGTATCCTAGAACAAAAACAAGAAAAGATGAAGAAACTCAACACTTGGCGCAGTCCATTAAAAGGTTGGCCAAACTACAATCTCTTCAACCTTGTTCTCAAACACTAAGTACAACTATCTTTGAGCTGATTTACGAAGCAAGGAGATTTACCATATGGAGAGAAAACCCTATCCCAGCTATACCACACCATCAACAAGACACCCCATCAACCCCATCAAAAGGAGTTGAACTTGAGACGACGTCACTCTCTAAGAAGAACGTGACAAACCAAGTACGACCATTGTTGAGTAAGACGAAAAGATCCTTTTCACCGTCCCTAGATTGGAGCAAGATAAAAAGGAGTATGAGGGCGTTACACAAGAAGAGCGTCAATCTTCATGTGGCAATCTGAGTTGTGAAGTTACTACGTTAATTGTGGTAAGCAGGATACTAGAAAGTCTAGACAATCTTGAAACCATTAATGTTCCTTTCAAGGAGTTCGGTTCCAATGAAGTCAACAAATTTAAAAGTAGATTAAGACTTGTGGCCATGACGTAGAACTAGTTGGCTGATATATCCTATCTAATTTTGTATCGTTCCTTCCTGCCACAAGTATACTAACCAAGAGCGTAAAGATCTTGACCTTGGTCCGATTCAACTTCTCGAAGATCCACTTGGCTCCTTTTATAATCCTTTCTTGAATTGAGCTAATGGGTGCCAACATAAAGTAGTGGCAGATTTGGTTGCAACAGGCCTACTAAGTCCAATCAAGCATGAACTTGAATTAGTGTATATGAATATAAGAGAAGTTCCTCTCTCCTATGCGGATGTGGCATGTTCAACTATTTTTCTTGTAGGCCTGATGAATTCATCTAGAACAAACAATTAGAAATTTTATCATCATAATAGAGATTGAAGTTGAAAGGGAAACCACACCATTTTTTGTACATAGTAACTAGGGTAGAATATTTTTAATTTTTGAGTCATAGTTTTCTCTAGTTTAGCAATAGTAGCTATTTGCTTATGTTGTTTTTTTTGGAAGTTAAGTGTACTAGGTCTTGAGTGATGTAAGTGTCTTGGTAAAAAACTTTGTAACGAACAGTGGCGAGAAGTCTTATAAGCAGGTGAGTGGAATAAACCTTAGCATGAAAATTGAAGATCACCAACTGTTGAATTTGAAGACAAATCCTTACCAACCCGGGGAGTACCATAAGAATCCAAGAGCACACATAGACAAGTTGGGCATTCTTGAAAGATTTCATAAATGGTCATCCAAACTGATTACTATCTCATTAATGAGCCGATTGACTATTAAATAAGGCTCATTTCCCTTAGTTTGGAGCTTAACCATGTAATGTTAGTTCTTAGGTGCTATTTGAGGACCTTGACCCCCAAACATCTGATATTCACACTTGTGCTGCTCTAGCCACTTAAAGGTCCCATTCCATTGGCAAAGAACGGAGTGTCTAGAGATTCCACTAGCTCTTGTGAGAATCTACCCTTAAAAAGTTGCAGCTCCAAAACTAGCAAGTAATAATGACCTAAATCAGTGATGAAATTCATTCTGGTAGTGGATTGTGTCAGAACCACTCTTGCCCCCCACCCCCCCCCCCCGCCCCAAGTAACACAATGGCCTTTGATGTGCATCACCACACCTCAGAAAGGAACATGCAGAAGATAAACCACCATTGCTCAAAAGCTCGAAAAATGAAACTAGTCAGCAGCTCATTAGTCAAATTAAAAGAAGCATCCGATTACACAACCTGAGTACATGAAAACAGTTTTTCTAAACATACAAATAATGAGAATTATATAGTCATTTTTCTACAAAATTCTGATTTTTTTTAAAAAATTAGTTAAATACAAGATACATAAGTGTGCTTAAAACAGCACGTGTTGGGGAATTCTCTCTTGCAAGATTTTCTGTGAAAAACAGATAGGCTATGGTTATGAAGATATGTACTCGTAGAAACTGAGACCTATTGCTATTTTATATTAGATTCTTCAGTTGACAACAGTTGAGCTCTGCATTATGGTCGTATAGCCATAACATGCAGGTCGATGTGTTCCAATTTGTCTCACTTGGATATCAAATTGAAACCAATTTCCTCTACATGAAAGCAAAGCACGAAGTTGGGAAGACCTCTTTAGTTGGAGTTCTAACCATACCCAACAAAATCAGTCAGACATGTCATCTCCACTAAAATGTTCTGAGTCCACTGTCTACAGGTCATACTTTCTTTTTTATTTTATTCTTTTTTAAGTATATTGTTAATAAAAGAATAGCAAATTTCAGATGAATGCAGGCATACACCTGGCCTCGATGTATTATGAAGTGATATATTCATGGCTTGACCCGGAACACGAAATTGCAACCATTGAAGATTGACCGGCGTCAAGCATAGTGTGGGGTTAATCTCTCAGCAGACTCGGTCTAACTGTAGCTAGCCATGTCTTGACCGGCATTGACTTTATACAAAACATATTTGAAGCTATAACCAAGCATACAAGTATTAAAAACCATTTGACGAACTTATATAAGTAATAACACAGAGAGGATACAAACAACTCATATGCAAACTCTATTCAAATCAATCTCAATTATTTGATTGAGAGGTATGAATGGTTGATATTGGACACTTATGTATCATGCAAAATGTGTATACACCTTTTTACTTTTGATTTTCAATCTCTACTCGTGATCTTTTATTGACCGGTTGAGAATGGTTAAAATGGAGTTTTTATATGAGTTGTTTGCATCCTCTAATTATATATATATATATATATATATATATATATATATATATATATATATATATATATATATATATATATATATATATATAAAGAGAAATGGAGAGTCATACCTGCATAATATTTTTTCATGCATAACCTTACACAAACATCCCATTGTTTGATATTTGAGATCAATAATAGAAATCTAAATTAAAAACTGTCATATTTTTATACCTTTAAATACAAGTAATTAAAATCTACACTGATAATAGTGAAAATGTTTATACAAAATTATGTACCAAAAGACATTTATGCAGTTAAGATACTCTCTCTTTATATATATAGAGAGATCCTTTTTTGACTCACTTAATTGAACAGCATACTATGACAAGCAAGCTCATGTTCAACTCATCTAGCTATTAGCTTGTCTTCAACTTAAACAAGCGAATCAAGAGAACACAAACAACAGTTAGAGATGTCAATATGGGATGGCAAAAATATGGGCCGGGCCGGGCCACATAAAGTGCTGGCCCGGCCCGGCCCACATAGTAGTGAGCAAGTAGTTGTTGCAGTTTATAGAATACGAGACGTTGAGATGGTCCCATCCCGACTCCTCGACTTCTTAGGCTTGGTGATCATATCTTACAGAATAAGAAGCTTTGCATAATAGTAATAGAACGAGATATAAGCAAATTTATTTATTTGATTGAAAACCAATAAAAAAACATATTAAATCCATCACCATTCATACCCAACAAAGGAAATGCAAAGACATACTCTTAAGAGAAAAATCCTGTATCAAGAGGCTTCGAGTTTCAACCGGTCAATTGAAATTTCAATTCTATCAGAGGAAAATCCATCACCATTCATACCCATCACCGTTCAACTGGTTCTAAATTTCAATTGAATTCCTTTTTCTTTCCAGTTCAATGCAGCTGCAACGCTACAATGCATTGTTGTATACATCGATTAGTTCACGATATAATCTTCATTTTCTTTAGATACTGATTTTTGGTTTCTTCTTCCTCCCTTCTCAATCAATCTTTGCCTTCAGTAATTGATAAGAAAGAGGTAATTAGTATTCTAAACCTTCATATATCAAAACATAACATTTTCAGCTGCCAACAAATGATATCCCACCTAAGGCTACTAAGTTGTTCGGTTAAATTGTTGATCTCCATCCTAGAAAGTTTAAGTGAGGATAACGTCCTAGGAACTTTTTTTGATGCTACATTCGATAGTCTGTCCATTGACACTGCTAACCTTCTGAATGACTGATCATGTGATACACACACACACACACACACACACACACATATATATATATGTGTGTATGTGAAGGAAAAATATTATTGAAAGCAAAAGGTATGAAAATAAGCCTCAAAGGATCTTACATTCATAGTTGAAAGGGAAATTATGACCACCAACAAGAATGATCTCATAACATATACATGATTATATCTAGAATTATAGGAAAATCCTTCGGAGAAATGAAAAATCAACTTGAAAAGTACAAGCATTTTCGCAAAAAATTAAAGAAATCAATGGCCATTGCTTCTCCCGATTAAGCATAGTTTCTAAGAAAAATGCTAGTTGTACTTTGGTCATATGGAGTATCATAACTTTGAGATTGTTGGTACTCTCATTTTACAAGGTATGTGTTTTTGTTTCACATGCTTCTGTTAATTCTAAATTTCATGCCAATAACTGAATGACTTCCTAAAGTTAGATCCATCATTGTCACCAGCAACAAGAAAATAGTGCTCAATTGAAAGATTTTTGTTTACTTAGTTCTAATAATTTGAAACAGAATTGCAGTACAGGATCGAAAGAAAATAGTGCTCAATAGGCTTACTGGAAAAATTCAATATCAAACACATATGAAGCACTTACAGTCAATGTTGGTTGGGTTTGGGAAGCACCACTATACCATTGAAGCCAATAACATGCAATTTTTGCTTGAATGTATGAGAAGAAAATTCATAAAGTATAGAACCTTGAAATATTTTACTTATCCAATTATAAAAAGAAGCCACCTTACCGGTTCATCCCTAACATTTTTAATTTCTTGTCTTGCAGTATTGATATCTTTAGCTTGACCTTGGAATCTTAGCTTACAATTAGCTGCAAAAGGGGAAAATGATTAAGTACATATTTGTGTGGCCAATAGCTAGGCATTCAATTGTATTTTATATGAATTTTTATACAACAAACTTATAAGGAGAATATTTTTACTATAATAAATGATGGGACCAAAAATTTAAGGGATCACCCTTGCATGGCGGGTCCCAAACCCGGATAAAAGAGGAGAGTTACGTTTGGCTTTCGACAGTCAGCGTAAAACTTTGTCGGATTTATCTACCATGGATCCTACAAATTATAAGCATTGCGTTGGGGCATTCCGTCTTAGTGATACATTGCAAAGTCCGACTGTAGTGAAAAATAAGGAAGGGCCTCTACATCTTCACCCGAATATAATGAATCAATTACAGAGAGGGTTCCCTCATCATTGACAGGTGTGGGTAAAGAAGTTAGTCCTGCTACATTGTCGCTCAAATGTAGTGAACAAGTTACAATGAGGGTCTCCACATTTTCATGATGGAATGATGCAAGGGGTAAGGAAGCTAGTCCTAGATAATAAGATTCGTATTGGTATTTGGAATATTGGAACATTGACTGACAAGTTAATGAAAGTTATAGATACTATGATTCGGGGAAAGATTCGTATTTTATGTTTACAAGAGACAAAGTAGGTTGAAAAAAAAAAAAGGAGATTGAAAATACTGTTTTTAAATTATGGTACTTAGGAAAAGAGAAGACTTTAAATGGAGTTGGTATTATTATAAATAAAGATTTAAAAGATAGTATAGTAGACAAACAACGATATGGTGACCGAATTATGATGGTAAAATTAGTGTAAGGAGTAGAGGTTTTGAATATAGTTTGTGCTTATGCACTCCAAGTAGGATTAGAAGATAGTATAAAGAAGACTTCTTGGGAGGAGTTAGATAAAGTAATTGAGAGAATTCCATAAAGAGAGATGATTTATTTAAGAGACTTAAATAGACATGTCGGTAAAGATGTATTAGGATATCAAGATATTCATGGAAACTATGGTTTTAGGAATATAAACGAGGAGGATAGGGAGCTTTTAAATTTTGCTATGGCTTTTGATTTCTTTATAGCCAATATAATTTTCAAAGAACGAGATGAACATTTAATTATTTATAAGAGTAGCTTGTTACCAATACAAATTGATTATTTTTTTGTAGGGAAAAAGACAGATCGTATTGTAAAGATTGCAAGGTAATTTTAGTTGAAAACTTAACTACTTAACATTAGACTTTTGTAATGGATTTGCAGGTAAAAAAGTGAACAAAAAAGAATAGTGTGCATAGAGTTATTCGAACTAAATGGTGGAATATCAAATGTAAGAAAAAAGATGTTGGAAATTATGTAGGTCTACCTTGTGATATGTGTAATAATATGACTATTCATATTAGGAAAGTGACAAAAGATATGTTAGGCGAATCTAAGGGAAGAGTACTAACACAAAAAGAAGCTTGGTGATGGAGTGAAGTGGTGAAAGATAAAATCAAGGCAAAGGCATATTATAAATTACATTATGCTAAGAATACTAGTTAAACTTGGGAGGCTTAAAAGAAAGTTAAGAAAGAAGAAAAAAAGGCTGTTAGTAAAGCAAAAACCAATGTTATAAAAATCTATCGTACGATACGATATGATTTTATCGTATATCGTATGAAGATACGGTATGATAAAGGGACACATATCGCTTATCGCGATTTATCGTATCGTATCATACGAGTCAATGTCGATTTTTTTTGTTATAAATTTCAGAAATCCGAAACTTGCGGATTTCATTTATTCTTCTTCCCAAACCCATTTTCACGCAATTTCCTTGCTTCCAGATGCTCTTCTTACATTATTCTTGTTGATTTTATAGTATATTCACAAGATTTTCAAGTATTTCATCCAATCCAACTCCTCATCTCTAGGGTTTTTGTCAAATCTGTGTCATACATCTTTCATTTGGCATTCTATTCAATTTTTCACTTGAAAATTTTAGAGGTTTTATAGATTCCATGATTCTTAACCTCTAAAAAGCCTTTTCTTTCTTGTTAATTGTCCACTCTTGCCTTAATGACTTTCGATCGAGTCGATTCGGCTTGGAAATATTGTACTCCGGTGTATGAAGGAAATAGGCTTGTGAACAAGTACATGTTTTATAATGTTGTAAAATATGGTGGTATTTCTCGTATGAAATATTACCTTGTGAAACCGAGAAGGATGCTAGTGCATGTCTTTGGGTTTTCGAAATAGTGAAGTATGAGATTGAGGAGGTATTGGAGGATTCAAAATAGAAAAAGAGATTAAAGGTGAGAGAGATGGCATAAATAGGTGGTTGGCATATGTCTCAACTATTTGAAGATGCTACTACTCAGGGGATGTATGGTAATGGTGGTGATGAATTCTATAGTGTAGTTGAGATAGAAGAAGAGATGGCTAAAGAGGAGAGGAGAAAGCGAGGAAAGGAAACAAGTGTAGGTTCTGGTGGTAGTAGCAGTGGAGTTAGCTCTTGTTTCACTGCAAGAGCTCCTACTCACCAGATGCCTACGAGGAGTACTAAAGGAGGAACCAGAGGAGATAGTGACCCTAGTGGGATGCGTTCATTTTTTTCTCAATGTACGACTCCTACAGTTCAGCCAAGCATTAGATCAGTTATGACTTCAAAGGAGGTAACTAAGAAAGTAGATTTAAAGTGTGCTGAATTTTTTTATGAAAATTATCTCCCTTTCAATGTTGCAAACTCTTTTTTTTTCAAAGTATAACAGATGCTATTGTTAGTGTGAGATCGGGTTATAGAGTCCCTACTTATCATGCTTTGAGGGGCACATTATTGTAGAAATGTGTTAATATTGTTAATGCATGGAGTTCTTAATTTAGGGAGTCGTGGAAGGATACAAGATGTTCTGCTATGACTGATGGTTGGATAGATGGTCAATGTAGGTCTTTGGTAAACTTCCTAGTCTATTGTCTCATAGGCACATTTTTTTTAAATCAAATGACTTGTCTCATATTGATAAAATTGTAGATAATTTACTTCTTATTTTTAAGAAAGTTGTTGAGAAAGTAGGCATTTCAAATGTTGTTCAATTCATTACTGATAATGCTACAAATTTTAGAGCAGCTGGTAAGATGCTTGAGACAAACCATACATCCTTAGTGTGGACTCCATCTGTTGCACATTGTATAGACTTAATGCTTGAAGATTTGAGTGCAATGAATGAAATAAGAGGGACTATAGATGTATGCAAAAATATTATAAAGTTTATTTATAATCATTCTTGTGTATTGCATTTGATGTGAATTCATATAGTTGGAAGGGAATTGATTAGGCCTTCATTAACAAGATTTGCTACAAATGTCATTACTATACAAAGTCGTCATACATAAAAATACATTGAAATAATTGTTTGCATCTAATGAATGAGGCTCTATTAGTTGGTCTAGAAAGAGGGAGGGGATTGTTGTAGTAGATATTGTTTTCAATACTGATTTTTGGGAAAGTTGCAACAAATTTTTGAGGATGAAGTTAAAGCAAAGGCAATAATTAGAAAATATATATTGTTTATTGTTGCCTAGTTCTTGACTTCTTTCTTAATCTTATTAATAATGAATGTTTGATGTGGCTATATTGTATTTGATATTCTTTATAATTTAAATATTTTTTTTTTATAGAAAAATATAAAAAGATGCAAGAAGGACAAAAAAGGTGTCATATGACCCGTTGAGTTACGAAAATGTTGATATTCTTGACGTTTGGATAGAAGAGGAGGAGTCCCCTATCATTTTAAAGGATGAAAATTGGAGGACACTCTAAGCCAAAGCAGAACTTAGAGTTGGAGACGATAAGATGATTGTGAAAACCAAGTAATAGTTAAACTCAAGGTTTTAAATGAAGGATATGGGGGAATCATCCTATATCCTGGGTATAAAGATTTCTCGAGACAAAGAATCTAAACTCCTATGCCTTAGTCAGGAGAGATATATTTATTATATACTCAAGAAATTTAAAATAGGTGAATGCAAGTTTGCATCTACACTCATTGCGAAAGAGGTCAAATTGAGTAAGGCTGATTGTCTCGATAAAAGAAACGATAAGCCTAATGTTCCTTATGCACAAGTTGTGAAAAGTTTGATGTATGTTATGTTATGTACAAGACTTGATATCAACTTTATTGTTGGTTTTATAGGTAAATATCAAAATAATCTTGGTTGGCCGTAGTGGATAGCTGTGAAGAGGAATCTAAGGTATCTTTAATGAACAAAAAACTTGAAATTATGTTTTCAAGTAGAACTGAAAGTGATAGGATACTTAGATGCAAACTTTCTTGGGAGCAAAGATGCAACAAATCAACCTCAGGACAAATATTCTTATTTAGAGGTGGAGTTATTTCTTAGGCATGTAAGAAATAGGGTTATGTAGTATTGCATACATAGAAGGCTGAGTATGTGGCTTATTGTATGGCTACAACTAGTGTCATTTGGATAAGTCACTTTATATATGATATGAATCTAGATATAGTCAACGAGTCAGTTGTCATTTGTTGTGACAACAATGTAGCAATTACTCTGATCAAGAGTGGAGCTGAGAACTTCAAAAACAAGCATATAATGGTTAAATACCACTATGTTCATGATATAGTTATGAGAAAGGAAATTTCCATCTCATATATCCCAACTAATGATATGTTGGCAGACCCCTTGACTAAAGGCATAAAAGATCTTTTATCAAAGCATGTTAAAAACATGGGTTTGAGATATATTTGATTGTTGTGTAGGTAAGAAACCACACAACAGGTAATGATTGCACAACAACCATAAATGACATGACTAGAAAATCTCCACAAAAGTGGGAGGTAAAACCAGTATGTCAAATTACTTCGCTCGAATGACGAAGTGAGAGATGTAAAGTCCAGAGGATGGTCATTCTCGACATAATCATCCACGAAAATAGCTAAACCGGCCATATAAACTTTTTCTTTGGATGGTTACAATGACTTACAGATAAGGACTCCTAACGGAAAGCCTAGCCAAAGAATACGAGAGTGCATTGAACTTACACATGAAAATCGAACTAGCAAATCCTCTCTGAGAAATTCGGCTATGGGAACCCAGGAAACATACCTATACTTTTCGTTCTCTTCTGTTCTTTATCCCCAAAATCAGAGTTCATCCGCTGCGCAGACAAGCTATCTGGTGAGGAATCTACATAGAGTTGTTGAAAAGTTGCCATCACAAATATCTATAGTTAAACTCAAAGATTGAATAGTGAAAATGTTTATACAACATTATCACTCCTATATATATATCCCTTGTTTATGCCTTATACCTGCTTGTTACTCACGGAGAAAAGAAAACCTAAATCTATACCCACTTCATCCTTAGACCCATTGCCAATCACTTCAAATAGATGAAAGGAACAGATCTGAAGGATAGAAAGGAAGCAACATGAATCACGTTTCTCTTTGGTCCTCATCGTGTGAATTAGGGGTCATCCAACTGTCTTTTGGTCCTCTAAGGTGGAACCTACTTCTCACAACATACGTAATGAGAAGGAGACGAAACCGAAGGTTGACAAAGATGCATAAACTCAAGCTCATGGTTTTTTACAACCTAAGACTTTTCTTTCTTTTGATAAATCAGTCAATTCCCATACTTGGTTTTTCTCAATGGATTCAATTTCCTCATCCATGGTTTTTTTTCAGTCAGTCGATTCAGATGAGTCAATAGCTTGTTGATATATCAAGTTATCAATCAACTCATCTAAATCTATCAAATTATACACTTACTGCACATGGTAAGTATGATAATCCTTTAAGTAGGATAGTGTGACCTTAGGTATTTTGTAATATGCTTTGAGAAAATATCTTCTGTTATGCCTTTAGTCAATGGGATTGCCAACATATCATAATTATATAATGAACATAGTGGTATTTAACCATTATATGCTTGCTTTTGGAGTTGTCAACTCTACTCTTGATTAGAATATTGCTGCATTATTGTCACAACAAATGACAATTGACTCATTGACTATATCCAACTTCAGATCACATATGAAGCGGCTTATCCAAATGAAACTAGTTGTAGCCATACAACAAGCCGCATACTCAGTCTCCTACGTATGCAACACTACACAATCTTATTTCTTACATGCCTAAGAAACAACTCCACCTCTAAATAAGAATATTTATCCTGAGGTTGACTTGTTTCATCTTTGCTCACAGAAAAGTTTGCATCTGAGTATCCTATCACTTTCAGTTCATCTACTTGAAAACATAATTTAACTTTCAGTTCATCACAGGAAAGTTTTATGTTCCTTGAAGATACCATAGAATCTCACAACTATCCACTGCGGCCAACCAAGATTACTTTGATATCTACTTACAAAGTCAACAATGATGTTGATATCAGGTCTTGTACATAACATAGCATACATCAAATTTCTCACAACTTCTGCATAAGGAACATTAGGCTTATCATTTCCTTTACCAAGATAATCATCCTTACTCAATTTGATCCCCTTTCGTAATAGGTGTAGATGCAAACTTGCATTCACCTATTTTAAATTTCTTGAGCATATAATAAATATACATCTCCTTACTAAGGCATAGGAGTTTAGATTCTCTGTCTCAAGAAATCTTTATACTTAGGATATAGGATGATTCCCCCACATCTTTCATTTAAAACCTTGAGTTTAACCATTACTTGGTTTTGAGAATCATCTCACTGTCATTCCCAAATATATACACAGTGGTCAAGTTCATTAGCCACAAACCCAAGTTCAACTATGGCATTTTAAAAAATCAAATACCATTGATGAGGTGACTATTTGAGGCCATATAGGGATTTTTTTAACCTGTATACTTTATTATCTTGGCTTTTAACTCTGTATCCTTTGGATTGTTGCATATATATGATTTCATCAAAATCTTTATCTAATAAGGTGGTCTTTACATCTAACTGATGTAATTCTAAATCATAATATGCAGATATTACTAGGATTATCCTTACAAATGCAAATTTCGCAACACGATAATATGTCTAAACATAATTTATCTCCTCCTTTTATAAAAATCTGTTTCCAACCAATCTTGCCTTAAACTTATCGATGAATCCATCAATTTTATATTTTTTCAGAACCCATTTATATCTTATGACTTTTCTTTCTCTTAGCAAATCCGTCAACTCTCAAACTTGGTTTTTCTAAATAGATTAATTTTTTTGATCCATAACTTTTTCGCAATCTATTGATTCAAATGTGTCAATAGTTTGCTGATACGTTAAGTTATCAATTAGCTCATCTAAATCCGCTAACTTGCATACTTTCTCAACAATGTAAGTATGATAATCCTTTAAGTAGGACGGTATGACACGAAATCTTTTATGTCTACTTAAAATTTTGGTTTGATGACGAAGATCATCTATGAATTCAAATGATGATGAATCTAGATCTACTAAATCATCAATATACTTATCATTATTTTCAAGGATGTCATTCTTAGTATCCTCTAAGAATTAGATATCCTTGCTCTCTATGAGTCCATGATCTTTTGATAAAATCTATATCTTTTAGGATATTCGATGAATATGCATATCAAGGATTTGTTGTCTAGCTTATCTCTAGACTGATCAAGAATGTTTACATGAGCGATAGATCCCACCTCTTGAGATGACCTAGGTTGGGTTTTATTATCTTGGTTTTTAACTCTGTATCCTTTGGATTGTTGCATATATATGATTTCATCAAAATCTTTATCTAATAAGGTAGTCTTTACATCTAACTGATGTAATTCTAAATCATAATATGCAGATCTTACTAGGATTATCTTTACAAATGCAAATTTCGCAACACGGTAATATGTCTAAACATAATTTATCTCCTCCTTTTATAAAAATCTGTTTCCAACCAATCTTGCCTTAAACTTTTCGATGAATCCATCAATTTTATATTTTTTCAGAACCCATTTATATCTTATGACTTTTTTTTCTCTTAGCAAATCCGTCAACTCTCAAACTTGGTTTTTCTAAATAGATTAATTTTTTTGATTCATAACTTTTTCGCAATCTATTGATTCAAATGAGTCAATAGTTTGCTGATACGTTAAGTTATCAATCAGCTCATCTAAATCTGCTAACTTACATACTTTCTCAACAATGTAAGTATGATAATCCTTTAAGTAGGACGGTATGACATGAAGTCTTTTATGTCTACTTAAAATTTTGGTTTGATGACGAAGATCATCTATGAATTCAAATGATGATGAATCTAGATCTACTAAATCATCAATATACTTATCATTATTTTCAAGGATGTCATTCTTAGTATCCTCTAAGAATTAGATATCCTTGCTCTCTATGAGTCCATGATCTTTTGATAAAATCTATATCTTTTAGGATATTCAATGAATATGCATATCAAGGATTTGTTGTCTAGCTTATCTCTAGACTGATCAAGGATGTTTACATGAACGATATATCCCACCTCTTGAGATGACCTAGGTTGGGTTTTCTTCCAAACCACCTCTCATATGGTGTATAGAATACAACTTTTTATGGTACTCTATTTAGTATATACACACTTATACTTACCGCTTTTTTTCAAAATATCCTTCGTAGAGAGACATCTATTTACATATACTTTGTCATATTTAATAAGGTCATGTTATATCTCTCTACTACACCATTTTGTTAAGGTGTTATGGGCATTGTATTTTGCTATAAAATACCAAAGTCTTTATAGTATTCTAAAATATTTGTAGAGGTGTACTCACAACCTATATCTGATCTCATGACTTTGATTATATGTCTTACTTGGTTTTCAACTTCCTGCTTATATTCTTTAAATGATTTAAGTATTTTAGATTTATGTGCAAAGAGATATATGTATGTATATCTTGAGTAATCATAGATAAAGGTTATAAAATAAACCTTTTTCCGATATGATCTTACTCTAAAAGGTCCATATAAATCAGTGTGAACGATTTAAAACAGGGTTGTTGCCCTTGTTATTTCTTTGAAAAATGTTTTTATTATAATTTTCTCTTGTATATAGGCTTCACACTTACTAAAAGTGTTTTCCTTAAATCCTGACAATTAGTTAAAGTCAGATAATTTCTTTAATTTTTTCAAACTTATATACTCTTGGTGTTTATGTTGCACAATCAATATAAACAAAAGAATCTTTACTCTTATTAATATTAAGTTTGAATATGCCATATTCTACATCAAACTTACCAAAGAAAAATACAATCTCATGCTTCTCCACAATCATTTTTTCACAAATAAACTTGACTTAAAGGCCCTTCTTAACTAAAGGAAGGATCGAAACCAGATTGCATCTTATAGTTGGCGCAATCAATACATCAATAAGAATAATCGGTGTGCTTATACATAAATTCTAAATTATCCAATTCTAAGAACATTTGAGAAAGTGTTATTTCTATGTATACTCGATGTTCTCCTACTTTGTATTCCTTTAGGTTCATTGTCCCTTTCTTGCTCTTTGAGATATGTCCCGTTGCTCCTGAATCAATCCACCAACCACTCACTTGGTAATCTAGGTATAAACATTAAGATATCACACAGATTATATCATGCATCTTTGATTGTCTGTGTTGTTGGATGTTTCCACCATTCTTCTTGATGTAACAATACCTGTTGTAGTGCTCCATTTTTTCGCAGTTGAAGCACTTGACCCGAGAAGCGGTTTTGTATATTTTCGTAAAAGATTGCCACCCTTTTTGTTATTTTTGCCAAATTTTTGTTTGGTTTATTTTTTTTCTGTTGACTTTAGAGCTAGACCATATCTCATCTTGAACTACTGGCAATTTCTTCTTCTTATTTTTATTCATATGTTCTTGTTCAATTGCTACCTTGAGGGACAATTCAGAAAAGCTTGTCTCAGGTCCTAGTCTAAGGGCAGTAGCGATGATGTTCCGTGATGAAAGAAGACTATTAAGTATTGTAGATATCTGCATGAATTCTGGGAAAATTTATTTAACTATTGTAAATACCCTAAATAAATTTTTTCTAAAAACACTCCCAACTTTGAAAGTTGACTTGTTTTGAAAATCTTTTGGTTTTAAAATGAAAATTTTAAATCTTTAAAATAAAGGTTTTAAAAGGTTTCAAATTAAAGTTCAAAGGATATAGTCTAGAAGATTGGAGTGAATCCGACAGAAATCAAGGTGACAGTGGGGCCCGCTTTGAGCTAGGATCAAGATCGCGAAAGACAAGCCGGGAAGCGAGAGAGTAGATCAAGTCAATGCACATCTTCATCCAAGATCAAATCAAGGGGACAACCTCATCAAACCCAGTCAAATTCAATTAAATCCTAGACTTGATTTGATTGAATTAAACATGAAGCCTAACTGAGTTTGAACTAAATATCTTGACTTGACCAAGCTTTCTTAGCCTTATCTATCCTACATCTTTGGGCTAAACATCAAATGCCATTCTTACCTAGCTTTGATTGAAGGGAACGAGCCAACAAATCACTCCAACTTGAAGACCGACCAAAGCGCACTTGGAGGCATCAAGCACCTAGCCGATCACGGCTAGGTGCACATGGTTCAAACCCACAACCAGTCCACATGGGGCTGGTCCATGGCTGACCAAAAAGGGACCACTCCTCTACGTGAATTGGTGGGCATTGGAGTTGGATTTGGACCTTGGGCCACCCACCCCAAAGAAGGGCCTAGAAAGGCCCCCCTTGGCCTATAAATAGAGGCCAAGGGGGGCGTGTTCTTCCATCTTAGAAGGCTTTGAGAAGTGCTGCTCCTTGGGCTATCTTGTGGGGAATTGTGGACTGCTAGAGAGAGGTTTAAAGAGGAAAGAGAGTACTAAGATCAAGGCAAGTGCTGCCACTTAGGTTTGAGTGAGAAAGAAGAGTGAAAAGAGGGAAGGTGAGGGTCGTGCACCACCATTGGAGGCCAGTTTCTTGAGAATCCGTGTAAGTATTATCCTACCTTGATTCATCTCAATCTCTTCATATTCAATTCAGGAAGTTTTGTTATTGCATTTTAATTCGTGTGAGTTTGCATCATGTATGTTATAAAAAACCTGAAATATGATTTTCAGTATCACTGCATACATTGATTACTTTACCAAATTGCTACTCCGATCACCCTTACATTTTGCACACTGTATCTACACACAAATCCCACTTACAATAAAATTTTCAAGAATTTTAGGGCTGTGCAACCGCGTAATTAAAGTTGTGAAAGATCAGGGAAATTTCTAAAAACTATTTGTCAACTCTGTTTTCCTGCAACAAAGCCTAGGGGTTCATCCCATAACTCTGTCTACAGCTGTCCCAAATTGGTGATTCTTAGTTTATTGGAAAACTGACATCTCTAGCTTTCCAACAAGACCAAGTTCACTAAATTTAAAGCTCTAAGCACCAAGATACAAACCTATCTTTGGGTCTCTATATTTTTGTGACAGAACAAATCCAGGTGTTTGAGTAGAGGCACTTTGCTGAATTAATTCTACATCATCCTAATTTCAAATTCAAAATCAAAAGTTGTCCTAGAATCTCCAATTTCAGGCTCTGTCCTATAAATTTTTTATGACTTTCGGATGTCTTTAAGTCATTCAAAACAATTCGGGAAACAAGTCTTGAAAACAACATGAGTTTCTATTTTTCAGAACTTGTTGTTTTAAACTTTAAAACCAAGTGCACTAGTCTATTCCTGTCAACACCCGATTTTTACGTAAATTTGAAACATCACCTACTCATTTGGAATCCTTAAAGTGCTTAGGCTGACCCTTGAGCATCGGTTCAATATGGCATAAAGTGAAAAGATCCCGCTTAGCCATAATCGCTAAGTCATAATCACAATTTTGCTAGTTTTTGAAAACTAGCTGGCACACTCGCGCACGAAGTAGTGTTGAAAAATTTTCTTCAAGTCTTTACATAGACTTGGAGTGAAATTTTCACGTTTACAACTATAACTAAGTCTCTTGCCATTACCAATGTAATTTACATGTTCCACTACATTATCTTTTCTCTTATCTTATAGAGTTATATTTTTGTAGCAACAATTAGACATATAGCTTAGGTATAGTATCGTATTTAGTTGTTATCGAATAAAACAACTCTTTTACAGTCTCATATTTTTCAAAGACCTTAATCAAGTCATCATTCATGTATGTTAACATAATAGTCCTTGCTATCGTCTCATCTTTTAGGAATGTTTTGTACATTTACTTTTGTTACTTTGTAGCACTAGGAGGTGGAGAACATATAGTTTCTTGTAGTATATAATCTACACCTTCTAGTGTAAGAGCTGACGAGATTCTTCTTTTACACATTTGAAAATTAAGATCGTTTAGTTTTTTTGTTTTTGTCAATTTAGACAAACATATTGTAGAGTTCATTTTTATGTGTTTAGCAAAAATATCAATCAAATGGTCTAATTAAGAAACATACAATAAATAACATATAACAGATATCCAACTATTAAAACATAAAAAGCAGAATATCCATCTACTGAATTAAAAATAAATCATGGTACTTAAAAGTAATTTCAAACATATTTAAGTATCATTTTTGAGTTTTTCATAACTTGATTATGTTATTTTAAGAACCAAAACAAGGACAATTCTATAAATTTCCCTATTTTCCCTGCTATTGTAATTTTTCCAAAGATCCAAGGGAAAACCAATAAATTTACCCTTCAAGTTTTGTATTTTTTTCAAAAAGACTCGTGGCAAAAAAGTAAAATGACAACTGGTTTTTCAATAAAATTTGCGACTGATTGAGGGCAAGACAATAACTTTTCCTTTCAGTCCGAATCTATGATTTTTTTTAAAGACAAGGGAAATCTTGTTTCTTAAGATAGTGACAAAACTATGAATATGCACTCTTTCAAGGGTAGGAATGTAATTCAATAGACTGCTATTTTGTAATTTTTATAAACAACTGGAGGGCAAAGTTGTCCTTTTACCTATTTTGGTGTAAAATCATCTTTTTACTCCAAAATATCTAGATATTTAGTAATTTTATCATGTGGCCGACTGTTATTTTCAAAGTTAGCTAGAGGCATAACAAACTTTGAGTCCACTACCCAAGGCTTTTGTTGAAACCACTAATGGTTTTCGAACTTTCCAAAGAGGGATAATAAAACGAGAAAGGGGGAAGAGGAGAGGAGAGGAGAAGGCCGGAGGGCTTCCTTAAGCTAATGCTCTCTGACCATTGGCCTTCTGGCGTTTACAACTCTCTCTAATTGACCTCTGGCCTTTAGAGGACCCTTTGGTCGATTCATTTTTTTTTAGTCGCGTTTCAAGCCACCGTTGGTGGTTTCCAAAAGACTGCTTGGTTTTTTGAGCCACCCGATGGAGTTCTCTCTTCTTCTGTTATCATTTCAAAATAGAACACTAACAAGCATACCTCTCTTTTTATAGGTTAAGGAGACTCTGATACCAATGATGTCGACTTTTCAAAATCTCTCTCTCGATTCCTCATCGGATAGCTTGTCCATGCAGCGGATGACCTCTGATTTTGGGGATAAAGAACAAAAGAGAACAAAGACTATAAGTATGTTTCTCAATTTTTCATAGTTGGATTTTTTAGAGTGGATTTGCTAGTTCGATTTATAGAGTAACGTCTGGCTCCGTCCTCTTAGATTCCCTGACTGAGCTTTCTGTTAGGATCTCTTATATATTAGTTACTATAACCATCCACATAAAGTGGTTAGATGACAGATCAAGACATTTTCGTGGATGATTATGCTGAGAATGACTATCCTCTCAGCTTTACAATTTGAATTAAAAGTATCATTTTATTTGGTATTTTATACTTTGAACTTTTAGTTTAACTATAGATATTTGAATTGAAAGTATCATTTTTTTTTGTATTTTACACCGTTGATCTTAAGGATCGAATAATGAAAATGTTTATACAAGATTATGTATCATTGATTTTTTCCTTTCTCTATGTGTGTGTGCGCTTAATTCTGTTTAAAAAAACATTCCTATGTAACTGTATTAAAGGATTAGGGGTGTGCTCTAACTTGCACCTACATTGGTTGGTTCGGTTCTCGGAGGAACTTATGATATTATATGTTAGCTTTTTTAGGTTTATATTTTCATTCAGCATACAAAGAGACATGTCACGGATCCCCCCCTCCTCTCTCTCTCTCACACATTTGAGGTAGACGGCTCTCGGAGGGGCTTGTGATCTTTTTTATGTTTATATTTTCATTCAGCATACAAAGAGACACGACACGGATCCCTCCTCCTCTCTCTCTCTCACGCACATGCACACGCACATTTGAGGGAAGTTACAGTAGACACCTCCTATACGAGTTGTCCAGTACCTGTAAGAATTCAATGCTAAGAATATTAACATATATGTCCTTTGACTCAACATGGGTATCAAGAATCCGCATTGACAATTCCACATAGAGTGGAAAAGGGTTGGCTTTGGTTTTGTTTGGATTTAGTATGAGTACGGTTTACTTTTTAAAACAACTTAATCTTCACATATAGAGGTAATGCTAAATGTCTTTCTGTGCATAATTTTGTATAAGCATTTCTACAGTTCATTTTTTGAGATAAATTGTGAAATTTGAAATAAAAATATTGTTATACTTTTTGTATTTTATATTTTAATACACTATATACATTAAATATAAATAGTTTTATCTCCTCTACCTTTAATCTCAAAAGGTCGAACACGATGATTATATAAGACTATGCACTTAAAAACATTATGCATTTAGTATATATATATATATATATATTTGTGTGTGTGTGCATGCTGACTCGGTTAGCTGGGTTGGTTACAAATCCTGAGTGAGAGTTTAGAAATTTATCTTAGAATGAAGATCAAATAAAGCGATAGCAAATGAATAAGATGAGGAGCTTCATTTAACATAACCACAAAAATAAAATTTCCCAAGTTCCACAGTTAAGCTTGTCTTTGGTCCGTCTTAGTTAACAGTTGATCTCATCTTGAACAAGCAAATGAACTGAAACGAACATGTAAATACCGATGGCATTGGAGAATCCTTTTCTTCTTTCTCTCAAAAATGTCATTAGTTGGATACGTGAGGCATGCATATGCTTTAGACCTCCCCATTGTACAAAAAAATAAACTTTTAAAAATGATCCAAGGCAACTGGCTAAATTTGGATTGGACTAAATGTTTCAGAAATTACATAAACATTAGAAAATTAAGTGCCTCACATCTAATATGGAACATATCTAATTTTAATTATTTTGGTCTAACTTTGCTTATTACTTTAATGATCTTTGTTGCCTTACTTTTCAGGATTTTTTTGCTTTTATTTAGGCTTACATTGGACGGACGCATGGTATAGAAGCGGGAACCGGATTCTTTGTTCATTTGAAGGTCTCGTGTTCGATACTCAATATTATTGCGAAATCAAAGATGGGTTTTGTAGACATAAAAATTTTCACTCCAAAGTTTATGAAAAAATTGAAGCAAAACTTTTCGTATCTACGCTTGAGTGAGCATGCCAGCTAGTTTACAAAACTAGCAAAGGTTTTGAAAATTTTTAGATTTCTATGGCGATTGTAGGCAAGCGGACTCTTTTCGCTTAAACCTTCTTCAACCGATACTCGAGGGTCGGTTTAAGCACTTGGAAAACTTTCAATTTAAAATAGGTTTTACTTCAAATCACGTGAATAATCAAAGCTTTGAAAGAATTTTGGTTTTGTGCTTTTGATTCAATGTTTTGAAATGAACACGTCCTGAAAACAGAGTTTCTATTTTTAGGGTTGTTTCTAAAGTCGGTCTAGGTAAGTTACAGGTCTCCAAAAATTCTCACAATTTTACCAAATGAAGCTGGTAGTGTGAGGAACCTTGTGCCTTTTACAGATCTCCATTTTAAGAACTATTGAATCAAAATTAAATATTTTAACAGACCTAACTCACTGAACCGGAATTACTCTATCCCAAAAATACACAGGCTCAAAGATGAGTCTATATCTTTGTGACCCGAATTCCAAATTTAATGATTTTGGTGTTCTTGGAAATCTGTAGATGTCAGCTTTCTAATTCACTAAGAATCACGTGAATTGGATTCCTATAGACAGAGATATATGACTTTTACCCAACTTTTGTTTCAGGAAATCTGACTATGCAAAACGTGTTCAGAAAATACTTCGGTCTTTTTCCAGTTTATCATGGGGTTGGTTGGCCCTAAAAATCTTGCAAATTTTATTCAAAGTGATTTAAGGTGTGTGGCATTTGTGTGCCAAATTTTAACCTAATCGGAGTAAGCATCAAGAAATGAAAATTACAGAAATGAACAGATGCAGAGATGCTGAAATCCTGTTTTCTGTTTTATTAAAGTAATGATGCAAATTCACACGAATTTAAATTGCACCCACTCTACATCACAAATTAAAACTCACGCGAATTGAAATTGCAGTCACTCTACGTACCAAATTAAAACTCACGCGAATTGAAATATATATATTAGCTTAAGAAGAGAGGGAATTCGAAGTATATAAGGTTTATAGAGTATATTGGGGTAGAAGAATAAACACATAGAGCGTACGTGGGTGTAATCGTGATCATCCATCACTTAAATAACAATCAATAAAAGCTAATCACTATTACAATATGGGGGGAGGCTGAGCTCCATTATTACAACCCCAATTTAATCGAATTGAAAGAAGGGAGACGAGAATTGAATGAAAGATTGCATTACTTACCCATTCTTGGATTACAAAAAGACCGAAATTCAAGAGTGAATTCGGCCAAGTGAAGCTTGATCTCCTTCTTCTATCTTCAATCTCCTTCACCTAGCTAATACTCACCCTTCTTCCCCAAGCTTTGGACGTCTCCTTTGTTGGAAATTTTCTGCACCTAACTCTCACACCCCAATCCCTTTTTGCAGTCTTTGCTTACCCTCCTTGAAGATGGGCTTCATGCCCCCCGCCCCCCCCTTGGCCCCTTTTTATAGGCCAAGGGGGTTGTCCTAGCACCTTCCAATGGGACGGGTTGGAGCTTCTTGTGGAGGGGTCTGATTCACTCCAAGACAACCCTATGTGGTCCCCCTTTTATCCATCTCAACCAGCCCATGTGGGCTGGACATAGGTCCAGCAGATTGGACTTGATTGGGTCTAGGTGCATAAGGTCGATCCTTGGCTAGGCTTTGATGCAACCAACAATGTTTTCATTCAATCACATCTTGAAATTTTCCTTGATTCATGCAGCTTCAATTTCGTATGTGTAGGCTTGGTCTTGATTCCATTTCTTGATTCGGCTTCATTCATGGTCTCAACTCCCGCTTGATTTGGGCTCGTCCACTTGAGCTTGAGCTTGATGATCATGCCTTGAATTATATCGGGTTGGTGCTTCATCATGGTTTGAAGTTGTATTGCATGGTGAATTGGTTCCAAGTCGAGTGACACTTTGCTACATTGGACTCCTTCATATGATGGAATTTAGGCTTGGTTGATTTCGGCTTTGAAACTGGACCTTAGTTCAAAACATAAGATTTTGAATTGATTTAAACTTGTAAGTTTTGGAACTTTTCTAAACAAGTTAAATTCCATGTTTTGAACTTTTGAAAAGATCTTTATGAATTAAACTCAAAGTTTGACTATTTTTTCTAAAACCTTTTCTTGAGATATTTCAAAAATATTTATTTTTGGGTGTTTACAGGTTTGGTTGATCTATTAGAGGCGTCCAACATGCCAGTTCTTCAAGTTCTTATCATAAGCGTGTTGGGTGCATTTTTGGCTACTAAATACTGCAATTTACTAACGGATGATTGCACTAAGCATCTAAACATGGTCTGTGTGTTACTTCCATCCTAAACTTTTTCTTTAATACGAACTCGCATGGACACACATCCAGACACAAACATAACTCTCTCACACACATATGCACACGCAATGATCGAACTTGGGAGGCTCATGAAGGTCGGTTGCCCCAAGTGAGCATGGTCTTATGTTGCTTGATGTTCAGGGTTTTCGTAGTTTTCAAGAGAAGGGGAAAATCCTTTTAGCTTCAATCACAAGGATTTCCAACTTCCTGAGTTTCCTTTTACTCGAGTCATAATACCTACTACTTGGTAGAGGTTTTATATGAAAACTCAGGAAACATTGCAAAACTCCCCTACTTACACAATAAAGTCTAATTCTCAAACAAAATAAGATTCAAATAAGTAAATCCTATTCCTAATTTAGGATTTTCCTAGATGAATCTTTCTTCACTAGGATAAGTTATAGGGATAGGAAAAGAATTACCACGGTCCCTTCTGAAGCTTCCTGTGTTTTAAGGCCTAGAGATGGAAAATTTACACTTTCTAAGCTTTTAGCAATTTTCTTTTCTTTCATAGAGGGCCTCTCATTTTCTTTTTGGAGGATTTTTCTTTTGCTTTTTGTTTTTCAATCAAAGAATTATTTTGCTTTACTTTTTCTTTTTCTTTTGAAGACAAATTTTGGATTGATTTTCATATCCACTTTTTCTATTTTTGCCAAATTTTCCTTTTGGGGAAGGAGAAGTGGAATGGGGAGAGACTTATCCCAATGGTTTACTTGATTCATCTAAGATCACCCTATTTCAAAATATCATATACCACTTGAAAATATTTTGTTATTTTGAACAAGGCTCGATTTTGTAAGATGGAAATTTTTGAAATGTAACCCCTTGGTTTTGAAAACTCTATCTTTTATAAGGCTTTAATTCCCTTGTTTAGGGTCACATGATCCACCTTGATCCTTCTTTAAGAAGTTCAAAGGAGATCCCATTTTAAAATATTTTCAAAAAGATTAGACCCTGTACATGATATTTTTTCAAATATTAAGCATTTATAGGGTCTATCAAGTTCCTACCCTCAACATCAATTAACCAATAAGCATTGTTAGTAGTGGTTCCACGTACAACATAAGGACCATCCCACTTGGGCCACCATTTTTCAAGGGGGTGGGGGCCTCGGTGGTGAATGGTCTTGAGCACTAGGTCTCCCACTTTGAAGTGGCGAGCCTTCATGTGCTTATCATAGTGTCAGGTTATCCTTTGCTTATATGCATGTGCATGATCTATAGCAAGGAGCCTTTTTTCATCTAACAAGTCAAGTTTGATCATTCTAATATGTTGTAGGGTTTCTAATGGGAGGTCTAATGCAAGTGATGTATGGAATGGATGAAGTTTTGTATGAATGGGGAGTATGGCATTGTGCCATAGACCAACTCGGATGGGGTGGCATTTGTAGGGGTTCGGATGAAAGTTCTATAAGCCCATAAGGCTTCATCGAGCTTCTCATGCCATGTCCTACCCTTTTCTATGGTTTTCTCAATGATGCTTATGAGAGTTTTGTTTGTGGCTTCGGCTTGGCCGTTGCCTTGAGGGTAGTAGGACGATGAGAAGTGTTGAGTCATGCCATATGTAGCACACAACTTTTTCATTTTCTCATTCTTGAATGGGGTGCCATTATCGGACACTAGGTCTTTTGGAATTCCAAACCGGGCCAGAATATTTTTCTTAATGAATGCCACTACATGTCCTTGGACATTAGCCAAGGATGTAGCTTCAACCCATTTAGAGAAATATTCGGTGGCTGCTAGGATGAACCTATGTCCATTGGATGCATTCGGGGATATGGGTCCTATGATATCAAATGCCCATATGGCAAAAGGCCATGGGCTTACGATGGAATGTAAAGTGGATGATGGAGTATGAATGACATGCCCATGCACTTGACATTGATGACATTTTCTAACATGATCATGGCAATCTTGTTTTAGGGTGGACCAAAAATAATTGGCCCTAAGTATCTTCATGGCCATCATATTTGCATTGATATGGCCTCTACACTCTCCATCGTGGAATTCATGCATTATGGTCCTAGCCTCCTCAAGGTCTACACATCGCAACAAGATGCCCGTAAAACTTTTCTTATAAAGCACCCATCCTAAAACTATATATCGGGTTGAAATTTTTCTAATGAAAGCTTAATCTTTTGAAGAAGCAAATTCGAGGAATCCTTCATTTTCTAAAAAGTTTTTAATGTCATAAAACCAAGGTTTTTCACTAAAATTTTGGTCATTTTGGCAAATCTCCAATTTGTGTGTAGATTGAATGGGTGAGTGTCATATCTCTAAGGATCAGGTTTCTAAGATGGGATCGACCCTTAGAGCAGATCCTAAGGAGGAGAGGGCATCCGCTATGGTGTTGTCCTCTCTTCCTACGTGTGTGAGTGTACAAGATTTGAATGAATTGACCAACTTGGTGGCCAATTCGTGGTACGGAATGAGTTTTTCATTTTTGACCTACCAAATTTTTAAAAGTTGGTTCACAACCAATAAAGAGTCTCCAAAGACTTCAATACATGATGCTCCTAAATTTTTCAAAATTTTTAGGCCTTGTATGAGAGCCTCATATTCGGCCATATTATTTGAACACTCAAAATTTAGACGAATTGCAATGGAGATCTCTTCCTTTTCGGGGGATATGAGGAGCTGCCATTTACCAAGCCTACCCTTTAAGATAGGTTTTTCAAACAAGTGCTTGATTGGATCAAGCTTAGACACTATCCATATCTCATGATCTAAGAAATAGTGTCTAAACTTTTGGCAAGCCCACACCAATGCCAAGCACGTTTTCTCCATGGCTTGATAATTCCTTTCATATACAAATAGAGTTTTCGAAATGTAATAAATGGCATACTCTTTGTGGTTATCATCCTCATATTGAGCTAACAAAGCACCCAATGCATTCGTATGTATGGAAATGTAAAGTAGTAAAGGTTTTCCTTGCTTTGGAGGTTTCAAAATTGGAGGATTCACCAAATAAGTTTTCAATCTTTCGAAAGCTTTTTAACACTCATCATCCCACAAAAATTTTACCTCTTTTCGCAGAAGTTTGTTGAAAGGTTTGCATCTTGTTGCCAAGTTCGAAATGAACCTCCTAATTGCTTGTTGGCGACCATGGAGGCTTCGAATTTGGGTCAAATTGGATGGTGGAGGCATGTCTATGATGGCTCGACACTTAGAGGGGTCGACTTTAATGCCCCTTTGGCTCACCGTAAAGCCTAAAAGCTTACCTGATTCTACCCCGAAGACACATTTTTGAGGGTTTAGTTTTACTTTGTAAAGCCTAAGTCTTTCGAAAACTTTTTGCAAAGATTCAATGTGGATGCATCGGGTTTTTTATTTCACCAAAAGATCATCCACATATACTTCCAAGAGCTCATGAATTTGATCGTGAAAGATAGTAGTCATGGCTCTTTGGTATGTAGCACCGATATTTTTCAAACCAAATAGCATAACCGTGTAACAGTATGTGACCCAAGGTGTAGTAAAAGCAATTTTTTTCTGATCTTTTGGTGCTAACTTAATTTGATTATAACCCGAATAACCATCCATAAAAGAAAACATTTCATGATTTGTAGTGCTATTCACTATCAAATCAATGTTTGGTAAAGGAAAATTATCTTTTGGAGTGGCTTTGTTCAAATTTCTAAAATCAATGCAAATTCAAATTTTCTCATTAGATTTTCGAACTACAACAATGTTTGAAAGTCATTCAGAGTATGCAATGGGTTTTATAAATCCGGCTTTTAAAAGATCTTCTAAACCCTCTTTCACTTATGCGTGCACATCGAGGTGAATCTTTCTAAGTTTTGCTTTATGGGTTTAGCATTCGGTTCTAGGGGAAGACGATGCTCTACTACCTTTGGGTCTAAACCTGACATGTCTTCATAGGTGTAGACACCCAAATTTTTTTTTTAAAATTCTTACCTTTTTACGAAAGTGGCCATTTTAGCAATTTTGGGGTTTTTGAAGGAAAAAGGCACTAAACGAGTTTGTTTTGGTACCAAAATTTTATGGAAGCTTTAAAATGATAAAAGAATGCTTTTATTTCTGAAAATTTCGAATTTTGACAAAATTGGGGAAAATGACGATTTTGCCCTTAACACTGGAAAAGCAAGATTTCGTTTTCTTAAAAGATTTATGATGAAAAGTATGTTGAAAGCTTGCCTTTTGAAAAGATACAGGTATCAAAAACACAAGTTGACACCTGAAAAGGACGGTGGATGCCCAGAAAGGGAAAACGGGCGTTAAAAAGGGAAAGAAAGCTTTCTAGAAAGAAAAGCTCATATTTGGAAAGAAATCAATTTCCAGAGGGTAAAGTTGGTATTACCAAAAGAAAGTAAGGACTGAAACAAGAACAATAGCTTCCGAAAAGAAAGGTTTGGTATCGAATGCATTTCGTAACATGTCCATGTTATGTTTGATTGTCAAGGTAATTAGTGTATCGATATGCATCAGTTTGGCATTGTTATCTGTTACTGTTATGTTAAGAATAAGGTTAATATTCCAACACTCATGCAAGAAATCTAACGAGCATGATGGTTGGTTTTCAAAAACGTAACATGGGCTTACTTGAACGCTTTTGTAGTAATGCATGTAACATGGATTTGCATAACCACTTTCACAGCAAACATGCAGTTTTATCCAGTTCGATTGCTAAACTGGCTGAGCTGTACAAAGGTGTTTCTGTTAGATTGTCAAAGTGCGTCTTGAAATACAATACAACAAGTCATATCTAGACCAGTTTTAGCATGTAGCGAATTCTTGTAGACACATGAAGTTAAAGAAGAACTGGACGTGCATGAGTTCCATGATGCTGACTGAACTGAATTTATTGAGGCTGAGCTGAAGGAACTCGTCCTCATCAGCCTATTGTGCAACTGGTACAAAATCATCGCCCACACAAGCTGCAAAATCAACAGAACAAAAACAGAATACGTGCAGTGTTACATCAGGGAAACCAGAATCAGATGAGCATGATGGTCATGATGCCTAAGGAAGGGAAACATATTGAAGCAGCCCTGGTTCGTCACATGAAGAATCCACTGATGCCAGTATTTTAGCATTCCTGCAAAATCAAGAAGAGACATTAGATACGAGAAAACATTCAGTGCATCAGGAAATTAAGAGGCAGAAGAAATAGGAACGGCAAGCTGTAGACATTGATAGCCCCAACGTTGAGTATGATAATCGACTTGAATATGCTCAACCTGAAATTTCTTTTGCTGGAGGTTTTGGGACTTCATCTAGTAAGAACCTAGATGTCACAAGTCAACGTCTTAATTTAGCAACAAAGGGAACCAGGTGCAGCCGATTTCAGTCGCATTTGGCATCTTACCATACCAAGGCTTGCTGCATTCAGCAAGATTAAGTAAGAAGACTTGCCTTTCAAATTCTGGCCTAATTCAACAACAAGAAAGAGGAGGAAAATGTAAGGCAGCATATCTCACAGCTAATGAGCAGCTCCTTTCCAAATTCAACGTGAACTGCAGAGTTTAGCAGTTCCTTAACTTTCCAAATCAACATGGTCCTCATGGCAGCCCCAGCAAAACTTTTCAAGTTCTGATTTTTTACAGCAATAACATGCCTTTTTCGTTAAATTCAGCAAGGAAACTTGCCTTGCCCAATGTTACACCTAAGAGGCATCTTTTGGCCTATAAAAGGAGCCTGAAGGAGGCTACAAAGGGGAGGACCGGCACACAGGAACATTCAGTCCGAAAATTCAGAGAAATAGAGAGAGAGAGAGAGGGAAAGGAAGAGAAGAAGGAGAAGAAGGAAGTCTGGCCTGGTTCCGACGTCCGATGATCGTCCGGCGAAGTGCTCCTACATCCCCTCTCACTCGCACAGGTTGGAATTCTTGCACAAATTGGTTTTAATTCATGAGAATCTGAAAAAGCACAGATTTTGGAAATTTGTACCTGAATCAAGGCTTTGAGCCCATGTTCTTCATTTATATCGATACAAACATGCATGATTCCTTCATGAACGAAATTAAAATCCATGTTTAGATGATTTCCATGATTTATTAGGACTGATACAGGTTGAACTTCGTTCTAGAATCACGTTAGGAACTTTCTGAAATTTTCTGTAAAACTGGTTTCTGAAACTGTCTGTGCACATGCGTCTGATCACAGAATTTTTATAGACAAACGGATAAGCCAATTGCTTCAAAATTTTGCATGAATAATCTAGACATATCAGATGTTATTAGATAAAATTTTGAGGAATTTTTATAAACTATTGCCTAGTCAATTAGATCCGTGAAGTTTATACAAAATCCAGAAATCGTTTTACAGAAACAGAACATTCAGTAATAGACCTCTGTTCTTTTGCCCATATCTCTGCAACCACTGAATGAAATTGGATGAAATTTGATTCTTTGAAAATCTAACATCCGTATCTTTCTAACACAATAAATTTTATCGAAATTGGATGACTGAGCACTGAGATATTGCTATTTTTTTGAGCTTCTGATCCACAGAAACAGGGTTGTTCTGAATTTTATAACAAAAATTTTCAAAATTTTATCAAACGAAGCTGGTAGTGTGGAGAAACTTGTTCCTTTTATAGATATCAATTTAAAAACTATTAAATCAAAATTAAATATTTTAACAGACCTAACTCACCGAACCGGAATTACTCTTTCCCAGAAATATAGAACCTCAAAGACGAGCTTGTATCTTTGTGACTCGAATTCCAAATTTAATAATTTTGGTGTTATTGGAAAGCTGTGGATGTCAGCTTTCCAATGCACTAAGAATCACATGAATTAGATTACTATAGACAGAGATATAAGACTTTTACCTAACCTCTATTTCAGGAAATCCGACTGTGCAAAACATGTTCAGAAAATACTTCGGTCTTTTTCCAGTTTATCATGGGGTTGGGTGGCCCTAAAAATTTTGCAAATTTTATTTAGAGTGACCTATGGAGTATGTGTGCCAAATTTCAACCTAATCGGAGCAAGCATCAAGAAATGAAAATTACAGAAAGGAACAGATGCAGAGATGCTGAAATCCTGTTTTCTGTTTTATGAAAGTAATGATGCAAACTCATACGAATTTAAATTGCACCCCCTCTACATCACGAATTAAAACTCACGCGAATTGAAATTGCAGTCACTCTACGTCCCAAATTAAAACTCACACGAATTGAAATATATATATTAGCTTAAGAAGAGAGGGGATTCGAAGTATAGAAGGTTTATAAAGTATATTAGGGTAGAAGAACAAACACATAGAGTGTACGTGGGTGTAATCGTGATCATCCATCAATTAAATGACAATCAATGAAAGCTAATCACTATTACAACATCGGGGGAGGCTGAGCTCCATTATTACAACCCCAATTTAATCGAATTAAAAGGAGGGAGACGAGAATTGAATGGAAGATTGCATTACTTACCCATTCTTGGATTACAAAAAGACCGAAATTCAAGAGTGAATTCGGCCAAGTGAAGCTTGATCTCCTTCTTCTATCTTTAATCTCCCTCACCTAGCTAATACTCACCCTTCTTCCCCAAGCTTTGTATGTCTCCTTTGCTGAATTTTTTGTACCTAACTCCCACACCCCAATCCCTTTTTGCAACCTTTGCTTACCCTCCTTGAAGATGGGCTTCATGCCCCCCCCTTGGCCCCTTTTTATAGGCCAAGGGGGCTGTCCTAGTACCTTCCAATGGGATGGGTTGGATCTGCTTGTGGAGGGGTTTGATCCACTCCAAGACAGCCCTATGTGGTCCCCCTTTTATCCATCTCAGCCAGCCCATGTGGGCTGGACATAGGTCCAACCGATTGGACTTGATTGGGCCTAGGTGCATAAGGTCGATCCTTGGCTAGGCTTTGATGCAACCAGCCGTGTTTTCATTCAATCACATCTTGAATTTTTCCTTGATTCATGAGGCTTCAATTTCGTATGTGTAGGCTTGGTCTTGTTTCCATTTCTTGATTCGGCTTCATTCATGGTCTCAACTCCCGCTTGATTTGGGCTCGTCCACTTGAGCTTGAGCTTGATGATCATGCCTTGAATTACATCAGGTTAGTGCTTCATCATGGTTTGAAGTTGTATTGCATGGTGAATTGGTTCCAAGTCGAGTGACACTTTGCTACATTGGACTCCTTCATATGATGGAATTTAGGCTTGGTTGATTTCGGCTTTGAAACTGGACCTTAGTTCAAAACATAGGATTTTGAATTGATTTAAACTTGTAAGTTTTGGAACTTTTCTAAACAAGTTAAATTCCACGTTTTGAACTTTTGAAAAGATCTTTATGAATTGAACTCAAAGCTTGACGAATTTTTCTAAAACCTTTTCTTGAGATATTTCAAAAATATTTATTTTTGGGTGTTTACAAGTTTGGTTGATCTATTAGAGGCGTCCAGCATGTCAGTTCTTCAAGTTCTTATCGTAAGCGTGTTGGGTGCATTTTTTGTTTACTAAATACTGCAATTTACTAACGGATGATTGCACTAAGCATCTAAACAAGGTCTGTGTGTTACTTCCATCCTAAACTTTTTCTTTTATACTAACTCATATGGACACACATCCAGACACAAACATAACTCTCTCACACATATATGCACACACGCATGCATGTAGATGCACCAGAGCACAACTGGTTCATTTAGCCCCAACTTGTGGTCAATTTGAGGATGAAGGCCTGAAATGTCAAATCTTTTCATTTAGCTTCCTATAATATATTGCACATGCAGCCACACTTTTATATTTCATTTGGTGAAAAAGCTATGAGGTGCTCAGACGCAACCAAGTTTGCATATTACGCCACACTTTGGATTAGCAAATAAAATTGTATAGTTTGAGAATTCGCATATAAGTGATGCCAGTGGTGGATCTAGAAATTCTTCTACTGTGGGGCTAGACATGGTCGGTTTTGAACTGTTGTGATGGTTCCAGCCGGTATGGAACTTGGCCAAGAACCAATTGAAACTAGGATCGATCAAACTGGACCCAAAACTAAGGACTACTCGGTTTCATTTTTCCTTCTACCTTTGGTTTTGAAATGATTGTCAAACTGCATGCATAAACATATAATATACAATGAACATTAATATGCCCATATCAATCAAAAACATAGATCCAGAAAAAGTCAAAAACATGTAATGCAGTAGGACCAAAAACAAAATAGAGTAAGTAAACCACTTATCTCATTCAATCATCCTCACAAACTTGCCTTAGAGAAATCAAAATCCAGCTATCAAGGCACACACAGGTGTTGTCACCTTTTTTCTTGGATAAAATAATCATACGAGGAAGAGCATGTAGCTCATCTCATTCATTGGCCAATTGGAGAGCAAAGCACCAGCATTAGTCACAAGTAAAATACAAGAGAGCATAGAGCAAAAGAGAGAGAAGGAGGGCAAACGTCGTTTTTGTTTTCACTAATCCTAGATTAGAAATCCTAATCTATGTTTTATAGTAAAATAATGGATGGGTCATTTGGTGGCTAAGTCAAAACTTTCTCGTGCAAAAAGAGACTAAAGACAATTCCTAAGAACTCAAGCCCAAGCCTAGCCCGGCATATGTGTGGTCATCCATGCCCTATTCAAGTTCTTTAGAACATATGTTCAGGGTTACTAAGAGGACATGTAGGATTCTTTCCCAACAATGTGGGACTAGAATATCCTATAGCATTCACATGTACAAGCCCCTCCTACACATATGACTTTAAAACTTTGGACTTTTAACTTTATTAAAAATTTATAAATTAAAGCTTTTAGGGGTATTTTTTATGAACTGAAGTGAATAAATGTTACATAAGCTTAATTAGGCATAACAACACTTAATTCAATGACTAAGTCTAACAATCCCCACAATATCCAAATTATGAAGTGCTCTATTGAAACAACCAACATATTATGATTTCGCTATTGATACCTTCCAGTCTAAACCATTACCTTAGTTATCTAATATTACCCTCACAAGATGTAGGTAAATATACATCTTGAGCCTAAACCTTTGGTGTGAACATGTTTATTGGTAATATCTTTAGAGTTGATGCATTAAAGGTCATGCATATCTTGTATCATCGTTGATTTTTGGAAATAACATAATTTCCCTATTATGACTTCATAAGATCAATCATTTAGAAAATTTATTGCTAGCATCCTATCTTAAGACTTGATCCCATGCAAAGAATAATTTATTACTAACTTGCATTTAGAACACTTTCATTTTTACAAGGGACATACATACAAATATTTAAGGTATTGCTTTTAATTTAGTGTCATTCAATGACTTTCAAGTTACTCCATTATTCTCAAAGTCCTTAGCAATCCAGTTAGCATCACTATAACCTTTAAAAATAGAAAGATACTTCTTATAAGGTAGTCAAAGGAAAACAATTCCCATCAAATACCTAAGTACTCTATCTAAAGCATCTCAATAAGTTCTATTTGGAGAACTCATATATTTACTCAAACTTGCATGCGACAAAAGCAATGTGTGGTAATGTGGCTAGTGAGATACATTAAAGTTTCGATAACTTGAGTTAATTGATATGCAATAATGTCACTCTCATTCTTATACAAGACTTTTGAGGGATCATATGTGGTCTTTACTAGTCTACATGATATATACTCAAATATCTTTAGAATTTTCTCTAAAATAGATCTTGTGATTTTTTACCTTAAAATCACATCAACAATACCCACATTTTTCATCTAAAACTTGTTATATAAGAACATGTTAGTCTCATTAATTACTCTTATATTGTAATCAAATAGAAGTATATCATCTACATATAGGTATAAAATGATGAATACATCACTAATGATTTTGTAATAGATATACTTATCAAATTCATTAGCAATAAAGCCAAAAAAGATATAACATATTCAAAATTTTCATGCCATTATTTTGGGACTTGTTTCAATTCTTACAAGGATTTAACAAGTTTATACATGTTGGATTCTTTCAAACAAGCCACAAAACTTTTTCATTGTTCCATATAAATTTCTTTATAAAGTTTACCATGCAAGAAAACAATTTTTACATCTATTTGATGTATGGTGAGACCATATATAGATGGCATTGCTATAATCACTCGAATTATAGTGATGCAAGAAACATGAAAATATGTATCAAAATAATATTTTCCTTTTTGTGTGTATCCTTTGACAATTAACTTTGTCTTATACCTATTATTTATGTCGTCTTCATTTAGTTTCTTCTTGAAAATCTATTTGCATCTAACTATAGAATAACCATAAGGCAAACCAACTAATTTCTAATTTTCATTCGGGAGAATTGATTGAATTTTATCATAAACAACTTCCTTCCAAAACTTACCCTTTGGTGGTCATAACTTGCTTGAAGATGACACGACTATCCTCAACATTAAAAGTGATAAATTCACCTTTAAAACTTTTGGACATCCTAGCCCGTTTACTCCTACTTGGTTCAACTATTTCCTCCTATTCTTCTTATATAAAAGTAACACATTCAATATCACCCCACATATTTATCATTATTTCCACTTGATTGTTAATGAAACCAATAACAGATATATGATCTCGTGAAGAAACATTTTGGGGCATACTAGTTTCCACATGAAACATATTCTCAAATAATATGGCATCATAAAGTTTTACTATCGCGTTGATATCTATGAAAATACATTAGATCAAATGACAACGAATTTATATGTATAACTTGTCTCCACATAACACAACAATACGACATCTATGGATTTAGATCCCAATTTTTTTCTTATACTCTGAGTTAAGTACTTTTACAAGATACTCTCACACTTTGAGATATTTGAGATTTGTCTTTTGACTATTATAGAATTTAAAAGATTACATTTCTTATTTTTATGGGTACTCTATTCAAAATATGGCAAGCCATATTTAAAGTTTCTTAGATAATCATAAACTCTATAGTAAAGTATTAGCCATATCCATTAGGGTTCTATTTTTTTGTTGTACTTAGGTATCTCAACAACTTTATCAACTGTAAGTCCTGATCTAAGAACAATATTGTTAGTAAATTTAGTTTGTAATAAAAAGAAACCTCTATGATCTCGAGTTACCTCAATGCCAAGAAAATAAGAAAGTTAGTATAGATCTTTCATTTCAAACATCTTACCAAGTTCTTGCTTGATTTACTAAATATCAAAATTATCACTACTTATAATAATTATATCATCAACGTAGAGTAAAAAGATAACAATACCTGTAGAGGATTTTCTTATAAACAAAGTTGTGTCAGTATAATAGGTAGTAAAATCATGCAATGTCATGAATTCAGTCATTTTATCAAACCAAGCTTTAGGATCTTGTTTGAAATCATACAAAGCTCTTTTGAGCCACTAGACTTGGTTTCTAACAAGATTAAGACCAGGAGGAGGTTTCATATATACTTCTTCCTTCAACCAACCATTTAAGAAAGCATTCTTAACATCTAACTGATAGATATTCCAATGATAAATTGCACAAACATCCATAATTGTTCTAACAATTGTCTTTCTAGCCACATGATCAAAGATTTCTTCATAATCAATTCCATATTCATGTGAGTAATCTTTCACAATTAATCTAGCTATATAGTGGTCTAATGAACCATCACTGTTAGTCTTAATTTTATAGACCCACCGACAACCTATAGTCTTTTTCTTTGGTGGTCTAGAGACAACATTCAAAGTTTGGACTCTATATAAAGCATTCAACTCATTGTTCATACCATGAATCCAATATTGTGATAAATGATCTTCCTTAAAAGTTCTAGGTTCTTTTATAACTCAAATATTAGTTACAAAAAACTATCATAGGAAACAAACTTTTTAGAAGGCCTATAATCACAGTTTGACCTTTTAGGAATAGGCAAAGTTATCCTAGTATAATATTGATCAAAAGAGGTAAGAGGATGTCTTGAAGTCATGTATTCATCAAGATCATTTTCTACATGAATCACATCTTTACCTAAAATATCATTCAAGAAGGAATAGAATGAATCATCAATAGAACTAGCATTATCCATGACTTTAAAAACATATTCATTTTTAAAAGACTTGATATATCACGATACATAAGGTTTGTCATGTTTACAATAATAACACATATATCCTTTTTTATTTATTCCATATCCTAGAAAAACACATTTTATGGCATGAGAGGGTAGTTTATCATCTTTATTAATGTAAACAAAATATTTATATCTAAAAATACGTAGTTTAGAATAGTAGGGAGAAACCTTAAAGAGTTTTTCTATAGGAGACAAATTTTGTAAAATTGAATAGGGTATCCAATAAATTAAATAAGATGCAGTCGTAATAGCTTTTGCCTAAAAATTCTTAGGAACACCACTTGATAAAAGCAAGGTTCTTATGGTTTCCAAAATATGTCGATATTTACATTTTGAAATATCATTTTATTGGAGAGTTTTAGTATAAGAGGTTTGATGTATGATTTCAAATTTATCAAAATGATTTTTAAATTCTTTTGACGTAAACTTTTCTCCTGAAACATACTTAAAATCTTGATTTTAGAATCAAATTGATTTTTTATAAGATTATAAAAGATAATAAAATTTTGGAAGACATCAGATTTAGCTTTTAAAAGATATACCCATGTATACCTAGTAAAATCATCTATGAAAATAATATAGTAAGAAATGCCCCATTTGACAAAACGGGTATTGGTCTCCATACATTTGACTGAACTATTTCAAAGGGTCTTGTGGTAATATGTGTTTTGTTTGAAAATAGTAGATGTATTTTATTAAGAATACAATCTTTGCAAGAAAAATCTTCCTTAATCTTTATTACAAGAGAACATTGATATAATTTTTGAGCATTAAGATATCGTAGTATCTTGTGCCATAGAAGAGCATCATTTGACAAAATATTAACATATTCTATACTTTATAAATAGTTCATAATGTAAAGTTTGCCCACTTTATAGTCACGACCAATTACCTTCTTCAAGAGGCGATCATGTACAATACATCCTGTGAATGAAAATGTTACAACACAACTCTTATCCAAAATTTGAGATACAAAGAGTAAGTTTAAATCTAATTTTGTAACAACACTAACTTTGGAAACTTTAAAGTTTTTATTTTGTAAATTACCAATTCTATCTACATCTAATTTTGTTTCATCTACACTGTAAACACATGATAAAGATTTTTTGACATACAACAACAACAACTAAGCCTTTTCCCATACTAGACGGGGTCAGCTACATGGATTCTTTGTTTCAACAGATCCCTATCATGTGCCATGTTAGTAGTTAACTCCCAATAAGCTAGATCATTCTTTTTGTTTCTTTCCAACACTTTTGTGGTCATCCTCTACCTCTTTTAATACTTTCCAATTTTAGTTTTTCTAACCTTCTTACAAGTTCTTCTTTTGATCTTCTTTCCATATGTCCAAACCATCTTAAACGATGTTCTCTCATTTTATCCTCTATTGGTACCACTCCTAATTTATTTCTAATAACCTCATTATGTATACGGTCTTTTCTTGTATGACCACTCATCCATCTTAACATCTTCATTTCTGTCATAGACATCTTTTGTACATGTTGATGATTAACTGCCCAACACTCAGAACCATAAAACATGGCAGGCCTAATTGCTGCTCTATAATATTTACCTTTTAACTTAGTGGTATCTTCTTATCACAAAGAATGCCTGATGCTCCTCTCCATTTTAACCAACCAACATTAATTCTATGCGTAACATCTCCATCAATTCTTCCATCACTCTGAAAAATTGACCCTAGGTATTTAAAACTTTCCTTTTGGGTAATGCAATGTGTGCCAATTTTAATTTCTATGTCCTCTGAAGTAACCAAATGATCAAACTTACATTCCATATATTCTGTCTTTGTTCTACTAAATCGGAGGCCTCTGCTTTTTAATGTTTCTCTCCATAGTTCCAATTTTCTATTAACTTTTTCCTTAGACTCCTCCACTAATACAATGTCATATGCAGATAACATACACCAAGGTACTTCATCTTGAATATGTTTTGTTAACTCATCTATCACCATTATAAATAAGTATGGACTTAAAGTTGATCCTTGATGTAACCCAATATTAACTTCAAAGAAGTTTGTCATTCCTTCATGAGTCCTCACACATGTTTTTGCACCATCATACATGTCTCTTATCAGGCTAATATATGTCAATGGGATACCTTTTTTTCCAAATTTTCCCAAAGAACCTCCCTCGGTACCCTATCATAAGCTTTTCCTAAATCAATAAATATCATGTGAAGGTCATTCCTTTTTACTCTAAAATGTTCCATAAGACGTCTTAAAAGGTGAATCGCTTCGATAGTAGATCTGCCTGGCATGAATCCAAATTGGTTCTCTGTTGTACTTGATACTTGTCTTAACCTACGTTCGATAATTCTTTCCCATAATTTCATAGTATGACTCATTAACTTGATACCTCGATAATTCACACAATTTTGAATGTCTCCCTTGTTCTTATATATGGGTATAAGTGTACTTGCTCTCCATTCCTCGGGCATCTTTTGATTTTTCCATATTTCATTAAATAGTCTTGTGAGCCAAGTGATTACTATTTCTCCTAGTATTTTCCAAACTTCTACAAGAATATTATCTGGTCCTACCGATTTACCACCCTTCATATGTTTAAGAGCCTCTTTGACTTTATTCTTTTGAATACGTCGATAGAAATTGTGGTTTATATACTTTTTTGACTTGGCTAAATCTCCTAAACTAATACTAACATCTTTATTTTCATTAAAAAGATTATAAAAATAGTTTTCTATCTATTTCTTATATCATCATTTGCCACTAGAATTTTTTCATCCACGTCTTTTATGCATCTAACAAAATTAAGATCTTTAGTTTTCTTATCTCTAGCCCTAGCTATCCTAAAAATATCTCTTTCACCCTCTTTTGAGTTGAGTTTTTTATATAAGTCCTCCCAAATCTTAGCTTTTGCTTTACTAACGGCCGTTTTCGCTTCCTTCTTTGCTTTCTTCTAAGCTTCTAAAGTTTAACTAGTTTTCTTGGCATAATGTAATTTGTAACATGCCCTCTTTGCCTTGATTTTATTTTGTACTACTTCACTCCACCACCAAGCTTCTTTTTGTGCCGGTACACCTCCCTTAGATACCCCTAACACATCTTTCGCCACTTTCCTAATATGTATAGCCATATTGTTCCACATATCACAGGGAGTGCCAACATAATTCCAAACATCTCCTTGAAGGACATTCTGTTTAAATATATCTTCTTTCTCACTTTTGAGGTTCCACCATTTAGTCCAAGTAGCTCAATGCACTCTTTTCTTCTTTGTCCATTTTTTATTTGTAAATCCATAACTAAAAGTCGATGTTGGGTGGTTAAGCTTTCTCCTAGAATTACCTTACAATCTTTACAACACGCTCTATCTTTTTTTCTACAAATAAAGTAATCAATTTGTGTTTGTGATAAGCCACTCTTATAAGTAATTAAATGTTCATCTCATTTTTTGAAGATTGTATTGAGTATAAAGAGATCAAATGCCATAGCAAAATCTAAAATCTCCCTATCTTCCTCATTTATATCTCCAAAGCCAAAGTTTTCATGAATCCCTTGATATCCTAATGCCTCTTTACCGACATGTCCATTTAAATCTCCTCCTAAACAGATCATCTCCCTTGGTGGAATCTTTTGAAACACCTTATCTAACGCTTCCCAAAAAATTGTCTTTATACTATCTTCTAATCTTACTTGGGGTGCGTAAGCACAAACTATATTCAAAACCTCTGCTCCTAACACTAATTTCAACGACATGATTTGGTCACCATATCATTGTATGTCTACTACACTCTCCTTTAAATCTTTATTTAGGATAATACGTACTCTATTTCGAGCCTTTTCTTTACCTGAGTATCATAATTTAAAACTTGTATCCTCTATTTCCTTTACTTTTTCTCTAACCCATTTTGTCTCTTGTAAACATAGAATATGAATCTTTCTTCGAATCATAGTATCTACCACCTCCGTTAGCTTACCGAATAATGTTCCGATATTCTAAGAACCAATACAAATCTTATTATCTGGGACTAGCTTCCTTACCCCCTCATCCGTCCATAATCAAAATGCGGAGACCCTCTCTGAAAATTATTCACTATATTCGGGCAGCAATGTAGCGGGACTAACTTGTTTACCCACACCCGTCCATGATGTGGGAACCCTCTCTGCAATTGATTCACTACATTCGGGCGAAAATATAGTGGCCCTTGCTTACTTCTTACTACATTCGGGCTATGCAGCATGTTGCTAGGCGGGGACGCTCCAAAGCAATGCTCATAATTTTTTGTAATCCATATTATAAAATCTGATAAAGTTTTACGCTGGTTGTCGGAAGCCTAACACAACCCTCCTCCTTTATCCGGGCTTAGGACCGATAATGCAAGGATGATCCCTTACATGGCGGAGTTTAAAATTCTTTCATTAAAAGTCATCTTAAATGAAACACCTGAATCAAGAATCCAAGAGGTCATACCTTGAATTTTATTTGTTGAAGAAGAGCAAACCGTACCAACCGTTGCTTTCTCCTTCATTTGAGCTTCAAGTTTCTTCACTTTTTCTTCAAGTGTAAGGATAGAGGATGAAACTTGTTCTTCCACTAAAGCCATCTTCTTTTTCAATTTAGGACAATTTGGCCGTATGTAACCGACTTCTTTATAATGATAACAAATAACCTCTTTTCTTGATCGTTTGATCCTTCGTTTTTGAAATAAGGAGGACGATAAGCCTTCACATTTGCTCTAGGTTTATATGCGACTAGTGTGGTATCTCTTTAAAATCTAGCTTCATTTATTCTTGTTTCTGCCATTTGAAGATCGATAAGCACCGGATGGTAAATGACTTCCGATAAATAAGAGATGACGTAACCCCTTCAAATTTTTGTCGAAGACTTCGCAGAAATTGATATATAAAATATTAATTGTTCTCACATTGTCTCTCATTAAGACAATGTGTATATTTCTTAATATAACATATAATTGATTCAAATATTAGAATAGTTACCAAAGAATTTGTTTACCCCTTTATCTCCTTGTCTAAGGGAGACTAATCTGTCTCTTAATGTTTTATGAGCAACATCACTTTGAACATGAGATTTTTTCGAATAATCTCATGCTTCTTTTGTATTAGTGAAATCGACAAAATATCCCTAGTGTGTTCATTCACATTATTCGTGAGCACCTATAGGACAGTTCTATGACCTCCTTCATATTATTCTTTTTGCTCAAGAATGACATTAATGGAGAGTTCCACCTTCTTATCATAGCCCTATATTTTTTTGAAATATAGATAGTTTTTCATATATTGAGCCCATGTCTTGTAGTTCAAGGATGTTAAACGAAAGTTAAACCCTCTATTTTTATCTAATTTTCAAAGAGAAAAAAATATAAAGAGGTAAACTTACAATAAGATAAAAAATACAATCGATATGCTTTTCGAGGCAACGAACAGTTCTCTCACGATCATGAATGACTCTGATACCATGTAATGAAGATGATGTTTCAATATAGGAGTGAAAGATTAGTGAATCACCTCAAAATATCATACATAAAAGCCTTAGAAAAAGACTATAATAAAGCGTATGCAACAAAGGCATAATATAACAAAAATTAATATTATTTAACCACAAAAAAGCTTGAGAAAATATATACATAAGTGAAGTATTTATAGAAGAGAACAAGAGGAAGTGAGAGAGATATTATAAGAGGAAAGAAGAAGGAGAAAGGGGGCTGGTGGGGGCCTATTGACCGTTGGGCCCCAACGACTAGGGGCCCTGGCCCTGATAGCCCAATGAGCCTAGGCCTGTCAGGGCCAAGCCTTGGTAGCTCATGTTCTAACAAACATATTAATATCTACTACTATCATCAATAAAAATAATAAAATATCTTTTGTTATACCTAGTTGGCATCCCATTGAATTCAAAAATATGAGTGTGCACTAAATTTAGAATTTCAGATTTTTGATAAACTATATGGAATGGTTTCTTTGGTTGTTTAGCTTATACATATATTTTACATTTGTGTTTCTATAACAATTTTTAGGTAATCAAATTTAAATTCATCATTCTTTTCATGAAATCAAATTTTATATAAAGCAGCATAACATGCTTTATTATAAAATATAAAAAAAACACTAATAGTTTCAACATGAATTTTGAACAAATCATCAATATCACATAAATAACTCTTGTCATAAAAACAACTAGTACTTAATCTATGATAATGACTTATTAAATTTATAATCTAGTTTTAAACCTTCTCTAACTAAAACAAGACCACTCAATCATAGGGATATGTCAAACTCCTTGAAGAATCAAAACATTTTCAGAAATTTTTTTAAATCTACACGATCCTCACCCTTGACCTCAACAGTAAGATGATCACCCAATGTCATGATCCTACAATTGATATCTTAGTAAGATACAAACAAAGATTGATCAACATAAACCTACACATTTATTCCAATGTCTACAATCGAGTAATGTAACTCATAAATAGATAAGAGTTTGAGTTAAGAGTTAAATACCCATTGTGGTTCCCTATTGCAGTGGTCAATATGCTGACCATCACTTCCTCAATAGTTATAGGCTTTTTAGTTGTTGTTTTTTAGGGTTACTCCTTAGCCCAATGTCCAACCTGACTGCAACTCCAACATGATTTGTTTATGGGTTTTTGTTAGATGTTAACATTTGGTTTAAATTTTACTTGTACTTTCTCTTAGGATCAATAATTTGTTTCTTTCCAACCATTAGATTCAACTTAGGATGGCTTTCAATTGACATGATTTGTTTGTAACTTCTATACTCTTCTTCTATATAGTTACTAAATGCACATCCCAAATTATTAAGGACCCACCCCCTTTTTCATAATGCCCTTGTTTACCCAACACTCACCACTCTCTTCTTTCTCAGTCTTCTCTCTCTTCTGATACGGGGATTAATGAGAACTCGCTTGCTGTTACCCCTCTCTCCTTCCTCCTATTTGTGCCTTTCTCTCTCATTGTGTAACTGGAATTGATGACTAAATCTGGTCCTTTCTCTCTTTTCTCTTATCATCGACATCCATCCATCTTCATTCCCCTCTCTCTCCCGCACTCTTTGCTCTTTCGTATCGTCATATATTGTTACCGCCTTGCTCCCCTCTCCATCTCCCCCACTTTCTTTGCTCTTTTGTTTTTTATTTTTTCCTTTAAAATTTTAATATTTTATCATTTTTGTCGGCTTTGAGTGATTTAGGACTCAAAACTGTGATCACCTTAGAATCAACAGTTCTGATTCTAGGTTCCAAGGTAATTGGAATCAACAGTTTAGAACCATCGGTTCTAGTTTACTTGAAAGCAACCACGCCTATGCTAGGGTGTTAGGAGTGTCAACAGGTCACACCTAACTTGGATCCAGATCCAATTTAAACTTTTGGCTGCTAGTTTTACGCTTGGTTTCAGATCACATCTAGCCAGACAATCCCTGAATCCCTACAAGAAAACTTATTTGTTTCATATATGTACCAAAAGAACTAGGAAGAAAAACCAAATATTATATAGAGAGAGAAAGAGGAGGGTTTTAACGGTGTAATGTATGCACCGAACATCTCATTTTTGAAATCAATGATGAAGATTTCAATCACTTTGTATTTAACGCACATGGTACACTAAATGCAAAGTAGAAAAATAATGATACATTTGATTCAAATTTCTGTAATCAATCTCAAACATTGAAACCCCTCTGGCTCTCTCTCCATATATAAGTTCTAGTTGATTCTCTCCAAATCAACCGGCTAAAAATATTGAGTTGATCGCACTTGCGCACCACGGACTACTCTGCCATGAATAGATAGCTGAATGAGTAGACAATATAACGTGATAATTGGATTCGGTATCTACTAACTCGAAGCGACATCAACCTACAATTATATGAAATCAAGGTGGAAGCTCACCTTCTCAAGAATCACTAAGTTGATCTTCAAATACAGCTCATTAGGTAAGAAGATGGAAGCAAAGAGATTTCATATGATATATCATCAGTTTATGGTTCAACTTGTTGGGCCTCATCCCGTCACGTTCTTGTTTGACACACTTCATTTTATCACAGTTCGCTAACTGCGGATTCAGGAATTGTAAAACACCTTTAAGAAATTACCAAACCTAAGCCAGCACTTGGCCAAACTGAACAACTCAACCTCAAGTACGAAATCACTGACTTACAGTTTGTGACCTCCCAATGAGACGTATTTCACTTGCATTCGATTAGTGGCCGATCTACATTGAGCAGAGAGAGAGAAAAAGATGACGGTCCGTTCTCAAATCGATCCATGCTCAAATTCAGGTTCAATGAGTGTGATTAGCGGTGGAGAATATGACTGTACTATGAAAGGTAAAATAGTATTTTTATTTTTTTAAATTCAAATCTCTACCGTTGATCAATGTTAATAATATGAAGGAAAAAATTTGAGTAGATATGAGCATGAATATAGACATGATTCATTCAGAACTGGTTGAATGGTTCAAACCAGAACCAAACAAATCGGTCTCAAACCGCAGCTAACTAAGTTTTATGTATTTTTTTAACATCCATTATCACAAACCGATCGGTAGTTCAACGGTAGGGTGCTCTCTACCATTGCGGTTGGTGGGTAGCAAGTCCCAGAGGACGTATTCGTTGTTCTTTTTCAAAATAATGGTTACGGAACCGACAGTTTCAAAACCATAAACAAAACCAGCATGTTCGATTCGAGAACCTGGAACCGAATATGTCTAGGATTGAGTGTATACCCTCTTTCTCTCTCTCTCTCTCTCTCTATATATATATATATAAAGGTTCTAAAACCTTGAATGGGAATCATTTGCGTTGCACCCCCAGTCAATGTTTATTCCTTGGTTGTGTATAAATTAGAGTCAATCTAAGTGTGGGGTTGACCGTTTGGTAGCGCGCAAGAGGTTGCAATGTCACATACAAAAAGTCCAGTGGTACCAAGAGAAGGGGGATCATGTGGCCCAAAAGTTACATCAAAGAGGAAAAAAGTCAAACAAATCTAAGGTGAAAAAGAGAAGGATATCAACAACAACTAAGCTTAGCTTTCCTAGATGAGGTTGACTATATGATTTTTTTGTCTTTTTAAGTCCAACAAAGTTTTAAGGTGGCAGTCAAAAGGCTAACCCAACCCTCTTCCTTTATCCCAGTTTGGGACTCCCATGAAAGGTGTATCAGCTATGAGAAAAAAATATATGGTGCAGGCAGCAACTCCGTCTTATCTATTATCACGTGCTCTCACCACACACTGATCTCTTCACCACCAGAATAGCATTGAACCATGACAAAAACCATCCACTACTTTCCTATCAGTCTAGTTTGCAGCCATGGCCACTCATGCAGCTCTTGCTTCGTCAAGGATTCCCAACAACAACACAAGGCTCCGCAGCAAAGCCTCGCAACCCCACGTACATGGCCTCCCTGCCTTCCCTAAGGTTCATTAATTTCTCATATATTGCCTTTATTCTCCCTTATTTTTATTTTGTCCTGTTATTTTCACGGTTGTTTTACAGCTTAATTCAATTCTTATATATCGGATTACTGGTTTTGATTTCCTGCTTGCGTGATTTTCAGTGGTTTTTTAACTTCATTGTTATAAATTTTACCATGACCATCATGTTTATCGCTAATCTCCATAGAGGCTGGATGTAGCTGAGTTTGCTGGATTGAGAGCGAGTTCCTCCGTCACATACGGTAGCCATGCCAGAGATTCGACGTTCTTTGATGTTGTGGCTGCTCATCTCACACAGAAGGTAATCAGAGGAGAGAAGAAATGGCGACGATATTTTGCAATATCGTAAACTGACGATGGTTTATAACTAACAGTCAGAAACAACCACATGGTGGTCAGCATAAATGGAAAATAAGGCTTTTCAAAAGCCACTCTCTCTCTCTCTCTCTCTCTCTCTCTCTCTCTCTCTCTCTCTCTCTCTCTCACACACACACAGGTGTTACATAATCCATTTTCTGAGGCATAAAATTAAGAAACTCACTTTTCTGATTAGATTTTAAATGCTGTTGTTTTTTCTAAATTCGAGACTCCTTCGTTTGATGTAAAGTAATAGTCCTCTCATGAGACAAGGACAGAGAAAGCTAAGTTGCACGTGAATACTCGATTTTGAGCATACGGGACAGTAAACGAACAAAAAATGTGTTTTAACTTTCTCAAAAGATTGTCAATGAGAACCTCTCTTCGCAACTTCTATCGCATATTACAAAGCTTGTTCAGAAACAAAGATGGTACGCAGGATCAAATGCTAATAGAGGGTCAACAGTGGCAAAACTGAAGGTGGCCATCAATGGCTTCGGACGCATCGGCCGGAACTTCCTCCGTTGCTGGCATGGCCGCGAGAATTCTCCCCTTGATGTTATTGTGGTCAATGACAGCGGTGGTGTTAAGAACGTAAGCAAATCCATCAGCTACCGATCCTTCATCTTTACCATCATTCTTCTTATTCTGTCTTTTCCCATTTTTATGTCTTTTTGGGAAAAGGATCATTGTCAATTAGGTTGATTAAGGTTAGTGTGGATGGTCATCTTGCAGTCTGCCCACCTTTTGAAGTATGATTCTATGTTGGGAACGTTCAAGGCTGAGGTGAAAATCGTTGACAACGAGACGATCAGTGTTGATGGCAAACTCATTAAGGTTGTCTCAAACAGAGATCCTCTAAAGCTGCCATGGGCGGAGTTGGGCATTGATATAGTCATCGAAGCAAGTTCTCTCTCTCTCTCTCTCTCTCTCTCTCTCTCTGTTTTGTTGGTTGAAATTTTGAAATAACAACAACTAAAGCACCCTAATGGTGACATACCAAGTTATCTTTTAAGACAAAATTCTGGTTTCTTCTGCGAGAATCAAATTGAAATTTGAAGATGTACGACTTGTAAAGTGCAAAATAAATTCGCAGTTGTCTATGCACGTATGTATCAATATATTAGACACATCAGTATTTGAGTACTAATTTGAGAAGCCACTCCGTATGTATAGGGGACTGGTGTTTTTGTTGATGGTCCTGGAGCTGGCAAACACATTCGAGCTGGAGCTAAGAAGGTTCTCATAACAGCCCCAGCAAAAGGAGCTGACATCCCAACCTATGTCGTGGGAGTCAACGAAGGAGATTACTACCATGATGTTTCCAACATCATAAGGTAAATTGCAGTTGCTTATTTTTTTACACTTAAAGGTCTTTTGGTATATGATTAATGGCTAACTAAGAGGTTCTTTTTAATCTGGGTGCTCGCAAATTAGATGGTTTCTGGATGTCAATTCTTCTCCCTTTCTCTTTTTTTTATTCCTAGCCCTAGGATTTCTGGTGGGAATTATGGTCCCTTCATTCCAACAAAATTTCTGGCATATCGGTGATACAGAGCATAAAAAGATATCCTGAATGTTGGTACACAGTATTATAGCTTGGTAAGCACAAGTTACATTCTTTTATATAAGATTCAGTAGGCTTTTGTCATCCATGCAGTCAATCGGGGATATCAAATTCCCTGATTAATATGATTAGAGGAGCTTATCAACTGACTCTTACTCCAATTCTCTGTCTATTATGGGTTAACTTTGATTGCAGAAAAGGATGCCTTTTGGAAGGACAAGTTTACCTGAACTTGCAGATTTCAAGAACTTTGTTTTTTTTTCCTTTTGTTTTAATTTTCCCTTCACTAGTGATCAGGATGGCTAATAGGTAAAAAACTTTCTCTTCACCCAAAACGCAAAAGCCAGCCTTCTCCCACACCAAGTGGGTATAGTCCATGGTGAAAGAGCTGAGTTTTGTGGTGACTGTCTGCTACCTAACTCAACCTTCTTTTGCTTCATATCTTGAAATTGGCTCTTTTGTGGTCGGGAGTGAATATTACATTGTTTTTTCTTATTTGTTCTGTTACTCTTACAGCTAGCTAATGATCCCATTAAATCCTCGTAGCAATGCTTAATGCACCACAAACTGTCTCGCTCCATTCGTGAAGATTTTGGATGAGGAATTCGGTACACGATCCAACATTCATTTACCTTTTTATTCTCTTGTGCACATTAGTGATGTTCGTGATGAAGAAAATGTTGGTCTGGAATAGCTTCTTGGCACACGCAAAGTTAGTAGTCATTCAATTGATAATGAGGATGCTCTGAAATCTTCTCATGGCTATTTATGTGCAGTCAATGGATCCCAATAGTGCAAAATTCATTGACATTTAGAAAATGAAGTAAAGAAACCTATCATCTTATCTTTCATTCACAACCTTCATCTCTCATCTTTTCTGGAAGCTAGTAATAAGAAGTAATATACTAATTACTTTTCACATTGAGCCTCGAGAAGTTGCTTCATTCCTGCTTGATGCTAATAAGCAATTTAAGCTCACCTAATAAGATTGGAGCTCTGTCTGGTAGTACTGGCCCTACGGGGTTCGTGAACTCAGTTGACTATCAACTTACTACAAAACAAGAAAGATATCTAAAGTTTTATTTCATGAATCCTTTAAACTTGAGTTTCAAACTCAATCAAGATAAATAAATATTTCTAGACAATTTGAGAAGCATCAACAACTTTTGCCAGTTCCTCGTACTCCCATTATCACACCCGCATGGGTCGCGACCACGACCTAGCCGAGCCGATGCCACGTGGCCGCTTCTTGCACGGGCGTGATGGTGAGCAGTAACCAAATACAATACTAATTTAATGCAAATTTAAGAAATATCTAACTGAAATAAATATCCATATCGAAGTTCTAAATAACACGTTCAAAATGGTGCAAGGCCCACCTAACAATAACCCTGAATAAAAGACTTTCTAAATCATTCAATACTTATCATACCATCTAAAATAAAAATGCAGCTCTATCAAACTCCTACTCTGCTCCGTGTGCCTTCGAAGTGCTAGCTTCAGGATGAGCTGTAAAACAATAGAATGAGCTCCTATACATAGCTCAGTAGGGAGGTTAAACATCTTTAAACATAAAATATACTAAAAGCATGCATAGTTTCACAATCATTTCATAGCAAACCACAATTACCTTGAAATCATGATCTCAATTTCATACGCACGCACTCACACACATGCACACATTATTAGTTTCGATAATTACAGCCCATACTGTATATGCCCCAAAGGCCACGGGAGTCGTCCGGCCCTCCCTAACGTGACCTCAGTAACCCCGTCCACGACGGTAACCACGCCGACTCTTACGGCAGAGTGCCTGGAAACACACCCTGTATTCGCCCCAAGCCGGATCGCCCGAGGGACCTGCAAGTCTCTAGAGACCCCACACAAACCACAAAAGTACGACTCGTATATTCACACATCATTACATTTCTAAAACCAATTACAGTTCATCACATTTACAAATTATATCCAAATCTACGAATATCCAAAACCAAATCCATACAACATTTAAACAACATTTAAATACCATGTTCATACAACACATGCATATCAAAACATGCTCTTTATCAAACAGTGTCATAAACATGTTCTATTTGAAAAGCATATCAAATAACCCATAATTGCGAATAACATTTCACAAACATGAATAAAACATTTATCAATCATGCACATTTAAATCTATCTAAAACAGTAAAATCACTTCTAACATGGTTCTGTAAAAGAATGCATAACCCTCTACCTAAAGGAGCGCTAAGATCCAGTCTCCAAGATGTTGGGTCACTCTTATCACCACCAAATCCTCCAATTTTAATCTCGGATTCTGGCAACTCTTCACTTTTTCCGGTCGATTCTTGCGTTTCCCAACCGGTCTGAGGCTGCCCCAACTCTCCCTAGAAAATGGGGCCATGAAGGCCTCTTTTAAAGGCCCTATGGCTTGGGTATTACTGCACATCCTGTGCAGTAGTCTGTGCAGTAACGCTTAAGCGTTACACCCATAGTTCTAATGGTTTTCTTTATGGGGATAGAATGAAATCCAAAATCAGCTTAAATTTTGAAAATTGTTCTGAAAATACTAATGAGATATCAGTTTTTCTTGGTCATTTTCTAGGCTCATTTAGTTGTCAGCATATATATATATAACAACAACAACAACTAAGCATGTTCCCATACTAGATGGGGTCGACTACATGGATTCTTTGTTTTCATAGAGCCCTATCATGTTCCATGTTAGCAGTTAACTCACAATAAGCTACATCATTCTTTATTGTTTATTTCCAACACTTTTGTGGTACTTCTCTACCTCTTTTAATACTTTCAAAATTTAGTTTTTCATACCTTCTTACATGTTCTTCTTTTGATCTTCTTTCTATATGTCCAAACCATCTTAAACAACATTCTCTCATTTTATCCTCTATTGGTGTCACTCCTAATTTGTTTCTAATAACCTTATTATGTATAAAATCTTTTCTTATATGACCACTCATCCATCTCAACATCTTCATTTCTATCACAGACATCTTTTGTACATGTTGATGATTAACTGCCCAACACAAAGAACCATAAAACATAGCAGGTCTAATTGCTGCTCTATAATATTTACCTTTTAACTTTAATCTTATCTTCTTATCACAAAGAATACCTAATGCTCCTCTCCATTTTAACCAACCAACATTAATTCTATGCGTAACATCTCCATCAATTCTTCCATCACTCTGAAAAATTGACCTAGGTATTTAAAACTTTCCTTTTAGGGGATGCAATATGTGCCAATTTTAATTTTTATGTCCTCTGAAGTAACCAAATGATCAAACTTATATTCTATATATTCTATCTTTGTTCTACTAAGTCGGAGGCATTTGCTTTCTAATGTTTCTCTCCATAGTTCCAATTTTCTATTAACTTTTTCCTGAGACTCCTCCACTAACACAATATCATCTGCAAATAACATATCTCAAGATACTTCATCTTGAATATGTTTTGTTAACTCATCAATCACCATTATAAATAAGTATGGTCTTAAAGTTGATCCTTGATGTAACCCAATATTAACTTCAAAGAAGTATGCCATGTCTTCATGAGTCCTCACACATGTTTTTGCGCCATCGTACATGTCTCTTATAAGGTTAATGTATGTCAATAGGATACCTCTTTTTTGCAAGGTTCTCCAAAGAACCTCCCTTGGTACCCTATCATAAGCTTTTTCTAGATCAATAAATATCATGTGAAGGTCTTTCTTTTTTACTCTAAAATGTTCCATAAGACGTCTCAAAAGGTGAATCGCTTTAACTGTAGATCTGCCTGGCATGAATCCAAATTGGTTCTATGTTGTACTCAATACTTGTCTTAACCTACGTTCGATAATTCTTTTTCACAATTTCATAGTATTGCTCATTAACTTGATACCTTGATAATTCACACAATTATGAATGTCTCCTTTGTTCTTATATATAGGTATAAGTGTACTCTCTCTCCATTCCTCAGGCATCTTTTTGGTTTCTCCATATTTCATTAAATAATCTTGTGAGCCAAGTGAATGCTATTTCTTCTAAGATTTTCTAAACTTCTATAGGAATATTGTCTGGTCCTATCGATTTACCACCCTTTATATGTTTAAGAGCATCTTTGACTTCATTCTTTTGAATACATCGGTAGAAATTGTGGTTTATATACTTTTCTGATTTGGCTAACTCTCCTAAGCTAATACTAACATCTTTATTTTCATTAAAAAGCTTATAAAAATAGTTTTTCCATCTATTTATTATATCATCATTTGCCACTAGAATTTTTTCATCCTCGTCTTTGATGCATCTAACAAAATTAAGATCTTTAGTTTTCTTATCTCTAGCCCTAGTTATCCTAAAAATATCTCTTTCACCCTCTTTTGAGTTGAGTTTTTTATATAAATCCTCCCAAATTTTAGCTTTTGCTTCGCTGACGACCTTTTTCGCTTTCTTCTTTGTTTTCTTATAAGCCTCTAATGTTTCACTAGTTTTCTTAGCATAATGTAATTTGTAACATTCCCTCTTTGCCTTGATTTTATTTTGCACTACTTCACTCCACTACCAAGCTTCTTTTTGTGCCGGTACACCTCTCTTAGATTCACCTAACACATCTTTTGCCACTTTTCTAATATGTATAGCTATATTGTTCCACATATCACAAGACCAACATAATTCCAAGCTGTTTAAATATATCTTCTTTCTCGCTTTTGAGGTTCCACTATTTAGTCTAAATAGCTCGATGCACTCTTTTATTCTTTATCCATTTTTTATTTATAAATCCATAACTAAAAGTCAATGTTGGGTGGTTAAGCTTTCTCCTAGAATTACCTTACAATCTTTACAATACACTCTATCTTTTTCTTCTAGAAATAAAGTAATCAATTTGTGTTTGTGATAAGCCACTCTTATAAGTAATTAAATGTTCATCTCATTTTTTGAAGATTGTATTGACTATAAAGAGATCGAATACAACAACAACAACAACAACAACAACGAAGCCTTTTCCCATACTAGATAGGGTCGACTACATGGATTCTTTGTTTCCACAGATTCCTATTGTGTGCCATGTTAGCAGTTAACTTAGAATAAGCTAGATCATTCTTTATTGTTTCTTTCCAACACTTTTGTGGTCGTCCTCTACCCCTTTTAATACTTTCCAAATTTAGTTTTTCTAACCTTCTTAAAGGTTCTTCTTTTGATCTTCTTTCTATATGTCCAAACCATCTTAAACGATATTCTCTCATTTTATCCTCTATTGGTGCCACTCCTAATTTGTTTCTAATAACCTCATTATGTATATGGTCTTTTCTTATATGACCACTCATCCATCTCAACATCTTCATTTATGTCACAGACATCTTTTGCACATGTTGATGATTAATTGCCCAACACTCAGAACCATAAAACATGGCAGGCCTAATTACTGCTCTATAATATTTACCTTTAAACTTTAATGGCATTTTCTTATTACAAAGAATACCTGATATTTTTCTCTATTTTAACCAACCATCATTAATTCTATGCATAACATCTCCATCAATTCTTCCATCACTCTGAAAAAGTGACCCTAGGTATTTAAAACTTTACTTTTGGGGGATGCAATGTGTGCCAATTTTAATTTCTATGTCCTCTGAGGTAACCAAATGATCAAACTTACATTCCATATATTCTGTCTTTGTTCTACTAAGTCGGAGGCCTTTGCTTTCTAATGTTTCTCTCCATAGTTCCAATTTTCTATTAACTTTTTCCTTAGACTCCTCCACTAATACAATGTCATCTGCAAATAACATACACCAAGGTACTTCATCTTGAATATGTTTTGTTAACTCATCCATCACCATTATAAATAAGTATGGACTTAAAGTTGATCCTTGATGTAACCCAATATTAACTTCAAAGAAGTTTGTCATTCCTTCAAGAGATCAAATGCAATAGAAAAATTTAAAATCTCCCTACCTTCCTCATTTATATCTCCAAAACCAAAGTTTCCATAAATACCTTGATATCTTAATGTCTCTTAACCGACATGTCCATTTAAGTCTCCTAAACAAATCATCTCCCTTTGTAGAATTCTTTGAATCACCTTATCTAACTCTTTCCAATAAGTTGTCTTTATACTATCTTCTAGTCCTACTTGGGGTGCGTAAGCACAAACTATATTTAAAACCTCTGCTCGTAACACTAATTTCAATATCATGATTTGGTCACCATATCATTGTATGTCTACTACATTATCCTTTAAATCTTTATTTATGATAATACCAAATTCGTTTCGAGTCTTTTTCTTCCCTGAGTACCATAATTTAAAACCTACATCCTCAATCTCCTTTGCTTTTTCTTCAATCCACTTTATTTCTTGTAAACATAGAATATGAATCTTTCTTTGAATCATAGTATCTACCACCTCCACTAGCTTACCGGACAATGTTCCGATATTCCAAGAACCAATACGAATCTTATTATCTAAGACTAGGTTTCATACCCCCCACATCCATCCATATTAAAAATACGGAGACCCTCTCTGTAGTTTATTCACTACATTCGGGTGGCAGTGTAGTGGGACTAACTTCTTTACCCACAACCGTCCATGATGTGGGAACCCTCTCTGCAAGTGATTCACTATATCGGGGCAAAAATGTAGTGGTCCTTGCTTACTGTAAGCATATATATATATATATATGATTCTATTAAATTAGAATTCTATGTGATTTTAAAAAAAGGCACAACCTTGGGCTACGGTATGACACGGGCTTGTCAATAACTAGTTCTATCTTCTAACTCGTACGGTGTATTCTATTGTGTGTGTCCGAGAGAAAGAGACCATGGCTGTCTTTCTAATAGTTCTTTTTACGATATGTTATCTATTCTTCCAATCAGTTTATAGTGCAGTCACCTTTGACTTGATCTCATTTCGAGCTAGAGTATGAAAATCTCACTTTGCAAACTCTCCCATGAGATAATTCATGTTTCACATTGAATTCTTTGAACTGTTGTGAGTTTCTAGGATAGCCAGCATACCTCACTAGCTGAACTATTAGCCACTACATTTGGTGGGTTTTGGTGTATGCAAAACATTTCTTAACTTGTGTGAATGCAGTGTCCTTAGTGGATTGAGGAATTAACTACTTGTTACCAAGTTTGGATTAGCTCAAGAAATTTCACGAAGGTATGATGAGCATGAACTAAAATCTCGATTTGCTATTTTCCAGGTATTGTCAAGGGGACCATGACAACCACTCATTCTTACACTGGGGATCAGGTATGGACTTATTTCTCATTTTGCAAGCCAGGCACTCATCGACACACATACACGTGCCTGCATATCTGAATCAATATGTATATATCCCTTTCTAGTAGTTAATGTGTGTAGTCCTGCTTCTTGTCCATCGAGATTGTTATTTGTGATGCTTTTGAGGACTATAAGGTCTAGTAATTGGTATCATTGTTACCATTTTTATCTTGGAGCTAAGTCACATAAACACCTTTAGGAGGTGGTGTGTCAATCCTGATATGGGTGCGCCACCGACACCGACACCGACACCGTGTTGGTGTGGCAGGGATACGCAAAAAAAAAAAAAAAAAATCAAGGTAACTCACGGTTCTGCCATCTATGGTGTGTTTATCCTGGAGAACCTGATCGAGGAGGGAGGAATCCGTGAAGACGACGAAACCGAAGGCTTGTAGTCGACTCGTGACCTTATCTCCCATAATGACCACCTGAGTTACCTCACCATAGTTTCCAAAATGCTCCTTCAGCTTGTCTTCCGTCATCTCCCATGAAACTCCACCGATGAACAGAGGAAAATATCTCAACACGGACCTTCTTCACTTCCTTTTGTGTGGATATTCCATGCTTCCAAATCTGGCACTAACTTTGAAGTTCGGGTCTTTTTAGATAAATGGGTCCGGATCTGTGAAGATTGATTTGTGTATTACGATGAAATTAATAATTGTTTACCGTTTATGTATTTTGCTTTAATATAAAGTTGTGTACTTGCTATTGTCATATATACTTATGTTAATTGATGTCTCACTTGTTTTAGCTTGAATATTATATATAATATATAATATTATATACCCTAGCCGTGATGCCGTACCCAAAACTTTTGAAATTTGCCGAATCCCGCACCCGTATATGTGTCCACACTTGTGTGACATAGTCTTGGAGTTATTATTGGAGGTTGTTGTGGATCTGATCACAACTGAAACAAACTTTTCTGAAGAGAGGAAGGTAATTGAGAAATGGAGCAGGCTCCAAACCCAATCCCCAGCTCTTATTTGGTTTCAGTTTGATTTTCACCAGTCTCCATAATGTGCCCGGTGACCAGAAATATAGGCCCGATAGGAGTTCGTTCAGAATCTACTTGTCTCATATAGATTGAAACTATCAGTACAGAGGAAGTTATTTAATGGAATTGTATAAGATATTCTTTCTGTCACACAATTCATCTTAGGTTAATGGTTTGTCGTTAGAACAACTTTTGAAGTGGTTGAGTAAGGTGATCTATGCCAACCAGAGCCTGTTGACAAGTTATCATACATTTCTTTGTAAGTTTGTGTGTGCAAATACTAACAGTTAGCGCATTTTCACACCCATGAATCACCTACTACGAATTGTGCATTAGTTGGAACATGACCAAGACTACCATAACCATTTCTTCTACCAGTTCAAGATGAAAATATTGGAAGTTGGCGATGCTGCATCACACAAAAAAGTGCCTGAAATTCATTTTGTCACCGTTTTTAGTTAGAGACCTTCCCTTACAGCAGGAGTTTATCATTCTTTTAATGTTTGTGAAGAGACTACTTGATGCATCACATCGTGACTTACGAAGGGCAAGAGCTGCAGCTCTCAACATAGTTCCCACAAGCACCGGTGCAGCCAAGGCTGTGTCACTTGTGCTGCCCAAACTCAAAGGCAAGCTCAATGGCATAGCTCTCAGGGTGCCCACACCAAATGTCTCTGTTGTGGATCTTGTTGTCAATGTTGAGAAGAAGGGTATCAGCGCTGAAGATGTTAATGCTGCATTTAGAGCCGCTGCTAGTGGACCTCTCAAGGGCATATTAGATGTGTGTGATGTGCCACTTGTCTCTGTTGATTTCCGCTGCTCAGATGTGTCCTCAACTATTGACTCATCACTGACAATGGTCATGGGTGATGATATGGTGAAAGTTGTTGCTTGGTATGACAATGAATGGGGCTACAGGTAAGACTCTTTTCTTTCTACATATAATGTCATTAATGTCCTTTGCAACTTCCCAGGTATCATAGATTCATAGCACAAATATGAATACTTAAGGAAATGATGGCAAAAGGCTGGAAATTCTGGATCAAATGAAACCAAGTAAATAAATTTTGTTGTGAACGTTTCCTCAGCTTAAATCAATTTCAAGATGGAGAATAGTTTGAGTCAGTTTTGGAGATATGTAGGTGTAACTTTATGCATCACACAGAATCTAACCAGGTTTTAATTTCCAGGGTTTCAATATAAATGTCAAAATATCGTCTTTGACCCGTTACACAAAAGATGATTGGTTTCACCCATATCCATACAGTTTATAACTATATTGTAAAGCCATTCATGTTCATCAACTTTCTCATATTCCACTCCTCAACTTTCAGCACTATTATCGGTAATAGACACATTCTCACACCAAACAACAACAACTAAGCCTTTTCCCATACTAGATGGGGTCGGCTAAGACACATTCTCACACCATGCTAATTAAATGATATTTTGAGCTACTTTGGTGAAGTTTTCTTTTGAAGCTTTCTGAACTATCATCTATTGCACCTAGTTCATCTAACATGCATAAGATTCTACTCAGGTGGTGAGAAAGCAGCATGGTATCATAGATTTGGAGGATATTCATTTGGCCAATTCTAAACCCCTCTCAAATGCATCTACTATATGTCTTTTGTGAATTCCTATTTGGTTTTTAGTGTAATTTTTCTGTGGTTGCAGTCAAAGAGTTGTCGACTTGGCACACTTGGTGGCAGTCAAATGGCCAGGGTTAGAACTGCCCACAGGAGGGGACCCTCTGGAAGAGTACTGCAAGAAAGAGCCAGGAGATGAGGAATGAAAAGTCTACGAAGCTTGATCTTTTGTATAAACGATGAACTATATTACTTGTATTGAAATCGATGGACATGGAAGTTTTTGTGCAGGTCCTAGAGAAAATCAGAGTTTTCCATCTTCAATAAAGCTGTGATTTTCATTCAATCATCAACTGTGTTGTTTATTACAGGGCCTTCTCTTGCCACATGAATATTAACTACTTTTCAGTTCAACAACTCACTGTACCAATATCATGTGTCCATTTGAGTTCAATGACTACTGCGTATTCATGTAGCCTATCCAACTTAGTGTGGGAAAATTAAGTACTGAGTATCAACTTGTCACCGAAGAGAATTCGCTGCAATCAGAACACATCGATCTTTCTGAAACAGATCCAAACAAAAACAGGCTCTCAAGTTAAATGCATAATCTCCTTGTTTGCAAAAAGATCTTCATGATATTTATAGTTAATATATTTCGATACTGTTATGTGTTTTATATAACTACATAAAAGTTTACATATAAAGATAGATGTCTATGTGGGTAACAGTATTGCCATGTGAATTTTATGAAGCTCTTCTATTAAACCATGCATCATGTGCATGTTGATGCTTGGGGCACAGCTCTTGACCTTCGAGTTCTTGACTTGCCTGTTGCTCATTCGTAAGATGCAGATACGGGCACATGATACTACTCTTAGTATCGTTGATCTCCATGGCTGACGCACGGAAGGTCCTGATAAAACACTGGATCTGAACTTAGCTTGTGCACGTAGGTTTTTCTCAGACAAATATGATCGAGTCCTGAAGTTAATTAAAAAGATACAAACCCTAATCATTTTTAAGTTTGTTCTTTCAAAAGCCAAATATAATGTTTCTTAAGAGTTAAGTGTGAATATAATGAAAGAGAGATGAAAAATGACGACTAAGAATAGCCCACCCCCGATCATCAACTAAGGGGTGCAGAGCCGTGTTAGAAGCAGCCAACATTGAAAGATTGTGTAATGGCTCAGTGATAGAGTGCTCTTCCACATCGTTAACGCTGAAAAATGTCATTCGAATTGCGTCATCACTTTAGGCGACAGACAACACATTTATTTCATTGTCTTCTTCTTGGGTGTATTTGCACTGGATCCCTGAGCAAGACAGTCTTCAATAAGAGCGCTTGGCATTCAAAAGAGGTCTTGCCCATTTAAATGAATCTCAAAGTACCTGAGTTTCTATACCATTAAAAGGTTTGTTCTTGAAACCCTGTTTTATAGTTTATTATTAAATTATCTTTCTTTTGCTATACTAACGTGACACAAGGACACGAGATACGCCATTCACATGCGAGTCCAATAGTAACATTTGGAGGAACAACGTGAGGGCAATTGGTGGTGTCCCTGTGATAAATGCCACTGTAGAAGAGGTGGATTTGTTACAGCTTTGGCCTATAGATGAGAAAGAATCTCCTGGCCTAGATGGTGTACTTCAACCTGACAACCCAATTGCCTGATACCCTTGATTTTGTGTGAAGCTTTTAAAACCCGAGTACCTAAAGTATGGTATGGTATGGAACGTGTATGGTAAACCCTACACAATGTGTTTGATATGATATTTAGGGCATTGGTAAACCTTTTGTGCTTCTTCTCTTCCTCCTCTTCAAAAAATGCGAGTTGCACCTATTGACTTTCTAATTTGAGCTCCGAAGTCAGAATGGCACAAATTAAAGCTGGTAATATAAAACACGACACAAAAACTTATGGAGAACATGACCTGAATGGTTGCCAAAACAAAGAAGCCATGTTCAGGTAATCCGTTTTTTACATGAATAGGAAATGACACGACACACAATGATCCAAATCATCAGCGAGAGCGTTAGCTCAAATGGCAGGGCTCTCTGACTCCACTGCAGTTGGGGAGTTCGACCCCAGGGGGTGCATGAATATGTTGTTGGCCTATTAGGCTTCGGGCTCTTCTCGTAACTATAACAGAGGACATGAGTCGTTCCAACAAACTAGTACGAGTCGATGGCTTCCCTGTAAGCCCTCTTCATAGCAGTGACATGTGAAAGTGGGCGCGGGTAATTTTGAAGTGTCTCTGTGACACTTTGGTGGTTAAATCCGTTGGCCTTCACTCTGAAAACCAACGGCTGGAATATGGAAGTCAGAGGCCGGATATCCTTCAGTCCTCTCTCTCTCTCCCTCTCTTTCTTCGTTGGATTCCTTTTGCTGTCTCTTTGATGAGGATCTTCTGCGTTCTCTGTTCTCCAGTGCCTTCTTTTACCACCTCCCCTCTTCGAATCCATCTGATTCCTTCGGCTATCGATTCTTGATTTGAAGCTGATGGCTTCTCGTTCAGTTACTCCGGCATTCGTGCTCCTCAATCTGCTGCTCTTCTTCACGTTTCCGTTACTGGTTTTCGGGTTGAAAAGGCCTCATTCTGTTGCTGTTGACATTGGGGTTTCGGGTCCTGGAGAGCGGTTTGAGGCGGGGAACGTGGGCGGACGAGCGAAAAGCCAGCGTTGGACTATTTGCCCGGAAGGTCAGTAAATTGGATTACCCTTCAGTTTGGTTTTGTTAGTAGTGTTTTTCTTATTATTCTTTGGCTTTCCTATCGACTTTCTGCGGTCAGAAATTGATTTTACCTGTAATTGTATCTCTCTTCGATCAAATAGGCAGGATTTCTGGTTTTGATTGCACTTCTGCTATATTTTCTATTTAAATAACTATTGTTTTGAATCCTCGAATTGGTTTGAAGTACAACTACAAAATGTTTATTGTGGTTTCTGTACTTAGTGTGTATAAGTTCTACTGACTATGCTGAATATGCAGATTGTATTTCTCTCTTCATTGTTGATTCAAATCAATATGCTTTTCTATCAAGCCAACGAGATCCTAAAGTCTTTTCAATTGCGATTTTGCAAACGCATGGAGGTCCTTGTAAATCGGTTGAAAAATCTGTGATTTGTGATATTTGGGCTCGGTTTGTTAACGTGTGGAACTTGATTCTGTCTTCATATTTGGTGTTTCCATTTGCAGCTTTATGACAATTACACTTTTATGAAACATGTAATTTTATTTCTCTTTTTGTCGATTAACATTTTAAATTCCATATTTCTGTACCATAAACCAACCTTCCTCCACCTTCTTTGTTGCATTTGTACTGGAATCAGCCAGGATGAGACAAGTCTTGTTGCTCACTTAGATGGCGAAATACGTTTAGTTGAACTAGAATCTAGAAGATCCCACTAGAATCTAGAATCCATAGAATACGGGAAGACATGCCATCTTCCTGGATTCCATTGATACGTTATTTGTTTTAAAAGAAAAAAAGTTATGCTTACTTGATCTACTGTTTAGAAACTTACAGTTTCACCAGATAAGCTCGTGCCACTTCTACTACAAATATCAGATGCTGGAGATATCATCATTGGGTTGACAAAGACAACTGCTTTTCTTGTTAATGCAAGAACTGGTGAAGTCAACTGTAGGCACGGATTGGATGATAAGGAAGAGGAGGTGACGAGTAAGGCAACAAATAATCAGCAGGGAAGTGTAGATGTGCCTGAAGAAGGTATGGGAGCTTGGACAGAATAAAGCACCCGTAAACACGATGAATCAATTTTTGTCACGAGGACAGATTACTGCCTGAGTTCGTATGCACCATGGAAGACAGTTCTCTGGAATGTAACTATTTCTGAAATTGAAGCTGCTTTTCTTTGCCAAGATAGCACCATGGGTGGGATTAACTTCGAAGGTGATGATAGTTTCAGAAATCCAATCAAATGCCGAGAGAGGGTTCCAATCTCTCGGACTCGTGGTCCTAAGTTTATAAAGGATGGTGTAAATTATGTTCTTGACATTGCCATCGAGTGAGCTCATTGTGCAGCAGCAATTTCTGGACGGTCATAGGAAAAATTTGATGGCACATGTGGAACTGGAGAAAAGCAAATTGCTCTCTTATTTGCATGACAAAGCTATTTCTGTTTCTCGTTTACAAAATAGCCAAGGAGATCTAGCACTATTACCATCCTACTATGACAAGGTAGAGCGCCCGATTGAAAGAAAAGAGTATGAGAATTATCCGCCAAGAGTTGTTAAAGAGAATGATACATCATACGGCGCTTCCCAGAATGACAGCATTTTGTATCACTTACTCCTGCATTTGTCTTCTTTGTTACTGATATAAGAATGATAATATCATTGGTGGTCCTTCTAATTCTAAGCATGAAATATTATAGTCAACCATCAAGTTTGACAAAGAGAGGTCAAATACGTGGGAAAAAAGGTCTAGAAGAGACTGCCGGATATCTGACTTGCAGCCTCAAAAAGAAGTTGAAGAGGTTGAAGCTCATGGACTTGCAATTTCTGTGACAACTGAAAAGGACCCACTGTTTAAACTTATTAATAGAAATGGAGGTCGAGGACGCATGATTGGTAATCTTTTTGTGTCTAACATAGAGATTGCAAAAGGAGGCAATGGGACGGTGGTTCTTGAAGGAGTTCATAATGGACGTCTTGCTTCTGTCAAGCGTCTTGTACGTGCACAGTGATATATCAAGCAAAGAAGTGGAAGCTCTTCTTGAATCTGATAATCATCCGAACATTGTTAGATGGTACGGTGTAGATTATGATTCAGACTTCGTTTACCTTCCACTAGAAGGTTGCAGTTGCAGCCTCAATGATTTTATTGAACTTCATGCACCTCTCTCACAAGATAATCCTTTCTGTGATAATCCTGATTTGGACATTAAGAACAAGTGTGGTTCACAGTTGGGTTCCACAGATGGTATTGGTGGCGTTGTACTATGGAAAGAAAATGGGTATCCTTCAAATGAATTGCTTGGATTGATGAGGTTTGTAGAACTTTTCTCCTTTTATCTTGAACTTTCATACTGCGTCATGTCTTGGATTTCCTTGATTCTTAATGATATGCTCCCTATTCATCGGTCATTTGTTTCCATGTCTGATTAACAAATAAAGCATTAAAGATGACAGGTTCCTCTCTAGTAATAATTTGCACCTATTATCCTCCTTACTAAAGAAGACAAGTTCTGCATGAGTTTGTAACCAAGTGGTAAAAAATTCGCATTGGATCGAGCACTCAAATCACAATGTATACAAACAACTAAGAACCAAATGAACTTATATTACATAAAATAAGCGAAACAGCCTACATTACTAGATCAACGAAACCTTTTGCATGGAGGTTCTAGAGGGAGAGAGACTAATGACTAGCTCAGGTAGCCGTTGGTTTTCGTTGCAATATGGAGGGTCTGGTTCTCTCTCTTAATTAAAATAATAAGTACAAATAAACATATATACATATATATGTATGTATATGCGTGTGTTTGTTGTGTATGTGCATTATATTTCGACACTGCCTTTTAGCTTCACTCCATACTACAGAACACTCTAGAAAGCAATAGAGCATGTTACAAGGATGAGAAGAAAAATTATCTGGTTTCAGTATCATCTTCATCTTTATTATCCCAGACTCCGAGATCACCATAGACACTTATACACCCTAGATATTGGTCTGTGGTGCTTATCAGAATTTTGTTATATCATGCCCCATTTCTTAGTAAATAAAGATATGCGTGCTATAACGAATTGCCTTGGTGGCATATTTTATCTGGTTATTTTCCCTTTCAGGCAGAATTAGAACTATGGAGAGAAACATTAGAAAGCAAAGGCCTCCGACTTAGTAGAACAAAGACATAATATATGGAATGTAAGTTTGATCATTTGGTTACCTCAGAGGACATAGAAATTAAAATTGGCACACATTGCATCCCTCAAAAGGAAAGTTTTAAATACCTAGGGTCAATTTTTGAGAGTGATGGAAGAATTGATGGAGATGTTACACATAGAATTAATGCTGGTTGGTTAAAATGGAGAGGAACATCTGGTATTCTTTGTGATAAGAAGATACCATTAAAGTTAAAAGGTAAATATTATAGAGCAGCAATTAGGCCTGCCATGTTTTATGGTTCTGAGTGTTGGGCAGTTAATCATCAACATGTACAAAAGATGTATGTGACTGAAATGAAAATGTTGAGATGGATGAGTGGTCATACAAGAAAAGACCGTATACATAATGAGGTTATTGGAAACAAATTAGGAGTGGTACCAATAGAGGATAAAATGAGAGAATATCATTTAAGATGGTTTGGACATATAGAAAGAATATCAAAAGAAGAACCTGTAAGAAGGTATGAAAACTAAATTTGGAAAGTATTAAAAGAGCTAGAGGACGACAACAAAAGTGTTGGAAAGAAACAATAAAGAATGATCTAGCTTATTGTGAGTTAACTGCTAACATGGCACACGATAGGAATCTGTGGAAACAAAGAATCCATGTAGCCGACCCCGTCTAGTATGGGAAAAGGCTTTGCTGTTGTTGTTGTATTTTCCTTTTTCAGCAATCAATTCATGGCCAATCTGCCCATTGTTCGATGTTACTGATTTGATAGATGTTTGTATTGAATTAAGAGAGAAAATGAGAGAAAGAGACAGAAGAGAAGAGAGAAGAAGTGAAGGGTGAGAAAGAGTGTGAGAATAGGTTGGTTGTGCCCTATTCCCCTCTTTCATATTGGAAGCTGATTACATTCTTTCACAGATAAAATTGCCTCTTACAGTAACAAGGAATTCTATGTATATATGTGGTTAAAAAGGTCAATGAGAATATCTATCTAGAGAAAAGAATGATTCATTCATCACCCATTATACCTTAAAAGCACTGTCATCCCCTCAAAATCGTATCATCTTTGTAGTACCTCAAACTTTCCTTGATTTGGCTCTCTTTTGATGTCCTGCCTTCATCTCAATATGCCACCAAGGGATTTCCCAGAGGCTGGTGAACTCCTAACAGCTGACTCCTAACAGCTAGCTCGATTACAGCATAAAAGAAAACTAAAAAGGACCATAATTTACATTTTAACAGTAGTGAGTCCTTCCACACTGACCTGTTGGGGGGTAGATGTCTGACTTTGCTTTTATTTATGTTCTTCAGATATTGCTAGCTCTTCGTTTACATCTTGCACTTTAGGTGATATCCAATTTGGGGCGGGTGGGAGGCTTAGAGCCTTTCTCTAAAACATAGTCAGTATTGGCAATTTTTTGAAAATATCATCTCTATTCATGATATAACTACTGCAACTACAACTACAACTACAACTAAGCCTTTTCCTATACTAGATGGGGTCGGCTACATGAATTCTTTGTTTCCACAAAGCGCTATCATAATTTGTAGAATCAATGTTAAATAAGTCCGACAAAGTTTTATGCTGGCCTAACGCAACCCTCATCCTTTATCTGGTTTGGGGATGGGCGGTGATCACTAATCCAATGATTCTAAGGAAATTTAAATCCTAAGAACTTCACTAGTATGTTCACACTACCAATGTTTTCATCTTTTAGAATGTGGGAATTCATTGCGTGTTGCAGGACATGGTAGCTATGGGTGGCAAGCTCCCGAGTGTTGAGAATCGCAGGAAACAATGAAGGAAAGAAGGTGTGATAGGAGGGGAGGGCAGGCCCTCCAATTGAGCCCCTCCCCCTCTTTCTCTTTCTATTAATGTGAAACCCTTTAACCTAATACAAACCGTTCGGTTTTTATATAGTGGACTGTTAAACATAAAATGCCCAAACTGTCTTTAGTCATTAGGACTATTACAATAATACTTAAAATCTACAGAATTACTAAAAACACTAAATAAGCATATTTTTCAACACCCGCCTCAAGTTAAGAGAGATACTTCGAACTCCAAACTTGCAAAACTAACTAGGTAAAAGCAAGAACACATAAACTGATTTATCATCTCAAAAGCATATTCCAACTTTCACTATGAACAAAAATGAGTTACTTCCAACAAGCGTCCTACTCCACTACACATGCGGCCAAGACTCTCTAAGGCTACTGGTTTCTTCTCTTCATGCTGTGATTGGGCAGCAACACTACTACCCTCTTCTGGCAATACGGCCATAGTAAACTTGATAGAAGATGGACTTGGGAAAGGTGACTCCTTTCTTCTTTTTAATTGTTAGAAGATGGAATTAAACCGTCTCTCACTTTCTTCTTTTCAATCGTTAGAAGAAATTGGACGGCCTCTCTCACTTTCTTCTTCAGCCTTTCTGGTTGCACACCACCTTTTTTCAGCCTTCTTGGTTGTCCACTTTTCAACAACCTTCTTGCTTACAACTTTCTTCAGCAGCCTTTATGGTCGCAACACTTTTTATAACCTACATGGTTGTTCACTTTTCAACAGCCTACATGGTTGTTCTTCTTCAGCAACCCTCCTAACTCTAAACTTTCAGCAACCTTACTGGCTGTAAATTTTTTTACTAGCCTACTTAGTTGTTCACTTGAGCAACCCTTCTGCCTGCAAAATTTCAGTAACTTAATCCACGCATTAGTATTCACTTTGATCTCATTTGGCCTATAACCCTCAGTCAGCACAGAGGTCTTCTCAATTCCTTTCAATAGCTACCGCAGATCTTCTTGGTCCAATATTTGATTCTAAGGCCCTGCTTTTTTCTGATGTAACCTTATCCCGAACAAATTTATAAAGGTTTTCTTAATCTTGCTCTTGGAAAACAATACTATGAATAGGCACACAACATTGGTACAAGATATGTACATTCGTAGAAGATATGTGCAGAGGGGGTAGATTTGACTTTCTAATGAGTAAGTCCTATGCATTCGTTGTTAACATTTTCTAATATCATCTCAGCAACCCTCCTCATTGACTCTTGTTGCATTACGTTTGGTTGTGCAGCATATTCTTCAACTAGCATCCACTTCTACTTCAACATTTGTCAACCTCTGGCTTTGTGATCCATGTCCCTTCCAAATTTGATTCATATGAAGCATGATCATGTCACCAAATGCAGCAATCCAATAACTGAACTGAAATGTATGCAACTGAACTGGCATGGATTCCATCTACTCTTTCACCCATAACCGGTTCTTGTATTCTTTGAGCAACCACATATCGATGTTAATTGTAAGAGAATCAAAGTGAAGAAAACGTAGCGTACCTTCTTTTTCAGCCAAGCAAGTATTGTACCATTAACACGAGAATGCATCGTCTTTGATGGCCACAATGTATTGTCCTTGCTCAACCCAGTAATATGCCCAAGGCATCTCCATGAACGAAAGTATAAGGTAAAGTCAACCAAGGAAGGGCTATGGATTGCCTTATTGCTAGATTAGCAATGTAATAGAGGTCACTGTACGCCGCTAAGCATACTAGGCCTTTGCATCCAGTTAAGGGTATGACGTAAACCTCATCGAATTGTCGAAGCGAAAAGGATAACTTCTCTATGTGGAGAGATAGGGACGGTTGCTCGACTTTGAGAAGGTTAAGGCTATTCATAAAAGTGCTGATTAGGGAAGCATGATTCTTCTGGAAATGAGATGGGAGTTCCTCAAATTTTGATCATCGATTCTTGACTACCATGCCTTGCAAACACATCTAAGCCGCAACAGTGTTTTGACGGAGGACATTAGAAAGATAAGGTCCACTAGATGGCCAGGAAGATCAAGCAAAATGAGCTTGAAAATAGTTTTCATCCTTGTGTCTGGTTGGGTTTTCTCCTTCACCTTCGTTAATTTGAGCAGACCGTGGGCTTCTTGCTTGTCCTTAGCTGGCCAAAAAGTATGTCCAAAGAATATAGAGCAATGCAATGAAGGTGACACCATATAAGTGTTAATCGAGTTAGAACCAAGCTTTGGATGCCATCTTGATTGCACCCAGACTGCTCCTTGTGTGCCAACTTAGGCCACTTGCCTAATGCTTCAACGTCATAAGGCTCCAGCTCTTGCCAAAATGCCTGGACCTGAAATGGTAAGTTGTCTTGACTAATCATGGTGGAACCGGCAAACCAATGGCTCATCCGATGGCTTATCAAATAGGGCACCAATGCTGCTCGCAAGATAAAAAGGTTGCCTTAAGGGAATAGTGCTAGGAAAGGCAATTCCTAGCCACCTATCATTCTGAGCACTACCTGTAGCCAGAGCAAGCCTTAGCTCACATAAGTAAGGTCCCTAGATTTTCCACCCTTAGAACAGCCACTAGGGATGATGAATGACTGCGACCTACTGGCCCAACTTCTGCTTTCAACAAGGCCACCGAATGGTGGCAGAAGCGGCAGGAGTCGCCACCAGAGTTGGGAGATCTAGAATTGACCGGAATCTTTGTCGAAGCTCTAAATATTCTGGTAACACAGAACCAAGTTTTTGTGGATCTATATGATCGTTTTTCCCTATGATTTTCTACTGGACTTCAATGGCAAGTCAAGAGGAATCCCCAACGAACAATTCCAAATTGATTTTGCACAAAACAACCAAGGCAGAACTCGAGCTTCGCATCTTTGTGGGAATTTACCATCGATTTGTGACCAGATCTAATCGCTTTAACTACATTCTTTTGCTTGATTACAAACGGTGAATGCAACCAAGGTCACACCCTGCTCCTCTGCACCCCGTGGGAGGTCAGCAAGGGTGCGGTAGAGTAGATCCCCACCTAATATGTGCCTGACATAGCTGCTTACATGCGAGCAACATTCAATCAGCCATAAATTGGTCTTTAATAGCAAGCACTTCTATTCTCCACGAGGACCACCACAAAAAATACTTGTTTTAGCCGGTTTTGGTAGTAATAGGCTTTGATACCACGTTGAGAATCACAGGAAAACAATGAAGAAAAGAAGGTGAGATAGAAGGGGTGGGCAGGCCCTCCAATGGAGGATCTCACGCATTTGCATTAGATTTCTTTAGTTTAGTGTGTGTTCTTTTCTTTTATGTCACAAAAGGCCGCCATCATTTTGGAAGACATTTTGAGAGAGACATTAATATTGCAAAGAATCAGATTGATCATTCATTGGTTGAGCGAATTCCAGAAGTTGCTCACCTTTTCTATTCAACAGAAATACAGCCTTCAAAACTTAGCAAAGGTATAAATGCTTGTGCAGCTACTTAGTGAAGTCTTACTTTCCGGTATCTTCAAGTGTTCATGGTTGATGATGCACGGTGTGCAGGTATCCTCACTAACTCACATGATCTGGTTGAATTTGTGAATGTTGTAAAAGGCAACACGCACTGGTTTTCTCTGGTGACCTTCAGCCTATCTCTTTATTGTGATGATTGAGATTTTCTGGTTGTTGTCCCATTACATTTAGAAGTTGGTGGTTATCACGAACTTGAAGGGTTAGCATGCTCATTGGAAATTCAAACTTGTTTAGCATACGGTGATTCATGCTTGTATACGACAAATGAAATACTTCTAATTGATTTTCCATGATTCAATCTCTAAAACTCTGATGTACAGTGTTGCGTTCAATATTTGGTTTAGAAACTTTGTATTGCTTATATGACATTCTTTTGTTTTGATCAGGTGAAGATGATGCTCTCGTTAACTAAGGGCTGGAACAACCCGCGGCATAAAAGGTCACAATATCATCTAATTAATTTTGATATGCATTGCAACTTTGATCTTAATATGTAATGTTCTGTTGGAATGATATTGTGTTTTAAAGATATTGTGTTTACGTATGAATATATGATATATCACAAGGGTCCTGTATGTGGATTGTGGAATGATATTCATCTCGATTGGATGAATTCTATTCTCTGTGTTGATCTGAATATGTAATGTTCTATTGGAATCACGAATTTATGATCCATGTACTATTGTACTTTCTCTGCAGGGATTATCTGTTTTCCTTTCTGCAATTTCTTTCGATGTCCATAGTTGTTTTACTATCTGCACTAACTACAGTGACCAACTTTTTCATAAGATCTTTTATTAGTGTATCAAATCTGCACCCAACACTTTAGAGAGCACTCGGGTTTGTTCTTGCATACAGTTAAGTAACAAACCCCAGTGCTCTCTATATGCAAGCATCTTGTTTCATTCTTGCTTTGAGACAAGAATCCGAATGCAAAGTTGCACGTGGAGTATATTGAAGCTACAACAGCTCTAACAGCATATTTGCCATCCTTGGTATCATCTTTCGTGAATCTGAATGCATAATGAATAGTTAGCTTAGCAAAATCAGCCAATTTCGAAAAATAGCACAAAGGTTGCTTCAACTTCCAATTCATACATGTGTGCAATACAGAAATCCTTATCCTGGATTATCTTGAATTAAGCAAAACAAGTGAAGAATGAAATATAATGTGAGCAAAAACTGTGCATTGGAGACCAACCCAATTATGACAACTATATGCAGTTGTTACTAATATGGGCACTTCACAGTGAATTGGAGTTCTTCATTTCATCTCATAAGAGTACCTGGAGGTATTTCCTGATACATTCGGAATGTTTTTCTTGTTGTTACTTATCTTTCATCTCATAAGGTCAGAGTGAATTGGAAACTTCCTTCGGCAGCTGGCTGTTAGTGTATCTAATACGTGTAGCTCATAGATAAAGAAAGAAGGAAGACAGTGACCTTATCTTTAAAACACTAGAATGCTCTTTAAAATATAGAAGGAACATAGGTAAATGACATTCTCATAGTTAGAATAGAATTATTCTCAAACACTAGAATGCTCTTTAAAATAAAATATATAATGCTCTATATAATTGTGTACATATATATTTATGTAAATTTATTTTTTTATTATATTTTTTTAATAGTGGCATACCCGTACCTTAGTTTTTAAAAAAATTGGGTACCCCGTACCGAGTACTGGTAGCGTACCCATATCCATGCAACATAGATTGTTATCGAGGTGATGAACTATGATTGAGAACACTTACTGTCTAAGTTACACAGACACTTCTAAGGGGTGGAGTGTCGACCTCGACATCGACACCGTGTTGTGCGGCATGGCCAAAAAAAAAAGACATTTTTTTTTTGTAACTCACATATAAATGGGTCCGAATAATGAAGATTGATTTGTGTATTATGATGAAATTAGTAGTTGTTTACCATTTATGTGTTTTGCTTTAATATAAAGTTGTGTACTTCCTATTGTAGCTTTATACAATATTAGCTTGAATGATTTTGGGTGAGGACAATTGGTTTCTTATTACTCATTCTAATTGGATTCTTGACTCCATACTGTATGCCTTTGCACAGAATAATCTCTGTCACCAAACACATTTGAAGACCAGGAACATTGCCAGATCAATAGAATAGAAGAGTATGACATCACTAGTGGATCCTAGCACAAATAATAGTATATGCTATATCCTATAAAAGATCTCGAAACTCTTTGAATCCATAACTTGGATATTTTGTAGCTCGTAAAATCATTCTAATTTCAGATCATTATGAGGGAACTTGCTAATTGATACCTATGTGCACCCAAAATTAGCAAATACTAGTTGTATTATGATTGATTTATGTAGCTTGAATATTATATACAACAACAACAACAACAACTAAGCCTTTTCCCATACTAGACGGGGTCGGCTACATGGATTCTTTGTTTCCACAGATCTCTATCGTGTGCCATGTTAGCAGTTAACTCCCAATAAGCTAGATCATTCTTTATTGTTTCTTTCCAACACTTTTGTGGTCGTCCTCTACCTCTTTTAATACTTTCCAAATTTAGTTTTTCTAACCTCCTTACAGGTTCTTCTTTTGATCTTCTTTCTATATGTCCAAACCATCTTAAACGATGTTCTCTCATTTTATCCTCTATTGGTGCCACTCCTAATTTGTTTCTGATAACCTCATTATGTATACGGTCTTTTCTTGTATGACCACTCATCCATCTCAACATCTTCATTTCTGTCACAGACATCTTTTGTACATGTTGATGATTAACTGCCCAACACTCAGAACCATAAAACATGGCAGGCCTAACTGCTGCTCTATAATATTTACCTTTTAATTTTAATGGTATTTTCTTGTCACAAAGAATACCTGATGCTCCTCTCCAGTTTAACCAACCAGCATTAATTCTATGTGTAACATCTCCATCAATTCTTCCATCACTTTGAAAAATTGACCCTAGGTATTTAAAACTTTCCTTTTGGGGAATGCAATGTGTGCCAATTTTAATTTCTACGTCCTCTGAAGTAGCCAAATGATCAAACTTACATTCCATATATTCTGTCTTTGTTCTACTAAGTCGGAGGCCTTTGTTTTCTAATGTTTCTCTCCATAGTTCCAATTTAATATTAACTTTTTCCTTAGACTCCTCCACTAATACAATGTCATCTGCAAATAAGATACACCAAGGTACTTCATCTTGAATATGTTTTGTTAACTCATCCATCACCATTATAAATAAGTATGGACTTAAAGTTGATCCTTGATGTAACCCAATATTAACTTCAAAGAAGTCTGTCGTTCCTTCATGAGTCCTCACACATGTTTTTGCACCATCATACATGTCTCTTATAAGGTTAATATATGTCAATGGGATACCTCTTTTTTCCAAAGTTCTCCAAAGAACCTCCCTCGGTACCCTATCATAAGCTTTTTCTAGATCAATAAATATCATGTGGAGGTCTTTCTTTTTTGCTCTAAAATGTTCCATAAGACGTCTCAAAAGGTGAATCGCTTCAATAGTAGATCTACCAGGCATAAATCCAAATTGGTTCTCTGTTGTACTTGATACTTGTCTTAACCTACGTTCAATAATTCTTTCCCATAATTTCATAGTATGACTCATTAACTTGATACCTCGATAATTCGCACAATTTTGAATGTCTCCCTTGTTTTTATATATGGGTATAAGTGTACTTGCTCTCCATTCCTCGGGCATCTTTTGGTTTTTCCATATTTCATTAAATAGTGTTGTGAGCCAAGTGATTCCTATTTCTCCTAGTATTTTCCAAACTTCTATAGGAATATTATCTGGTCCTACCGATTTACCACTCTTCATATGTTTAAGAGCCTCTTTGACTTCATTCTTTTGAATACGTCGGTAGAAATTGTGGTTTATATACTTTTCTGACTTGGCTAAATCTCCTAAACTAATACTAACATCTTTATTTTCATTAAAAAGATTATAAAAATAGTTTTTCCATCTATTTTTTATATCATCATTTGCCATTAGAATTTTTTCATCCTCGTCTTTTATGCATCTAACATAATTAAGATCTTTAGTTTTCTTATCTCTAGCCCTAGCTATCCTAAAAATGTCTCTTTCACCCTCTTTTGAGTTGAGTTTTTTATATAAGTCCTCCCAAATCTTAGCTTTTGCTTCACTAACGGCCTTTTTTGCTTCCTTCTTTGCTTTCTTATAAGCTTCTAAAGTTTCACTAGTTTTCTTAGCATAATGTAATTTGTAACATGCCCTCTTTGCCTTGATTTTGTTTTGTACTACTTCACTCCACCACCAAGCTTCTTTTTGTGCCGGTACACCTCCCTTAGATACCCCTAACACATCTTTCGCCACTTTCCTAATATGTATAGCCATATTGTTCCACATATCAGAGGGTGTGCCAACATAATTCCAAACATCTCCTTGAAGGACTTTTTGTTTAAATATATCTTCTTTCTCACTTTTGAGGTTCCACCATTTAGTCCGAATAGCTCGATGCACTCTTTTCTTCTTTGTCCATTTTTTTATTTGTAAATCCATAACTAAAAGTCGATGTTGGGTGGTTAAGCTTTCTCCTGGAATTACCTTACAATCTTTACAACACGCTCTATCTTTTTTTCTACAAATAAAGTAATCAATTTGTGTTTGTGATAAGCCACTCTTATAAGTAATTAAATGTTCATCTCGTTTTTTGAAGATTGTATTGACTATAAAGAGATCAAATGACATAGCAAAATTTAAAATCTCCCTACCTTCCTCGTTTATATCCCCATAACCAAAGTTTCCATGAATCCCTTGATATCCTAATGCCTCTTTACCGACATGTCCATTTAAATCTCCTCCTAAACAAATCATCTCCCTTTGTGGAATCTTTTGAAACACCTTATCTAACTCTTCCCAAAAAACTGTCTTTATACTATCTTCTAGTCCTACTTGGGGTGCGTAAGCACAAACTATATTCAAAACCTCTACTCCTAACACTAATTTCAATGTCATGATTCGGTCACCATATCGTTGTATGTCTACTACACTCTCCTTTAAATCTTTATTTATGATAATACCAACTCCGTTTCGGGCCTTTTCTTTACCTGAGTACCATAATTTAAAACCTGTATCATCTATCTCCTTTGCTTTTTCTCCAACCCATTTTGTCTCTTGTAAACATAGAATATGAATCTTTCTCCGAATCATAGTATATACCACCTCCATTAGCTTACCCGATAATGTTCCGATATTCCAAGAACCAATACGAATCTTATTATCTAGGACTAGCTTCCTTACCCCCCGCATCTGTCCATAATCAAAATGCGGAGACCCTCTCTGAAAATTTTTCACTACATTCGGGCGGCAATGTAGCGGGACTAACTTCTTTACCCACACCCGTCCATGATGTGGGAACCCTCTCTGCAATTGATTCACTACATTCGGGTGAAAATGTAGTGGCCCTTGCTTACTTCTTACTGCATTCGGGCTCTGCAGCACGTCGCTAGGCGGGAACGCCCCAAAGCAATGCTCATAATTTTTGTAATCCATGTTGTAGAAATCCGATGAAGTTTTACGCTGGCTGTCGGAAGCCTAACACAACCCTCCTCCTTTATCTGGGCTTGGGACCGGCAATGCAAGGGTGATCCCTTACATGGGCGGAGTTAGCTTGAATATTATATATAATATATAATATTATATACCCTAGCCGTGTCGCTGTACCCAAAATTTTTGAAATTTGCCGTATCCTGCACCCACACCCATGCGACATAGCTTACTGTGTAAAATGGTCCTCATTTCAGACCTATAGCAAATGAAGTGTTTATCATCCATTTTTTTGGAGGTCCGAGATGCAGCTACCGTTTCTTAGACAGTAGTGATAGGATAGAATTGGAGGATAGAGAAAATCAATGTGATCTTCTGAAAGTGATTGAGAACATTGGACCAGTAACTTTTGGTGAGAGTTGGGATACTAAGTTTGACTCAGTGTTCCTCTCAAGTATTGGTAACCATAGACGCTACAATGTGAACAGTGCACATCATCTTCTAAGGCTCACCAGGAACAAATGGAATCACTATATAGAATTTCCAAAGCAAATAAAGGTTTGTGATTATCTGTACTTATTTTGCCGATTAGCCACAAGTTTCATGAATTGACATCTATATTTCACTGGCTTTTTCATAAAGTAAACATGTCAAATTTTTTATATTTATTATAAGTGAGGATTGTGAAAATTCCACCATCTCATCTTGGCCACTCCTAAACTTTTTACATTTTGTTTAGATTTCTTTTTTATCCATAACTAAACGGGTCTTTTCAGGTACCTGTTTAGTCATGGATCAAATGTTTGCTCCAACTATTTAGTTTTCTTTGTTACTTGCATGTTGGATACTCTAGATTTCTTTTTTACTAGATTAGAATCTCTTTATCAGCTAAGTGAAGCTTATAAACTTTCTTTTTGCCTGTTTTGTTCTGCAATTGCTTATATGGATATATTTTCTCTCTACCAAATATTATGTAGTTCAATGAAGTTTTGTTTCTTATAATGTGTCAAGTTATGAGAAATCATCTTCCTCCTTTTGGTTTCACATCAATAGGTTGGAGAAGTATTTCTAAAGAAACATGTAAGTTTCCTGTATCTTTTTTATTGAAGATCAAATCTATTTCAATAGTTTATTGAGTACATGAAGAATATTTATAGAGAAGAGAGAAAACCAATAATTGTGTTGCTCGTTACTGAAGGCCTAACAACTATTTTACTAGCCGTTGGGTCCCCTAGTGGCCCAAGTAGCCCTGGTGCCAAGTGGCCTTGGCTCGGGTGACCCCACCTCAGGTGACCTTGGTCCGTTGGGACCTGATTTCAAACACGGATTTATGGGCCCTTTTGGCCCAACCCTATTACATTTTAACATCCCCCTTAAACTTACGGTGTGTATACCGAAAGTTTATCTAACAACAAAAATGTAAATCTGAGAGGTCACAATTTTCTTCGAAACATCTTTCCTCAATCAAAGTATCAATTTGTTTTTTATCCTCTATGAAGACCAATGAAGTATCAATATATACATTCGCTCAATTTCTAAAACTAACAAGACAATTTATGATATCTAATCGAAAAGGCAAACCAAAAACGAGTAAAGTAAGTTCATGAAATTGATTTGTTCTAATTCAAGAAAGTCATTTGATAGAAAACATTAGTAGGTTCATAAATCACTACAAATTTATGATATTATAAGGAGACCTTAGCATGTCAAGGAAGTTTTGTAAGGTTAAGATAAAAACCAGAGTTTTAATGAGAAACTCGAACCCAAACAAACTTTTTAAGGCAAAGCTTAAAACCTTCAAGTCAAACAAGCTTTTTAATGTTAAGCTCAAAATCGAAGTCAAACAAGATTTAAGGCTAAGCTCAAACTCGAGTTTTAATGACAAACTCGAACCCAAATAAGCTTTTAAGGCAAAGTTCAAAACCTTTATACATACAACTTCTAAAGCCCTTAAATATCCTTTAAACTCAAAAGTGATTCTATGATTTAAAAAATACGACAATCCATTAAGATGATCAAAACAAGTCAAAGGAATCAACTTATGTTTTTCAAAATATCTCACAAGGTTCGTCTCACAATTTTCTTAAAATAATTTTATCCAATGCAAGCTAATTAAGATAACTATAAATGCTTTTTTAATATTGCAAACAAAATTTTCAATATTTTTTATTGAAATAAAAAATATTCATACAACTTTTGAATATTTAGATGGCCAAGCCTTTCATATCATAAGAGTACATCTTTTGACAAAATATTGGAATATCCAAAATTACAATGGCCAAAATTTCGAGTATCAAATAAAGATCTCATTCTCTATGGCCACATCCAATCACCTTCTTCGAGAGGTGATCGTGTACAATATAACCCTTAGATGAAAAGGTAAGAACACACTCATTATCTGAAATTTGCGATACAAAAAAAAAGTTCAAATTTAGTGTTGGAACTAAACTAACTTTTGAAACCGAGAAATCTTCATTTTGAAGATGCCCTATTTTGTCAACTTTTAATTTTGTTCCATCGGCAATAAAAACATGTGTAAAATTTAAAAGTTTTTTATCGCAAGTCAGGTGAAAAGATGTTGCCGAATCAAGTAGCCATGGATTCATACCATGTACTCCATGAGAGGTAGTAGAGCACACCGCACTAGCTAACTTTTTCTTCAATTTTGGACATTTATTCACGATATGCCCTATTTCTTTGTAATAGAAGCAAGTCACCTCCTTTTTTGTATCACTAAGTCCTTCCTTGAAGTGTGGGGTCGATAAAGTCTTATATTAGTCCCCGGTTTAGATGCGGCCAATGCAGTCTTTATGGAGTTTAGTTTCATTAAGTCATGTTTTAAGTATTAGATCCACAAATACCTCTTCTTTTGTTAGAAATGGCTTTCGGTGCATAAGGGAGGACCACACTCCTTCAAATTCTTCTATCAAGCTCATAAGAAGTTGATAGATGAAATCTTCATTTTGTTCTCATTGCTTATGTCAAGACAATGTATACACTCCCTTTCATAGCTACAAAGTTGATTCCAAACATTTGAAAATTCACTATAACATTCATTTATTCTCTTATCCCCTTATCTATAAGATGATAACTTATCTCGAAGGGCCATTATATGAGCTACATTACTTTGAACATATGCCTTTTTCAAATAATCCCATGCATCTTTTGCATTCATGAAATCCGACAAGGTATCACATATGTGGCTACTAACATTATTCATAAGAACATAAAATGATCCTATGACCGTTTTCATATTCTCCTTTTTGTTTAAAGGTAGCATTTGTGGATAACTCTACTTTGGTTTCACTAACATATCCCTATAGTTTCTTGAAATATAGATAATTTTTCATCGATTGGGCCCATGTCTTATAGTTTGAGCTAGTCAAATAAAAATTAAATCCCTTTTCTTCCATTAATAACTTTGAATCAAAACTTTAAACTTGATGGAAATACCTTAGAGTGAGAAGTATTCTTTCTTGAATCAATGAAAAAGCAATCCACAAGAAAACCAAGAGTCTTCTTTTTCTTATAGATGTTTTCTTTCATGTGGCATGCTTCCTAATGCAGCCCCAAGGTTAAGAGTGTCAGTCTTGTATTAGAATTAAGAGTGTGAGATTAAGAAAGAGAGAAAGAGAGAGGGGGTGGCATCCGTTGGAGGGCATGCCCCTCCAATCTCCTATTTTACTCTTCATTCATTCATACTTTTTCCATATTTTATCATCAGTTGTGCTTCCCACGAATTTGTATCAAAGCAATATGATTGATGGGAGCAAATAATTTGGAGAGGAAGGTGACGACGATGACCTAAAAGAACGGTGGATTTTGGCTATAATGCATCTCCTTTCAGTATGGCCAAACTCAGTGCAACTGCTCTAAGTGTGGAAGAGCATTACATTTTTAACACGCTCAAGAATAAGCTACAGAATCTGGCGTGAAATAGCATGTGGGAGAACTGAAACATTTGAGTACGCTTGTGATATTGATGCTAGTGTTTTTTCAACTTCTCTCGGTGATCAACTTGGGAAAAGCAAATGGAATTTGAAGACCATCTCTAGGCTGCCAAAATCTACATTGCATCTTCTTGACATTGCAATTCCGGGTGTGACAGATCCTATGATTTATATCGGGATGCAATTTAGTATGTTTGCCTGACACGTGGAAGACCATTATTTGTATAGTATAGTATTAACTATCATCATTGTGGGGCTTCAAAAACATGGTATGGTATTCCTGGGCATGCAACTTCTGCCTCTAAAAGGGTTGGAGGAAGGTACGTGTACAAACATGAAATCCTTTCTTGTGAAGGAGATGATGCAAATGCAATCTCACATTAATCTGTCGCATGAGAGAGTAGAGTTGCATTCTAATTTAGGCAGACTCAAGAGATCTTATAAGCCTGCAAAAGCTTTTATTAAAAATAGAGGCAATGATAGCATGCTGAAATGTAGCAATGAAATGCCTACGAGAGATGTTCAACAGATCTACTGTTGAAGCGATTCACCTTTTAAGACGTCTTATGAAATATTTTAGAGCAAAAAAGAAAGACCTTCACGTGATATTTATTGATCTAGAAAAAGATTACGATAGGGTACCGAGGGAGGTTCTTTGGAGAACTTTAGAAAAAGAGGTATCCCGTTGACGTACATAAACCTTATAAGAGACATGTATGATGGTGCAAAAACATGTGTGAGGACTCATGAAGAAATGACAAACTTCTTTGAAGTTAATATTGAGTTATATCAAGGATCAACTTTAAGTCCATACTTATTTATGATGGTGATTGATGAGTTAACAAAACATATTCAAGATGAAGTACCTTGGTGTATGTTATTTGCAGATGACATTGTGTTAGTAGAGGAGTCTAAGGAAAAAGTTAATAGAAAATTAGAACTATGGAGAGAAATATTAGAAAGTAAAGACTTCCCAATTAGTAGAACAAAGATAGAATATATGAAATATAAGTTTGATCATTTGGTTACTTCAGAGGACATAGAAATTAAAATTGGCACACATTGCATCCCCGAAAGGAAAGTTTTAAATACCTATGGTCAATTTTTTAGAGTGATGGAAGAATTGATGGAGATGTTATGCATAAAATTAATGTTGGTTGGTTAAAATAGAGAGGAGCATCAAGTATTCTTTGTGATAAGAATATACCATTAAAGTTAAAAGGTAAATATTATAGAGCAGTAATTAGACCTGCCATGTTTTATGGTTCTGAGTGTTGGATAATTAATCATCAACATGTACAAAAGATATCTGTGACAGAATTGAAGATGTTGAGATGGATGAGTGGTCATTCAAGAAAAGACCGTATACATAATGAGGTTATTAGAAATAAATTATGTGTGGAACCAATAGAGGATAAAATGAGAGAATATCTTTTAAGGTGGTTTGGACATATAGAAAGAAGATCAAAAGAAGAAGCTGTAAGAATGTATGAAAAACTAGATTTTGAAAGTATTAAAAGAGGTAGAGGATGACCACAAAAGTGTTGGAAAGAAACAATAAAGAATGATCTAGCTTATTGTGAGTTAATTGCTAACATGGCACATGATAGGGCTTTGTAGAAACAAAGAATCCATGTAGTCGACCCCATCTAGTATGGGAAAAGGCTTAGTTGTTGTTGGTGGTGGTGGTCAACTGAATAGAAATAGGAGTAGAATAGTGCCACCAGTGTTGTCAGCCAAAGAGTGCTGGATAGTGGCTGCTGATTATTATGCAAATCGGGTTGCAAGGGTGCAGTCCAGTCTATTTGATATTGTTGATTCTCTAGTAGCAGCAAAGACAGCTAGAACATAAGACATTGTAGCAGCAAAGACAACAATGGTTGCTTGTGTTGTACAATGTGGGGTGACCTAGTTTGTATGATTGCTGAGTTGGTTGATAAGAAGAAAGAGAAGCTCGAGAATTGTTTGATGAAATTATCAAAAGATATGCTGAAGATTATAGTCACAAGGATTGGTGAAATATTTTTTGTAGCTAGTGAAGTTGTTGGAATTTGCAGAAGGTTGTTAAAGAGAACATCCATGAAGGTTGATAAAAGTTTGTTGTAGCCATGAAGCTACTGAAAAATTATTGCAGCCAAGAAGCTGCTCAAAATTATTGCAGCCAAGAAGCTGTTGAAGATTGGTGGTCATGAAGCTACTTAAGAACAACCACGAAGGTTGATGAAAAGTATTGCAGTCAGGAAGGTTGCTTAAAAGTGGACAACTAAGAGAAGGGGTGTTGAAAAATATGCTTTTTAGTGTTAGTTTTAGTAATTTTAATGTTTGTGTATTATTGTAATTACCCGTAGTACTAAGGGCATTTTGGTCATTTTATGTTTAACAACTCATTATATAAGTGTTGGACATCTTTTATTGTTGAAATTACCTAGAAACACATTAAATAATAAACAATATAATTTATTGATAAAAGAAGAAGAGTAACAATGGAGATCAGAGGAGGGGGTAGACCTCCAATAGAGGCCACCCCCCTCTTTCTCTCTCTTTCTTAATCCCTACAACCTTAAACCCTAATACAACCTATTAGCCCTTATATAAGGAGCTGTAAAACATAAAATAATCGAAATACCCCTAGTACAAAAAATTATCAAAATGCTCTTACGACTTCGAACAATTAATACTCTAAACATCAATTTTACTGTCCTAAGACATTATATGTACTAAAACTGACTCTAAACTCATATTCTTCAACACCCCCCCTCAAGTTGGGAGTGAGATACTTCGAACTCCAAACTTGCCAAAAATTTCTTCATCTGTTTGCAACATTATTCATGTGTCTTCATCACTGGTTTAATCTTCAACAACTTCTTTGGCTGCAACATCTTCAACTCAACCTTTCTGGTTGATCATATCAAGCAGCATCTGAGGCTACAATATAAACTTAGCCTTCCTGGCTAATCATCTCAAGCAGCATCTCTGGCTGCAACATCAAGTCAATCATCCTGATTGTTCATCTTAAGCAGCTTCTTTGGCTGCAACATTAACTTAACCCTCCTGACTGATCATCTCAAGCAGCATCTGTGGCTGCAACATCAAGTCAATCATCCTGACTGATCATCTCTAGCTGCAACATTAACTCAGCTCTCCTGTCTGATCATCTCAAGCAACATCTATGGCTGCAATATCAACTCAGCCTTGCTGGATGATCATCATCATAAGTTTCTTCATTACACGTGAACTAGTAATTTCTTCGAGGCTTCTGTAAAGACAATTTAAACAATCAAGAATACATGAGTAACACACGACCTTCTATGGGTGTCGGTTGATCCCTCTCTCTTTCTTCTTCTCCATAAAGTGATTTAGTAGCTACACATAGAAAAATCATGTTTCTTCTACTCTTGAGAAAGCTGATCTTTTGTATAGGAGGTACTACTCAACCATACACACTTCACACGGCTTTTCCTGTGCCCCTTCACATGGTGACTGCAACCACTTTTTCAGCCCTCCTGGCTGTTTACTTCAACAACCCAGCGTCTTAACTTTAATGATTCTCGGTGATACTGTCACATTCTATATCAACAAATCCCTTTGGCCTCTTCATGATTTAATTTTTCATGCATATGTAGTGAAGAAGACTGATTTTCTGTATTTGTCTGTATTTAATTCCATTTGATCCTTGGTTGTCCATCTTCCAAGCAATCTTCTTTGCTGCAATACTTAGCCTTCTTGGTTTTTTATTTTAGTAGCTTCATGGCTGCAATAACTCTTCAATTTAGCCTTCATGGCTGTCTTCATAACTGAAAATTTCTGCAACTTCAATGGCTGCAAATATAATCATTAATGCAGTCGTCAATGACTGTCATCTTCACACAATTGAACATTGGCCAATTTCATGGTGTAAGATGCACGACCATTTGTCATTCCACGGAGAGTGCTCATGTATTAAAACATTTCCACTAGTGGCACCAAAGCATCTACTACCTTGAGACCTCCAGGCTTATCTCCAAAAACTGTTATATGGCCTCTCCTTGAGTTCAGATCACCAATAACATCACCCAAGTGCTCTTCTGGAGTAACCACTTCCACTTTCATAATGAGTTCCAACAATCTTGGACCTGCTTTGCACACACAATCACGGAATGCACCTCAAGCTGCTAACTGGAATGCCAACACACTTGAATCAACATCATCATGGTAAGAACCATCAACTAACACTACACGCACATCTACAACACAGTAGCCAGCAAGCACGCCATTGCTCATACATTCTTCCAGACTTTTCATCACACCAGGTATATATTCCTTTGGAACAGCACCACCCTTTATTTCAGTCTTGAATTCATAACTCTCTCCAGCATCCATCGGCTCAGACCTCATAGTTATATCTGCAAACTGACCTTGTCTACCTGACTGTTTCTTGTGGACATATTTAACTTCTACCACTCTAGAAAGGCTTTCCCTGTAATTTACTTGTGGTGCTCCTACATTTGCTTCAACCTTATACTCCCTCTTCAATCGATCAACAATGATCTCAAGATGTAGTTCTCCCATACCTTCGATGACAATCTGATTAGTTTCATCATCTCTTGAAAAATGAAATGATGGATCTTCCTGAGCAAGCTTGATCAGTCCAGTAGCCTTCTTATCAATGTCAGCTTTGGTTTTGGGTTCTATTGAAACCTTAATAACAGGATCTGGGAAATCCATCCTTTCAAGAACAACTGCATGCTTAGGATTGCAAAGGGTTTCACCTGTTATTGTATCTTTGAGTCCTGTAAGTGCAGCTATATCACCTGTCAGTGCAGCCTTCACATCCTCTCTACTATTGGCATGCATCTCCAGAAGTCTTCCAATCCTTCCTTTCGTGCCTCGGCCAGCCTACCAGTGTTCCCAGCCTTACAAAGTCCATTGATGATAATGTTATGTTGTCAATGAAGGCAAGCAAACAAACGAGGATCATTTTCAGACTCATTCACTATCTTTTGGCTAGGATATTCAACTTTTCTACCGAGTAAGTCCCAAAACTTTTCAGACTCTGAACCTTCCTTTTGTGGCTTGGATTGGATATTTGGCTTGATAACATCCAGCTGCCTGTCCACAAACTCCTGGTCCACTGCAGTGGTAAAGCTGCCAGATCAAGTGAAGACTGTATAACCAGAATCCAATACATAAAAGTATATAGAATTTAGAGATGCAGCCACCGGTTTAACTTAAATCATTTGCATATTATCTGGTCCAGAACCCTGAACTCCAAAAAAAAGAGTAATCCCATCTTCTGAGTACGTCTCAGCAGTAATGTTCTTTTCATACATAATGTCAGATGCAGAGGCGTGCAACTGCAGTTGCAGATTTTCAATCAGCATCATCCTCATTGATCTCTAACTTGCATTCACATTGAATCTCTGCGATTCTTCTTTTTAGCATACCCATACAATCTCGGATAAACTATATTTTCTATCCTTTCTTTTTCTGTAACAACTTTCTTTATCCAGATAATGGGCAGCAGTTGATTATTTTCTTTCCTAAAAAAATGAGATAATCCTTCCCTTTTTATCTTATCTTTTCCACCAAATCAGGAAATTAAGTTTTCATAACTATCTTTCTTGTTTACTTTCCACAAAATCAGGAAATATAATCTGTAACTGCCATTTCTACCATTTGAAATTCAAAAGAAATAAACTTACCCTTCCTTTTTTAAAGATTCAAATCTTCTTTTTCAGGATTTTGTGTAAACTCCCTTAAAAAAAATCTGGAAAAAATGGGTCGGCCATCATTATTGCTTTTGGCAGCCAACACCTTCATTTTTTCAAATTATCAGGCTATTTTGCAGGACTTATAGTTTCTTCTCCATCAAATCCAGTATACTGTCTCTACGAGATTGTACGGTACACAGGAATAGAATGCTGCTTTGTCATCCTTGTTAACAAATTCATGTAATGTAACTTCCAATGTAGAATCCAATTTATGAATCTTGCTGTTTCTCAAGCATCTGGGAACAAAATCAAATCTATCTAGTCATAAAGATTCTTTAATATAGATAACTGATTCACCAAAAAGTCAGTTTCTCAAACCACGATACGATACGGTGCGTATCGCCCTGGGACCCTTATAAAGAGTCCCGGGCTGACCGAAACCCGCGATTTTTTCGCGGGTTTCCTCTCTCATTTTGAGTTCCTCAAGCTCCCTAAGAGTCGGTTTTCACCTCCTTTGTGTTCAAAGCTCTAAAATCGTGCCCTACGGTGTCCGTGCAAGCCTCCAAACTCGGATTTAGGTATGTTTTTAATGTTTTTTTCCATTTTTTTCTTTCATATTTGTTGTTTTTTTGTGTTATTTCATTTTTTTTTGAATGACAAAATATGAAGTTATTAAGTGTGTGTATACGATTTTTATTGCATTCACGAAGTGGGAGACACTCCATTTGAGTGTTATTTGAAGATTGGGGATTTACGAAGTGCTTTTATTTTTAGGTTTTTGTTTGAATTAAAGTACTCCATTGAGATGGCAGGAAGGGGTGGTAGAGACTTCCATTATCGGTCTGATGATCCGGCATTACAGTGGGGTATACCAGTTGAGGGTTCCAGGCTAAAAATTATATGCTTATTTTGTGAAAAGGTGGTTAGTGGTGGAATTTCAAGGTTGAAACACCACCTAGCAGGAACCAGAAAAGAAGTTGCTCCATGCACAGGTAGAGTTAGAAGTGTGCCAGAAGGTATTAAATGGCAATGCTTGCAAATGATTGAGAGCATACAGGAAAGGAGACAACAAAAGGATGATTTCGAGATGTGTGAAGAAGCTGATGATGCTACTGCCACTGGAGTTGGATTCACTGATAGTTTGCCTTCAGATGCTAGAACAGAGATTGGTAGTAGCAGTTCGCGAGCACCTAGCAGGGGAAAGAGAGTTGCAGCTGAAGACTTTGGAGGTGACAGAAGAGAAAGTTCAGGAAGGAGTAGAGGAAGAACTTCTTCTACCATACATTCATTCTTTCTTTCTTCCACTACACCTGGTGCTCAACTTGGAATTCGTGCTGCTATGACTTCAAAACAACTGCATGATCAGGCCGACCTTATATTGGGAAGATGGTTTTATGATGCATGCATTCCATTTAATGCAGCAAACAGTTTTCATTTTCAAGCAATGGCAGATGCAATTGCTAACATTAGTCCAAGATACAGGATGTCCTCTTATCAGAAGTTGAGAGGGAAGATATTAGATCAGACCGTCATTGAAGTGCAGCAATATTGTTCGACTTTGAGACAGTCGTGGAAGGAAACAGGATGCACTATCATGACAGATGGATGGACCGATAGGCGAGGAAGGACATTGCTAAACTTTCTTGTATATTATCCTAAAGGACTCATGTTTTTGAGATCTCTAGATATGCCAGAGGAGAGACACTCTACAGAAATCCTACGATAGGAATTTGATAAGATTATACAGGAGGTTGGGCTAGAAAATATAGTCCAATTGATTACATATAATGCAACTAACTACAAAGCAGCTGAGAAGGAGTTAGTTGATATTTATGGGACTTTCTATTGAACACCATGTGCAGTCCATTGTTTAGATCTCATCCTCGAGGACATTGTTGAGATGGATGAAATAAAGGTAGCAACTAAGTGTTGCCAAGATATTACAAAATTCATTTATAACCATATATTTGTTTTGTGTATGATGAGGAGATACACAGAAGGTGCAGAGCTTCTTCGCACATAGATGCAACTCGGTTCGCAACAAACTTCTTATCTGTATAGAGTATTGTGAGACAGAAGCAAGCTTTAAAGATAATGTTCTCCTCAGATGAGTGGCAACAATTTACCGAGTTGCCTCAAAACAGAAGGAATAGAAAGTTGAATGAGATTGCAGAAACAATTTTTAGAAGTTCATTTTGGAATGCTTGTGTTAGATTATTAAAAATTACCTGTCCTTTAGTGAAAGTTTTGAGATTGGCTGACAACGAGGAGAAACCATCTATGGGCTACCTTTATGAAGCCATGGACAGGGCAAAAGAAGCGATCAAAAATAACTTTAATGGAAAAAAGGAGAGATTATGTGCCTGTGTGGAAAATAATTGATAGTAGATGGAATAAACAATTGTATCAGCCTATTCATGCAGCAACCTACTATCTAAACCCATCATTTAGGTACTCAGCAATCTTCAAAAGGGACGGTGAGGTTAATCAAGGAATCATTGAATGTATGGACAGATTAGTCCCTGATGAGAGCATAGTAGTTGAGATGGAGATATATGATAATGCTCTTCACTTGATGGGTTTGCCTGTTGCAATTCGCAACCGCAATACGATGCGTCAAGGTAAATTGTTTATTTTCATATTTAAGTTTCATCTTACATTATTGTGGATTATGTCTATAATGTTTGTCTTTTTCTGCAGATGTTTGGTGGAATAGGTTTGAAACTGATTGTCCAAACCTTAAAGATTTTGCAGTGAGAGTCTTAAGCCAAACCTGTAGTGCAACAGGTTGTGAAAGAAATTGGAGTGCTTTTGAACACATCCATACAAAGAACCACAACATGTTCGAACACAAAAGACTAAATGATTTAGTTTATATTCGTTGTAACATGGGCCTTCGTGAAAGGTAATGTTGTATTACTTTCAAATTTTGAATTCAATATTGTTTAACTTCAGTCTTTAATTGTTAATATTATTTATTAATTGTTTATCTTTGTTTGTCGTAGGCAATTAAAAAAAGTAAATAGAGAAGAAAGTCAGTTCGATCCAATAAGTTTGGATAATTTTGATATATTAGAAGATTGGGTTATGAAAGACACTGAAGAAAATGCCCTCCTAACTAAAGAAGACGTTCTTGGATTAATTTGGAAGGAGCGCAACAACAACATCAAGGAGATGAAGAATTTGATTTCCAAGAAAAAGGTGTCACTGATGATGATGAGAAAGATCTGCAACAAGGAGAAGATGAAGATTATTTAGTTGATGATCCTGATTACAATTTGTAAAATGTAACTGTGTATGTAATCTGTATTTCATTTTTTGGATTCAAAATATATAAATTTGGATGCAATTGTTCAATGTTGAATGCTCAATCTGTACTAAACTTATAGTATATGAATTTAAAGCAATTACCAGATTTTTCCTAATTTTTTTCTAATCTTTTTTTCAGATTTTTACTAATTTTTATTGATTTTTAATTAATTTTTACATTATTTTAATATTAAAGTACGATACGATACGATATGCCCATATCGTGGAGCCCAACGATACACGATACGATACGCATCACACAACACTGAGTAGGACATTAATCTCCTCCGCCGATGCTCGACCAACTGGTTTTTCGACTTTAATACCACGTTGAAATTATCGAAAAATATATCAAATAATAAACAATATAATTTATTGATAAAAGAAGAAGAGTAACAATGGAGATCGGAGGAGGGGGCGGACCTCCAATGGAGGCCGCCCCCCCTCTTTCTCTCTCTTTCTTAATCCCTGTAACCTTAAACCCTAATACAGCCTATTAGCCCTTATATAAGGAGCTGTAAAACGTAAAATGACCGAAATACTCCTAGTACAGAAAATTACTAAAATGCTCTTACGACTTTGAACAATTACAATAATACTCTAAACATCAATTTTACTGTTCTAAGACATTATATGTACTAAAACTGACTCTAAACTCATATTCTTCAACATGTATTAGGGTTAAGAGTCTGAGATTAAGAAAGAGAGAAAGAGGGGGGCAACCTCCATTAGAGGGCCTACCCCCTTCTCCAACCTCCCATTTTACTCTTCATTAATTCTTACTTTTTTCTATATTTGAACATCCGCTGCGCTTCCCACAAATTCCAATAATTAGCACTATCATACCATATAAATAATCAACATCTTGAGTGCTTTGCCAATTGACTACCACAGTCTTCCAATCTGATTCACAGAATATCAGTGTCAAATGTGACTCAAAACAGAATGTAAATCTCAGAAAATATAAATCAGCTAAACAAACTTGAATAAATATCTCATTAATGAGCCTCACATGCTATGTTACCCCCCTTGAGGGGCTTTAAATAGGAGAGCCTAACAACCAATGAGCTATTGAAGGGTGCCCAACGGCTAGAAATCTAGTCATTGGGACCTCCTATCTGATGGGTCCTCTTTGCAATACATGGTGAAACGGAGTCTCCTAGATGCTCCCTTTGCATGACATGGTAAAACATAATAAAAAAAAATAAGAAGAAAACAATAAGAAATTGAAATACAAGTGCACATGTGGTGCACATTTATATGAGTGTGCGCATACATATGTCTATGCACTATACATTTTTAACAATCAGTTCATGCATGCTCCAACAAAGGCTCATATGATGTAGTTTATCATATATTACGGCGTCTAAAAACTATACTTGGACTAGGTCATGCCAATAAGGGGATCTTAATATTGAAGTTTGTTCCAATGCAGACCGAGTTGAATCCCTAGATGACACAAAATCTACTTCTAGATATATTGTACTAATGAAAGGTAATATTGTTTTATGAAAAAGCAAAAAACAAGCAGTTGTGGCTAGATCTAGTGTAGAAGCTTAATATAGAGCAATTGCTTAAGGGATGTGTGAAGGACTATGTTTAATGTGTCTTATGAAAGAATTGGGTATGGAGACAACAAGTCATATTCCCTTATATTGTGACAGCAAAGCACCAATACAAATTGCATCTAATCCAGTTAATCATGAACAAATGAAACATATTGAGATCAATTGTCACTTTATAAGAGAAAAAGTAATGAATCAAGTGTTCTAATTGAATTATGTCAAATCTGCATACCAGTGTGCAGATACTCATAAAGCAATCAATTGAAGTAGACTTGTGACTTTTCTAAACAAGTTGGGAGTCGTGAGCATCTTTCCCTCAACTTAAGGGAGAGTGTTGAGAAGAAGCTTTGGATCGAACTTTGGAACGGTTCCTGCATCTCTAATCCTATTATCTGTCTTTTTGTGTTGCTTGTTAATTATATTTTATTGTAAGGATAGTTTAGTCTTTCAAGTTAAAATACTCTTATATAATCTCTCATTAGGAAATCCTAATCACGTTTTTAAGGAGAGTGAATAAGAAAACTTGGAGGTGTGTGTCCCTGGTGGTTATCACCTTGTGAAGACAACCAGAAAATCATTGCTCCTGAAATTTCATCTTGTATTATCAATAAAGATCAGAGTTTAATAAACAATTCTGTTGAATTCTGATGTTACTTCAAGGAGTGGATTTAGTTTTCTTATGTGCCTCATAATGGGAATTTTCTAAAAAATCATAGGCTAACTGCATGCCGAAAAAATAGAACATTAGTACCATGGTAATAGCTTGGAACACCCATACTACTGTTAGCAACCACACCATGGTGAATGATGGAACGATTACATAAGTGGGAGAAAGTGGATCTACTGTTTCTCTTTTCTTGATTTCAAATATATATATATGTGTGTATACAGTTAATTAATTAGTTGTCTCCTTCTCTCTTATTCTGATGAGTAACTACCACTCTGGGTAGCTATTACGGAACAGAGTTTATAAGTTCTTACGCTACATTCATATATTTCACCTGTAGTCTCTTCTAAGATGAAGTTATAGCTTGATGAATTTATCTGCGGATCAATTTTCAGGAGAATAAAGTGTCTCTGGAGATGATTTTTGTTCTTCAGAAATTGCTGTTTTTACTTTCAGGGTCTTGGATTCTAAATAAGGCCTTTGAATACCTTGTGCATGTCGTTTTTAATCCAATGATAATGTAAAAAGAGAAACCTCGTGAGGTTTAGTAGATAAGAAATGAGGGTTCCAGTTAGACTAGCATGGGAGAGAATAAATGAAGTCTTGAAATGAGTCATTTCATAACATCCCTTAACTGAGACTTTTCTCGCGCACTGGATGGGTAGGTTAGTTGGTGCAGCATGAGAACTTTCTAGGAGGTTTACCCATTTCTTGTGCTATTATCATCAAGCATGTTCAATTCATGTTTCTGATCGGTCCAGTGATTAGTGCCAGAAAGATTGCACTCCTTGATAATAAGTCTGAGAAAGTTTTACACTGCCTATCAGCTACTTAACTCAAAACTCCTCCTTTGTCACCCGTTATGTAAGGGTGAACTTTCAGCATAGGTGGAGTATCTCATGACATGGTTCATGTTGATTTCATTTAGTTGGTTAGTTTTTCTATTGTACTTTCCCATAGTTTTTTCTTTGTTGTGCTGTTGCCTTGTGGAAATACATTAAATTCTTCATTTGGTTGTTTAATCTATTGATTGGCAATTATAGTCATGCTTATTTAATTTGATCTTTTGGATCTATTCAAGTGATTTGATGATTACTTTGGCAGCCGATTTCCTAAGCTTTTGATTGAAGTTTACAAAGTTATTTATGAGTATTGCAGGGAATTTGAAAAGTATTTTAAAGGTAAAAACAGATAAAGGAGATCAATGACAGAAGGGAGCCTTTATCTGTGTGAGAACTGCCAAAAGAAACAAAAGGTGTGTCAATTTACGAAACGGAGACTACAATATGATGGGGTGTCATACCTTTGTAAGATGAATGTTATAATCTTTTGTAACGTTGTTTCAGAAAATGAATCTTAATTGCTCAGAACGTGGTATCGGTGTTCCTATTCTACTTTATATTCATCTTCCCTGGCAACTGAGGGTTCTACTAGATGATTTTTCAAAAAAAGAAAGAATTAATAGGGAGGTGGAAGCCAGATGCATGACCCTGGTTATCAAAGTCATGACCTTCAACTTGTGAGTCGACCCCCTAGCCAGGTAAGCTATTGTTCTTCATGCAAAGAAAGAAAACCTTTTAGCTAGTGCCATTGGTAAACTCATTAAATTAAATTTTCTCTAATCACATGCTTTAAGCATTTTATAAATTCAAACAAAGATGTATATTCCATAGCTAATTACACACCGAATAGCTTGTCGGATCTCGTTCCGCATGAGAGAGATTCCCTATGGCTATGAAATCGAATCAACCCACCACTAATGCCATTGAAGTAAACTGTTGCGCCAATCTGATTCAATAAAATCTGCACACAGGAAACAAACAACAAATAAACAAAGATAGTGCACAGACTCGTTAAGGCATGTGATATTTCACACTTTTCCTTTAGGCTTAATTTTCTAGCACTGGATCCAAACTTTTAGATGCATGTAGCTCCTGTCAAATTATAAAAAAACCACTTGGTTAGTATTGCACGAACATAGTCAAGCCCTGGACATTGATAATGTTAACAGAGTAATAATTCTCTACTACTTTTCTTATACATAAGAAAATAATAGAGATGAAACTTAAACTTATGTGGAAATGATAGAACTTGGAAAATATAACTCATGCTTCAAAAAACATGCTTCATCTTCTATATGATTTCATATCACACAACCTCTTATATCATTAACAAAAATGTTAGCTGGAACTTGTTTATTTATAGATGGTGAAGAGGCTCGTATGAATAGCCATCATACTCCTCATTATATGTGACAATGTCTTTTTGATATTTGTGTATATTACTTTTCATTATATATATGCTCTATAAATGTAATTTCAAGAGATACAACTCTTCAACATGGCTGTACATTTTCATTATTTTGGAAATTATCCAACATAGCTATCTTTTTGTCTTAAAAAACAGAGTGTTTTAGGTCATAAATTGCATGTGTTGAGGTTGTCCGTGCACAGAAATTCATTGAAACCATGATTGGAGATAAAAGCAATCCCAAATCCATGATTTCAGCACCTTCACATGAAAGTGATTGTTACCATAGTCAGTTTTAAGGCAGAGATTTGGAAACCAGCATTACTCCCAAGCATGTTCCTTCTTTGGTAGCCACTACTGCATCTCAAAACTATGATAAAAAAACGTAATGTAAAAGCAGGGAAGGTTGTCAACACCATGTATCCTACCTAAGATAATCATAAACAATGAGACTTTTCATTAATCCGGCAGTTTCAGCCTTCAGTCTGCAAGTTCTTAGGATCGACTGCGGATCTTGACAACCATCAAAGTAGGGATCAATGGGACGCCTTAAAAAGCCTTGGTACTTTTGAATTCACCTTCATAAAGTCCAGAGAATCAGCAGAGACCCAGTGAGACCCTATTCTGAGACTTTTCTTTGTTCATCATCTGTGCTTGCTTCATGTCCAATCCAAATTGATTCAACGAGTATGATTAGATTACTGAATATCAACTTTTAAATAATCAAAATCTAGTCTAATCCAATGCCCCACCCCCCAAAAATAAAAAAAAGAAACTTAACCTGATAATATTTACTACAATGTAGAAAAATAGAATCAGTAGTTAATACGCACAGAATTAACTGAATATTGCATCATGGTGAAATGAGGAGAGGTGTATTGGGTCTCAAAGCATTCACCAAGAAGGGGCACATCTTGACCTAATATCAGTGTGGTTGATAAATAAACTGGTCTGCTTGTATCTTGGCTTGGTTCAGGCTCCTCAAGAGCTTGTTCATGTTTGGTTAGTGATGTGCTTGAGTCTTGAGCGTGGACCTTGGGTATTCCATTCGGCTTGTCTGAGCTCAATCATTTAGTCAAATGTGTATAACATTTATGTGTGTGTGTGTTAGAAAGCCATGCCATACATGTTAAAATGATCAAATAGTTAATTTTAAGATTAAGTTGTTCAGAAAATGTTTGATGAAAATTATAAGGAAATACACTTTTTGTATAAATTATGCTTTGAAAATGAACATTTTCTTTAATGAGCAACTCATGTTCAACTGGTCTAGCCCATGCTGTGCTTGGCTCATCCCAAACGAGTTTAATGAGATGAACAAGGATTCCTTTTCCAGTTAAACAACCAGTAACCTGTTTTGCTCTTCTGCCAGCTCTAAACAGTTCGTCCGTCTCCCAAACCCTTTCCAGCATACAGTGTCATCGAATCACTGTAATCTTGAGTGGTGGTGACCACTAGACATGACACGAAAATGCCACTTAGCTCAAAAGCCAGAAAGTCCATGATCATTAGTCATAGAATCGAGTTACCATGTTAGCACAAATATTTCGCACGTAGAAGTCGAGTTTGATTTGGGTTCTTACCTTTAAATCAATTCAAGTTATGGCCGCATCGGGTGATTGAAGCAAACGAGAGCTATGGATTCACACCAAGCAGGAACCCTTGGAAAATTGAATTCTGTTTGAGAGAATCCAATTCTCCGCTCAAAGGGAATGAAAGGGATTTATCTAAGAGAAGAAAATTTAGAAAATGTCCATGCGTGTCAAGTTGGTGCTAGACGTGTCGTGGTGTCAGGTCTTGTAGGCCGGAGTCATACGAACAGTGTGTCGCGTCATTGTGACGTTAAACCCATGATACAGATTGGATGAGAATGGATGAGACTCGGAAAGGAATCCCGGCCCGAAACCCACTCAAGAAAAGCGCAAGCGCACCTCGCTTCAGCTAGAGGCCACGATGGCGGCGTTCCGTCGTAGTTTCGCTTCCTTGCTTCTGAGAAGGTAGGAACCCTCTCTCTCTCTCTCTCTCTCTCTCTCTCTCTCTCTCTCTCATATCTTCGTACTCTTGCTGCTTTGCAGAGTCTCTCGGTTCCGAAACTGTGAGCAATCTGCCCGTCTATCTCTCCTCCTCCTCGGTGATGAAGGAAGTGCTTTTCGTCTTCTTTCGAGAAGAGGGATCTCCTCCCCGTTACCGAGCAACGACAATGTTCCAGCGGAGAGGGAATACTCCGGATCGGCGACGGTGGACGACGCCGACGGAGACGATTTGCGAGATCGTATCTTCAACCTGAGATCTCCGCGGCGGAGTACGGCGCTTGTGATAGAGAAGTGGATAGGCGAAGGGAGATCCGCCGGGCAGTCGGAGCTACGGTTGATCGCGAAGCAACTCGGCAGATCTCGGCGTTACAAGCACGCTCTTGAGGTTAGGGACTCTCTCTCTCTCTCTCTCTCTCTCTCTCTCTCTCTCTCTCTCTCTCTCTCTTATGGAAGGATAAGCTCGCTAAGTTACAATTTTTCGTGGAACCATAACTTCAATTGTGTGAGTTGAAATTGCAATTCAGGAACTTGTCGAAATTTCATTCTCTTATGATGAAATCGGTAACTCTGATCTGAGCTGAACTGCGACGGTCACGTAGCGGTGAGAAGAAAACTTGAACAACTGATCATGCGTACGGTTGATCATGTTTTTGGTTACCAATTACTTTCGTGCTTCAAATCATCAGTTTTCTTATCCTTGTGGCTTATGTATTGTCAGTTCTCTCATATGTTTTTCAAGATCATGATGCTTGCATTTCAAACCATTACCGTAGCCGTTAATTCCCAATAATCGAATGTTCTCGAACCAATCTTGCATGATTTCTTATTGAACAACACAAGTAGAGCATGATGCAAAAATCAAATAGTTCGCAGGTGTTGGAGTGGATAGAGCATCACCATGAAGATGAATTATCACCTGAAGATTGTGCAGATCGAATTGACTTGATCACTAAAGTTCATGGTATTGATACCTCCGAGAGTTACTTTGAGTCGCTCCCTTCATCTGCAAAAACTTGTGCCAGCTACACCGCGCTGCTTCACTCATATGCTTCAGCAAAGCTCGTCGAAAAGGCTGAGATGTTCTTTGAGAAAATAAAGAGTTCTGGCCTAACCTTAAACATACTCCCCTACAATGAGATGATGACACTGTATATGTCAAGGGGTCTGTATGAGAAAATTCCTCTTCTTATTGAAGAATTGAGAGGCCAGCAGGTTTCACCAGATCTATTTACATATAACCTCTGGATATCAGCATCCGCAGCCAAGGTGGATATCGATGGTATAAAGAGTATCTTGAATCAAATTAGATCTGATCCCAATCAGAATGATGGTTGGCGAATTTATGCAACATTGGTCGAGATTTATATAAATGTAAGTCGTCTTGAGAGTACAGTGAATGGGATTGTCGAAACTGAAAAGAGAATTACTCAGAGGGAGCAGATCACGTATGACCTTCTAATTATTCTTCATGCTGGTCTGGGCAACAATGAGATGATTTCTCAGATATGGAAGTCCTTGAAGATGACTTTGCCGAAGATGACTAGCAGAAATTATCTATGTATTCTTTCCTCATTTATAATGCTTGGACGGACAAAAGAAGCAGATCATGTCCTTGAAGAATTGAAGCAAGCTACGGTACCATATCACGACATCGCCTTGTTGAATAGGTTGCTGGATGCATTTGTTCAAGCCGGACTGGATGAGCAGGCTGCATTATTGCAGCATATGTTGTCAGAGAAAAGATTGCAGCCTCGTTACAGCATTGTAAGTGGTGAAAGCTAATCATGTTGTTGATCAACAACAAAAATATCATGTTTAACACATCACTCGAGTGATAAACGATAAAATTAATTTTTCTTCCGTGAATAATTTTCTCACGAACACCATCTCTTAAATTGTTAGGCACTGTATTGTAATTCTCATGTCTAAGCCTCTGCCATTTTCATTTTGTTGTTGTTGTTGTCATTCGTGCTTTCTAGTTATCAATTCTGCACTTCTAGCGATCTAGTGTGACCTTTTCCATTTTTGACAACCCACAGCCTGGTTTTTTACCATAATGGTGAAAGAATAACTAATGTTAGCAGTCATTGTAGGATATTATAGTACCTCTCTTTTTTAAGTTATTCTGTTGAATTTAGAGTGGCACAATAAAACCTGATCTTGCTCATTGGAGTTAAATGCTATGACTCAAGATCAAGCTCAAAGAGGGTTGAGAACCCATGTAGCCGTCCACACTTAATGGGGAAAGGCTTGGTTTTGGTAATATGAAGGCTTCATTAGTTGATTCATAATTTGAAGCTCTAGAAGCGATCAACCTTGTTGAAACAGTATGAATAGGTCAATTTTTTTTTAATGACTTCTCTATTTGCTTCCGTGTCCTTTAAAATCTCATTTGCTTCTTATTGCCTGCACATGGAGCACAAAGATGCAATTTATGCAATTTTCTTTTCTTTTTCTGGTCTAAACGGGCCAAAGCGTAACACCGACACACCGATGCACACCACTGGAAGCACAACACAGAGACACCCATGCACACCTCAGAAATCATACCACCAGAGATGAGGGAGTCTGAGATCCCTGCCAATGAGCTAACGCTGCAATTTTCTGTTTCATTTGGGGTCCTACATAGGTTTGGACTCGGAGATCAAAAGGAAAGCTTTTGGCAACTGCAGTTGATCGATAAATTCAGTGGATGCACATTATGTGCATTACCGTTTTCATCGAGTGTTGTAGACACTAAAACCAGAATCCAGTGAATCTACATCTTGCTATCAGTTAGATCATTCAGGGAATCAAACTCATCTTATGCGATTTCTACTTAGCTATTCTTCTTATCGAAGAAAGTTGGCTTGTGGATTTGAAGAAAATTTAGTTGGAACTGCTTTCAGTATCAATCCATGTTGTTGCCCCTATGAATCATGTTTAGTGGCAACTGGTTCTTTAAGCGCAGTAGCTGAGACATGTTTGTGTTGGCAAGACTAGGTTGAGGACATTGTCTTGGAAACCATGCAGGACTGGTTTTTCCTAGCCACTGGCTTCTGAATAACTTGATCGATTCAAGGACGATGAGATAAAAGGCACCTAGTTTAAGAATGGCAATAGGCATCAAAAGGGACATGCATCTTGCCTCTTTTGGCAACTAAAGCAGGGTGCAGGTGCGATAAATCATCACAGGGAACAATTTCGATGCCTCCATCTTTCTCAAAGACACCAATGGTAGACAGCAGCTTGGTTGAGCCTTTCAGCAAAAGGAGAACAATGGCACGGCCAAGGATTGATGAGAGATCACCCTGATAAACCCCTGTTATCAAGCTTGCTTCACGGACATTCTACTACTTTGGTGGCAAAGGTCCAACAGCAGCTCCTATACTTCATTAATTTTTTTGGGGGGTGACTGGGGTGGGGGTGATAAGCAACCTGACCTCTTGCCGGAGCCCAATGTCTACACCACGCCACTTGATGGCAGATCCTGTACATTGCCATCTAACAATCACGGTCAAAATTAGCTCATTCATCAATCAGAGTATTCGACGAGTAAGGTGTTCTGATGCAGCAAAGAGAATATTATTATGCTAAAAGCTGGAATAGAAATGGACCCATAGATATTCTGTGGCCCCTCAAAACCGTCTCATCTGATACAGTTGAGTAGGTAATTTTATTATTCTCCCAGCAACATCAGGCTTTGATCTACAGATGGGATCTGTAGAAACACAGAAAAGTAAGCAATCGATGTTTAATCTACAAAAAGTCGCAGCTGCTTGCTGCTGCCGTGGGGTGGGGTGAGGGGTCGTACTCAATCACCAGCATAAAACTCAAGGGGGGAACCTCGTCCCCAGGGCATATACTGGGCTTCTGCTTATGCAGAGAGTCTTGACTACCAAGTAATCATAACTTAGGTGCATGTATGATGGATGAGCCCCCTCACGCTATGCCAATGCCCGTGGAGTAGCTGGCCTTTGTTGTGTGGATGTGCCATCTCTATAAGAGATGGGCATCAATCTAAATAATTGAATACACAAATAACTTCAAGTAAAACCAGCGGTCATTCAATGTTACCACTAGAATGAGTTTTTTTTCACCTTCTGGTAGGTAAAAGGTCTCATACTGCTGATCAGGACCAGATTTACACGAGGTTCAGAAGTGCTTCAGAAACATTTCGGGTTAATACGGTAATGCACAGGTTCCTGCAGAGTAATAATATCCAGCCAATTAATATTTAGGACCTGAACGGCTCACAAAATACCAGAGGTTGTTGGACTTTTTACATCTGTCCTTGGTACGTCGAATTTCCTGTTTGTTATGGTCTCATACAAGAATATATACCAGCATATTACTCACATTAGAAAAATTAACATGCATATTACTAACAATAAATAACATGCACATGATTCCAAGCAAAAGCAATAGCTGCAATACCATTCTGAAATGCTGAAAATTAACATCAAAGTTTCAAAATTCAACTTCAAACCAAACTATATATAATCGTTATTTAAACCTATATAATGTTGAAGTTTCAGTATTATATATTAGATAACATAAACTAAAAAAAGTCTAGTATCCATTCCATCTGGATATTCAGCTTCGAAAACTTCTCTATACTGATCAAGAAGAGTACTCTTCTTCAACTATTCTATCTTCTCAATCTTTATTTGAGGTGGAACCATATGACATGGCACCACCTGGTTTCCTTTCCCTGTAAGATGATTCTTTATCCGAATAAGTCCTCTGCTCTTAAAATGTCGAAGATAAAAGATGCATCTATACATTGCCATGCTTTGTCCGATGATATATGCTAGTAAAAGCAGGAGAAGTGGCAGAGGCGGAGGAAGTGGTTATGGAGGAAAAAATCAAACAAGGAAACATTTGAAACTGGAGAAGAAAGGCTTTGGAATGTTTAAATGGAAAAAATGAAGATGTACTTTAAAACATAACTTTAATGCCCTAAAAGGAAAAATATACCTCAAGGACAGTGAGAAGCAAGCCAAAGACGATGGAAATCAAAATGGAATGTAGAAAGTCAAGCCCAAATGTGTTGAGTTCACTCGAAAAAGCTGCAAAAACTCTTCCCAGGAAAGAGCAACGCGCGTTGGAGGGAGGAACGCGATGGTTTTATAAGCCAGCCATCAGAAAAGACCACATTTCATGTGGCTATGATACATATCGCCATGTATCGTACTCCGATGCTTGATTCTTGTGCTCCTTCTGTGTCCGACTTAATGCTATCTATTTAAAAATAAATTAGAGCTATGTGACTAAAACAGGATTACAAAATTATGAGCATTGCTTTGGGGCGTCCCCGCCTAGCGACGTGCTGCAGAGCCCGAATGCAGTAAGAAGTAAGCAAGGGCCACTACATTTTCGCCCGAATGTAGTGAATCAATTGCAGAGAGGGTTCCCACATCATGGACGGATGTGGGTAAAGAAGTTAGTCCCGCTACATTGTCGCCCGAATGTAGTGAAAAACTTTCAGAGAGGGCCTCCGCATTTTTATTATGGACGGATGCGGGGGGTAAGGAAGCTAGTCCTAGATAATAAGATTTGTATTGGTTCTTGAAATATCGGAACATTATCGGGTAAGCTAATGGAGGTGGTAGATACTATGATTCGGAGAAAGATTCATATTCTATGTTTACAAGAGACAAAATGGGTTGGAGAAAAAGCAAAGGAGATAGATGATACAGGTTTTAAATTATGGTACTCAGGTAAAGAAAAGGCCCGAAACGGAGTTGGTATTATCATAAATAAAGATTTAAAGGAGAGTATAGTAGACATACAACGATATGGTGACCGAATCATGACATTGAAATTAGTGTTAGGAGTAGAGGTTTTGAATATAGTTTGTGCTTACGCACCCCAAGTAGGACTAGAAGATAGTATAAAGACAGTTTTTTGGGAAGAGTTAGATAAGGTGTTTCAAAAGATTCCACAAAGGGAGATGATTTGTTTAGGAGGAGATTTAAATGGACATGTCGGTAAAGAGGCATTAGGATATCAAGGGATTCATGGAAACTTTGGTTATGGGGATATAAACGAGGAAGGTAGGGAGATTTTAAATTTTGCTATGTCATTTGATCTCTTTATAGTCAATACAATCTTCAAAAAACGAGATGAACATTTAATTACTTATAAGAGTGGCTTATCACAAACACAAATTGATTACTTTATTTGTAGAAAAAAAGATAGGGCGTGTTGTAAAGATTGTAAGGTAATTCCAAGAGAAAGCTTAACCACCCAACATCGACTTTTAGTTATGGATTTACAAATAAAAAAATGGACAAAGAAGAAAAGAGTGCATCGAGCTATTCAGACTAAATGGTGGAACCTCAAAAGCGAGAAAGAAGATATATTTAAACAGAAAGTCCTTCAAAGAGATGTTTGGAATTATGTTGGCACACCCTGTGATATGTAGAACAATATGGCTATACATATTAGGAAAGTGACGAAAGATGTGTTAGGAGTATCTAAGGGAGGTGTACCGGCACAAAAAGAAGCTTGGTGGTGGAGTGAAGTAGTACAAGATAAAATCAAGGCAAAGAGAGCATGTTACAAATTACATTATGCTAAGAAAACTAGTGGAACTTTAGAAGCTTATAAGAAAGCAAAGAAGGAAGCAAAAAAGGCCGTTAGTGAAGCAAAAGCTAAGATTTGGGAGGACTTATATAAAAAACTCAACTCAAAAGAGGGTGAAAGAGATATTTTTAGGATAGCTAGGGCTAGAGATAAGAAAACTAAAGATCTTAATTATGTTAGATGCATAAAAGACGAGGATGAAAAAATTCTAGTGGCAAATGATGATATAAGAAATAGATGGAAAAACTATTTTTATAATCTTTTTAATGAAAATAAAGATGTTAGTATTAGTTTAGGAGATTTAGCCAAGTCAGAAAAGTATATAAACCACAATTTCTACCGACGTATTCAAAAGAATGAAGTCAAAGAGGCTCTTAAACATATGAAGAGTGGTAAATCGGTAGGACCAGATAATATTCTTATAGAAGTTTGGAAAATACTAGGAGAAATAGGAATCACTTGGCTCACAACACTATTTAATGAAATATGGAAAAACCAAAAGATGCCCGAGGAATGGAGAGCAAGTACACTTATACCCGTATATAAGAACAAGGGAGACATTCAAATTTGTGCGAATTATCGAGGTATCAAGTTAATGAGTCATACTATGAAATTATGGGAAAGAATTATCGAACGTAGGTTAAGACAAGTATCAAGTACAACAGAGAACCAATTTGGATTTATGCCAGGTAGATCTACTATTGAAGCGATTCACCTTTTGAGACGTCTTATGGAACATTTTAGAGCAAAAAAGAAAGACCTTCACATGATATTTATTGATCTAGAAAAAGCTTATGATAGGGTACCGAGGAAGGTTCTTTGGAGAACTTTGGAAAAAAGAGGTATCCCATTGACATATATTAACCTTATAAGAGACATGTATGATGGTGCAAAAACATGTGTGAGGACTCATGAAGGAACGACAGACTTCTTTGAAGTTAATATTGGGTTACATCAAGGATCAACTTTAAGTCCATATTTATTTATAATGGTGATGGATGAGTTAACAAAACATATTCAAGATAAAGTACCTTGGTGTATGTTATTTGCAGATGACATTGTATTAGTGGAGGAGTCTAAGGAAAAAGTTAATAGAAAATTGGAACTATGGAGAGAAACATTAGAAAACAAAGGCCTCCGACTTAGTAGAACAAAGACAGAATATATGGAATGTAAGTTTGATCATTTGGCTACTTCAGATGACATAGGAATTAAAATTGGTACACATTGTATTCCCCAAAAGGAAAGTTTTAAATACCTAGGGCCAATTTTTCAAAGTGATGGAAGAATTGATGGAGATGTTACACATAGAATTAATGCTGGTTGGTTAAAATGGAGAAGTGCATCAGGTATTCTTTGTGATAAGAAGATACCATTAAAATTAAAAGGTAAATATTATAGAGCAGCAATTAGGCCTGCCATGTTTTATGGTTCTGAGTGTTGGGCAGTTAATCATCAACATGTACAAAAGATGTCTGTGACAGAAATGAAGATGTTGAGATGGATGAGTGGTCATACAAGAAAAGACCGTATACATAATGAGGTTATTAGAAACAAATTAGGAGTGGCACCAATAGAGGATAAAATGAGAGAACATCGTTTAAGATTTGGACATATAGAAAGAAGATCAAAAGAAGAACTTGTAAGAACGTTAGAAAAACTAAATTTGGAAAGTATTAAAAGAGGTAGAGGACGACCACAAAAGTATTGAAAAGAAACAATAAAGAATGATCTAGTTTATTGGGAGTTAACTGCTAACATGGCACACGATAGGGATGTGTGGAAACAAAGAATCCATCTAGCCGACCCCGTCTAGTATGGGAAAAGGCTTAGTTGTTGTATGTGACTAAGACACCTCATGAATAGTAATCAACTATTACAATTTACTGGCATAGTTGATGTCTGCAGAGAAAAGAAACTAAAGGCAAATCTAAAGGGGCATTCTTACCAACAAATTCAACTGAAAAGACCGTACACTTCTGTGCAATTGTTACATTTTTGTCTGGTGAAGAGACCACAGCATTTTGAGTGATGTGCTGTGTTTGATCAAACCACCATAAGCTGGTCTCGTTTAAGACCTACGCAACAAACAAAAAGGACTATGATAAGGCTTGAAAATATGCCTTTTTTGATCGGACCACCAAAAGCTGGACCCATTTCAGATATGCAGCAAACAAAAAAGTACTATGACAAGACTTGCAATAATTGGCTAAACATACATAGCAAATATCAGAAACTTAAACAACAAGTAAGCCTTTTCCCATACTAGACGGGGTCGGCTATAAATATCAGAAGCTTATATAGGAGAAAAATGAACAAGAGGAACAATACTGAAAATATCACACAATCACTTTTTGACATGGATGGGCAGACCAACAAAAGCGATAAGATGAAAAAATATCAAATCAATCAAATGTAAGTAAGGGCCAAAAATCACTTATAAATGGAGCACTACAACTAAAAGCTGAGGAATGTTGATTTGAAGGGAATTGAAGCAAGGACTCGATCAAAAGCACTCAACCTGTCGGTGGTGGCAATCACAAGATAATCCCCATAGTCATATACATCCCTAACCTGCACCAGAAAACCAAAGGGACGTACACAGTTATATATGATTCTGAGAAAATGAAAGACTGACGGGATATTATCAAAAGGAGGAAAAAAATGCTGTGATAAGGTAAAGCTTTGACGAACCTTCCCTTTGGACATAGATTTGAGAGATGGGATTGCTTCGTCAAGGTGGGTTTCAGAAAGGGAGTTGGACAAGCGGAGGCGGACGGCTGCCGTTATGTCATCCTTACGATTCGATGCATGAATATCTATGTTGCATGGATACGGTATCATACCAGTATCTGGTGTGGGTGTCGGGTACAATTTTTTTAAAAACTAAACTAAATAAATATAAACACAATTATAGATCCTTCTACATTTTAAGAGAAGGTACTTGATAGATGAATATCAAATTCAATCACCAATTTATAAAAGAATGCCTAAAATCTTGATCTTACATTTATAATAAAATATTTGTATTTTATATTATATCAAGCAAAAATAAGGCATATATTGGTAAGTTACATTTTGAGGGTTGACAATTTGACTGCACAAACTTTTCAATTATCAACCTTTTCAATTTGATAATTTTATTCTTCAAGCTGGAGATAATTAGCTGGATAATGCTATTCTGTTTTCATTGTTGACAATGTTTTTTCTCCTAAAAAATGGAGTGGTTCTGTCTTCGTAGATTTTGGTCCCATGAATGGGAAAAAGGTCCTCACTCGATATTGCTATTAAGCGTTGTGCTTGTTTCTGTTATGGTTATTAGATGTACTTTGTGAGGTCTGCATATATAGGCAACCCGCAACAACAACTACTCGAAGATTATAGACTAGTGCAAGGACGGATGACCTATGACCTGGTTAATTCAATTAAGCAACTTGAGTCTATAAAAGTGAAACTCAAACATGAAATTGTGGCTAGGAGTTGCACGGATACATGATTTTTATCTTTCCATTGGTAAACTCTAAATCCTTCACCTGGGTCAGGATTGCATGAGTGCATCACTCGCAGTCGTCGCTCGTCCGCTGCTCGCAGTCACCGGTAACGAGCACGTGAGACAGAGAACTAAGAGCGACACAGAGCACACATACCACTGAGAGCATAGAGAGATCAAAGAGAGAGGGACAATAGGGAATGAGGATGAATGAGGATTAGGTTTTTCACTTTTATAGTTGAGTTTTGTATCAGGTAACTCATATTTGTATGGGTCAACCCGATCCACTAAGTACCCAATAGGAGCACTCACATACCATACTGGATACTCGTACATGTCTACCAGTATGCGTCTAAGCATATCAGTATGCGATTTGTGATATCGGTATGTATCGTATCGATACACGTATTCATATCCGATACATACTGATACTGGTGTCGCCTGTAACGACGTACCCGTACAACACAGTTCAAGGTTGACTGTGGAACTCATGGAGATCCGAAGGTTTGCACTTACAGCTAATGCCAAGGGCCTCGCAGAAAGGGGACGCAGTAATGATGATTTCAAAAGACGGCGTCTCTGAGAAAGTGAGAGAATGAGCCATGCACGAATGCTCTCCTTCTCTTCTTTCACAACCAATGACCTCATCGAAAAGAACCTCTTTATCCGGCAAAAAGATTGAGGTGGTTCGTAACAAAAGTTCTAAACGGCAACTCCTCGAAGATCAATCCTTCATGAAATTTCAGACTCAAGTTTTCACCTGCAAAATCTCTGCAGAAAGAAACGAACCCAAACTAAACAAACCTCATCATACTATACGTGTCCACTGTACCGGAAAAACACGGATATAAAGCTGCTCCTTCAAATCAAATGATTTGGACGTTCCCTTACAGCTAACAACGAAAAACGAACTACAACAGACGGCCTTTGTCGCAAGTACTTCCGACGGTGATCGGATGCGCCAAAATTGAGTTGTTACCGTCCCGACTGCAAGGCGAAACCCTCCCGAGACTCGATCAAGAGGAGCGCACGCCGATAGGAAGAGAGTAAAGATTACCCAGTTGTCAGTGAACGTTTACTATTGGAACTTAAAACCTACTTAAATAAATTGGGCGGATAACACGTAAACTAAGGGAGGCAATTCGTGTGTCACTCGGGTTAATGTCGTGTTTCCATGGACCCGGCAGTCTGTTCGTGTCAATCAACCAACAGACGAAGGTCCGATCCGGTTGGTTTTATCACGAGTTAGACACGGTCGTTATACCGGTTGGTTTTATTTATATTTTGGTTACAGCATAAGCATAATTAGTAATCAACAATATTAATATTGATATTAAACTAATGTAATAAATAATATAATATTAGTAGTTGTAACATATATAACATAACATAACATGATAAAAAATTAAGTTATAAAGTAAAATTTAATTAATGTTGTGGGATATTAATTATATACTAAGATTAAAACATAAAAAATTGTTGATTTGTTATACCGGCTCAGACCGACACCAGGTCACTTGTTTAGTAGGATGTAAAATTGGAATAAATTGATGATGGAGAAAACCATAGATATCTAAATTATCCAACTACAACTATAGAGTACTAAACTGCATATTTCCTATGTCACACTAGTAGACGGAAGTTTTTCCTTTATAAAAAACACTAAGGTGTGATATATATATATATATATATATATATATATATATATATATATATATATATATATATATATATATATATATATAATTGATGATGGAGAAAACCATAGATATCTAAATTATCCAACTACAACTATAGAGTACTAAACTGCATATTTCCTATGTCACACTAGTAGACGGAAGTTTTTCCTTTATAAAAAACACTAAGGTGTGATATATATATATATATATATATATATATATAATTGATGATGAAGAAAACCATAGATATCTAAATTATCCAACTACAACTATAGAGTACTAAACTGCATATTTCCTATGTCACACTAGTAGACGGAAGTTTTTCCTTTATAAAAAACACTAAGGTGTGATATATATATATATATACATATATATATATATATATATACATATATACATATATACATATATATACATATATACATATATATACATATATATACATATACATATATATATATACATATATATACATATACATATATATATATATATATATATATATACATATATATATATACATAATAGCCTCCCTTAATCCATCCCTCAAAGGCTAATCAGGTTAGAAGACTCCTCTCTCTCTCCGAGGTTTTGTTCACTTCTTACCTAATGTGCATTTATTATCCCCCTGTATTACAATATGTTTCGATCACTGTATTACAATATATTATCCCCCTGCACCGAGAGTGTTAGCTCAACAGTAGGGAGCTCTAGCACCATTGCTGTTGGTGGGGAGTTCGACTCCCAGAGGGTGCATGTCTGTGTGTTAGGCTTAGGCCCCCTCTTGTAACAGGGAAAAAATATATATTAACCCCTCGCAGTTCATTTGGTCATTTAGTTCCTTCATATTAACATTCATTTAGTCGTTTAACACTTAGCTGATTAGATACCTAAGTCCCGAGCCACACCCATGCAGGTCTTCCAGGGACCGGATTTGTGCCCGGACGAACCAGAATGTAACCCAAGACTTACGTTCATCGTTGGGATTCTGTTCTTCCAAACCTATTTTGGTGCCACTGTTTTGTCGTGTTTCTTGCCGGAGCTGGACCGGGGCTCAAGCAAGTAGGAGAGCCAAGACGAGCCACCCGCTTGGCCAAACTGTTGACTAGAGACCCGACCCAGGATCCAACTGTTCCAAGTAATGAATCGGTTGGTACAGGGCTTGTATCAGTAGTCTAGACTTGGTCGTTAAACCCACATGTAGTCCACGCAAAGATTATAATTCAGATATCGAAAAAGTGCAACCAGACAAGAGGCCAATCATGTCAAGTGGGTGAAGCAGACAAGAGGCCAATGGACCCAACTCACGTTCGTTTCAGCCCTGCTGGAAGGTAGGTCCTTTCCGATGATGGAATGGATGAAGGCCTATTGAGTCCAGCAAATCCGAGCAGCCAAATTTACAAGCAAATGTGTATGCTTCCAATCTTGGATTCGAATCCGAGCAGTCGACTCAGGCTCAATCAGGAAAGTGCGGTCTGACCCGACCCATGAAGGTATAACCATTACTTATAAAGTTGGATGCATGGTCTTGCTTGCCTCAGTTTCATCTTCAGTGGACCTGCTTCACTAGCTAGCTTTGTATCCAGCAGGGCTAGAATCAAGGTCGGATGAGATGGGCAATGAGACGGTCCATTTGCCTCATCTCAGCTTAGGGAAGTTCAAGGATCCGGTTCTAGATGCCGAACGGTTTAGTTTGATTCAGTTCCATTTGAAATCTCAATCTGAAATTTCGCATTAAGGTCAGCCTTTAAGCATATCAGGTTGGGTTTGGATCGGCTCGTCATGTATGTGTCAAAACAAAACCGGAGAGAGGAAGAGAAAGATTTTAATATGCTTGCCGTGTTATATTGTTCTTATATCCTTAAAAAATTTCAATCATATCTCTTATGATATATTTCGTGGAGGTATTTGATTCATATGCATACTTTTTGCTTTTAAACTCAATATTTTATGTATTATCTACATACACAAATATAATGTATGTATACATATATTTCATATATACTAACATATTATCCTTGACCTTGATTCTCAATATTTGATTCAGTTGTTGAAGGAAAGAAATACTTATAGGCTGGTTCGGTTACAGTTCCATGTTTCATCTAAATGAACTTGATTCTCAATGGTTTCAGTTATTGAAGGAAACACTTATAGGCCAGTTTGGTTACGTTTCTTGGCTCCATGCAAACCAGATATATAGATATAGATATATATATAGAGAGGGAGGGCATTGTTTCATTCGTGCTCTAATCTTCTTGAAGATCTCAACTTCTCGATCTTTAAGATCAATGGTTGAAATCTTTGAAGCAAAAATAAAACAGTGAGATCATTGAAGATGTTTAGGGATGGATGATTTTAAGGCTTTACCATGTTATATATATATATATATATATATATATATATATATATATATATATATATATCCTACTGGAGAGTTATTTTTGAGTGACATGAATATAATAAGATTATTGTTCATTTTTAAATGCTCTACCTAAAAATACAATCATGCTAGTGAAAAGCAATTGTCGGGTGTACACAAATTTTTGGTCTTGTAAGATCTAGATCTGCGATACAATCCTCTTAATAGGAGAAACAAAAGAGAAAATAATTAAGAAGTAACTTTACAAGTTGAATACCTCATAATGCTCTCTTCATATGAGATGTAGGTCAATACGGTTCATTTTGCCAAAGCTCTTAGTCCGCTGAGTAAGGATTGATCTCCAATGCTATCGAGCTGTTTGTTTTGGAGAAATATGAATTCCTTTGAGTCGGGTGCTTGGGTGAGCTTTAAGATAGGAGCCTTGCTATGAACTAACCGCCTTTTTGGGCAATAATATGACAGAGAGAAATGGGTTTTCCGATGGAGAATGAACTCGTGTCAGCCTTTTGGTCTAGAAATGGGTTTTTGGCCTAAACTAGGTTGGGATTGGATTGGATTCAACTAAATGGGTAGAGTTTGGAAACAATTAGTTTCAAGTATGGCTCATGGTGTAATGAGATCGGTCCAAACCTAATCAAGATTGGGCTTTTTGGATTTTAAACGCCAGGAATGGATCTAAACGATGGATTTGGTTCAGCTAGGTGGATAAAATTTGGGTTTTGATCAAACTCAAATGTGATCAAACTCAAAATGGGCTTTTTAAGTAAAGAGATTGAATTTGATTTAAAAGGGTTTTTGGGTTATGGATCTTGGAATGGGTTGGTTTTTTATTCAATGAGCATTTTAGATATGATGGTTTGGGTTTTGTTGAATTCAATAGCATTCAATTTAGAGATCAATTGTGATCCGATTTGAAATGGGTGTGGTTTGGATAATGGGGAAATTGGGATTTTGACTTGGTTGAATGTGGGTTTTGTGGGTAACCAAATTGGATGAGACCTAGATGGGATGGAACCCGATTTGAACTCTCACAAAACTGAAGCAAGTTTAGTTGGGTCAAAGGGAGTGGATCAGGTCAATGTGATGGATGGGATCGGAATGAATCAGATCAATGGACACGATGCCCGATTTGGGTTCCAAACAAATAAGTTCTACCGGATATGGATCCAGGTCCAGTCTCATTAACTGGACCTGATGTGGCCCATCTCAAGACTAGGGCACGATGAAGGCCTTCGTTCTTTTCAACAGAAAGGGGTAAATGAAGAGGGATGAGGATGACAGCAGAGGCGGGCGATAATGAGGCACCACTGGCAGTCCGATGGAAACATACAGATGGAGATCCACCGATCAGTTTACAGATTTCAAGACTGCTGGATTCAACTGATGCCGATGATGAGGGAGGTTCTTCCCTTTTATAGTCGTTTTAGCGGATTTCGTCTTCAATGCGTTCAGACTCCAAATATCTTTTTAGCTGAAAATGTTGAAGAATTGTGAAATAAGGTGGCTGCTTGTCCCTCTGTATGTGAGCTATGTGTGGGCTTGAAGAGTGCTGTAGGTTGGCTGCTTGGAGTCGGCTACGATGACTTTGTTGCTGAGCTGCCTCATTGTTGCGGCCTGATTTTTGTGATGTAGCAGTTGATGTTCTTTTCAATTCTGTAATATAGCAGTTGATGCTGTTTCTAATTGTTTTATTGGATTCCACAATATCTCATGTTACTCTTAAATAGATTTTAATCAATTGATTAGCATTTCTGTTTCACATGAAAAATTTAAGTGTTTACGATGCCTCTCTTTGGCATCAATCAAGATAGAACTTGGTTCAAAACACCAAATCTTGATTTGGCTGAAATGAATTTTGATAGAAAATTTATTTTAAACAACTTAATTTTTTTTTATAAAAGTTGGTGTGAAAAACTTTGGTGGTTGAAAGGGAAAATCATGGGGTGGAGTTATTGTTGATGAAGGTGATAGTGCGTCTACGAACATTACGTGTGATAGAGTGCAAGACAAAAGAATAGAATTTTGTGAGAGATGATGACCGATTTCATAAAGAGACTCAAGTTAAAAAGATCAATTCGAAAAGCATCAATCTCTTAAACCTTTCTTGAAATCTAGAAGAGCCAATGCAATTTTCTTTTTTTTTTCCCAAGTATCCTCAAGGCACACTAGTAAGACTTAGTCCTTTCTTAAGTGCCTTAAAGCTCTCATACGAGTTTCTTTTATTCCGTAGACCCCTCCTTCATTTGTCTTTGAATAACACAAATATGATGCAATTGGATGATGATCTAACTAGTACATATCAAGAAATGCACTGGTGGAATACCATGGAGAAAGAGTCCAATGTGACTCAAAAGGTAGGTGGCTCAAAAGCTCAGGTGATGAAAGATAGTAGTTTCAGTAGGAAGGTGAAACATGTACACAACTTGTGAGTAGGTCCAATGAGATGATTAGAAATGAGTTTTCATGGTAGGCGCAAGAAAAGAGCATTTTCAAATGGTTCTCTAAGGCTTAGTGGGACGAAGACGATACTGCCATGCAAGAGTAACTTGCGTGTGTTGTGACTTCAAAATCATCGCTTCGTGGGACGAAATTAAAGTTATAATAGTAAAGCAATGGAGGTGACAATGTCACGAGTAAGCCATAAGGTGGAACAAACGAACATATAGGATGTCACCTTCAAACACTTAACTTGATTCTATTGAAACATGGTGCATCACAAGCTTAATAAAACCTGCAAATCTGAAATGTACCAAATCTTCGGCAAGATCAAGTGAGTGCATCCTAGTCATGGAGAAGAAAACAATAAAGACAAATACTAAAATGCAAGATACACCAAACATGCAATGCGAATATGATGTTAAGTATGAGTGTGAACGGAGAGATGAAGTGAATGTAGCATAATGCTCCCCGAGTGGAGAGAAACCCATAGTGGACTCAAAGGAACCTCCTTGAATCAAAAGGCTAATAAAGCGTCAAGGAAAACATCTTGGTCAGGGTAAGAGAAGACTGAAACTCTAATACCAAAGGGATCAATTTGACCCCTAAGACGACTCCTAAGAAAAAAATGCCTCGACTTGTAATAAAATGCATCTGTGCATTGAAATGCATCATAGACATGACTTGAGGTATTTATGGTATGCAATATGACTTGTGATTCCAGGTGATAGTGGGACAGATGGTGCCCCTGCTAAAATATCATGATGAAGGGTATGCATTTTAATATAAGCTACACAACAACAACAAAGCCTTTTTCCATACTAAAATGAAAAAATGCTCGTGTCAAGAATTTTATTTCCACAAGGCCCTATCATGTGCCAAGTTTGCAGTTAACTCAATATAAATTAGATTATTCTTTATTGTTTCTTTCAAACACTTTTGTAGTCGTCCTCTTCCTTTTTTAATATTTTCACAATCTAGTTTTTCTTATTTTCTTATGGGAGCGTCCTTGGGTCGCCTTTCTATATGTCCAACTATTTTAAATGATTTCTCCTCATTTTATCCTCTATTAGTGCTACTCCCAATTTGTTTCTAATAACCTCATTATGTATATGGTCTTCCCTTCCCTTGTACGATCACTCATTCATCTCAACATCTTTATTTTTGGTATAACATCTTTTGCACATGTTTATAATTAACTGCCCAATACTCATAACCATAAAACATAGCATGCCTAATTGTTGCTCTATAATATTTACTTTTCAACTTCATTGGTATCTTCTTATCACATGGAATACCTGATGCCCCTCTCTATTTTAACTAACTAGCATTTATTCTATGCGTAACATCTCCATCAATTTTTCCATCACTTTGTGGTCATTAGATAGTCATTTCTCGTGTTTTAAAGAATGAGATTTGAATTGTTAAGATTGACATTATATATTTCCTTCATTAGTCCTTTGAGATAGAAAATTTAAGTGAAAATGCTTTGTTGAGTTGGATTTCATTTGAAGTTGTCCATACAAAGAGAGTTTGCTTTCCAAAAACATCTTTATGATTTTCAAAAAGCACCATTTGAGCCATAACCACTTACAAAGAATTGACTTGCATGTTCGTTCTTAATCTAATGTCTAGATGTGTCATTTCATTTTCTTTTCTTTAGCTTAAATTAAAATGCTTACAGATGGTACTATTACCTTAGGAGAGTTAGCTAAATCAAAAAAGTATATAGACTACAATTTCTATTGGCATAGTCAAAAAATAAAGTCAAAGAGGCTCTTAAATATATAAAGATTGATAAATCTTTAGAACCAATTAATATTTCTATAAAAGTATAGAAAAACCTAGGAGAGATGGGCCTTACTTGGTTCAAGAGACTATTCATTGAAATATGGAGAAGTCAAAAGATACCCGAGGAATGAAGAGCGAACACACTTATACCCATATATAAGAACAAGAGAGATATTCAGAATTATTCAAATTATTGAGGTGTCAAGTTAATGAGTCATACTATGAAATTGTGAGAAACAATTATCGAGCATAGGTTAAGACAAGTATTGATTAGAATAGAGAACTAATTCAGATTCATGCCCGACCGATCTACTATTGAAGTGATTCACGTATTAAGACATCTTGTGGAACATTTTAGAGCAAAAAATAATCTTCACATGATATTTATTGATCTAGAAAAAGCTTACGATAGGGTGGCAAGAGATGTTCTTTAGTTAACCTTTGAAAAGAGCAATATCCCATTGACATACATAAATCTTATAAGAGACATGTATGATGGTGCAAAAACATGCATAAGGACTCATAAAGGAATGACATACTCCTTTGAAGTTAATATTGATTACATCAGGGATCAACTTTAAGTCTATATTTATTTATATTGGTCATTGATGAGTTAACAAAACATATTCAAGATGAAGTACTTTGGTATATGTTATTTGCAAATGACATTGTGTTAGTAGATGAGTATACGAAAAAAGTTAATAGGAAATTGGAACTATGGAGAGAAATGTTAGAAAGTAAAGGCTTTCTACTTAGTAGAACAAAGACAAAAAAAGACAAAATATATAAAATGTAAGTTTGATCATTCCACTACTTTAGAAGACATAAAAATTAAGATTGGCACACATTGCATCCCTGATAAGAAAATTTTTAAATACTTAGGGTCTAAATAGATTAAAACTTCCTACTTTCCAATGGAGTATGCATCCTTTCTCAAATATGATAGGCTCTCCATACTAACCATACAACATCAAAGAAAGATATACAACCATAACCTCTTTCGAAGCGTCCCTAGTACCCAAAAGAACAATAAATCAAACAAGATAAATCTTTGCTTTGCATTTTCTTTTCTTTTTCTTTTTCTTTTCCTTTATATAGCCTTTTGGTTTTTACTTTCTAAGAATATGACCTTTTAACACATGAAAATAGATTCTTTGGATATATCATTGAAGCACTAACACAAAAGCATACTTAAAAATCTATTACATCAAGTATAAACACCACGATACATAACAAGAAATTAAGGAGATGTAAGCCAATTCACCACCTAAGATATCCCAAAGATAAGTCATTTTAGTATTTTAAAAACCAAGAATTTTACTTGAGAAAATTGGTGTGAGAAGTAAGACATTTTTTTCCTTTTTCCTGAATGAAGATTCCATGGGATTCATTTGGGCTGGACCAAGGCAAAGGAGGTGCCTTGTCGTGGGACATACCATGAACCACATATGTGACGGAGTGCAAGACAAGGACTTATTTTTAAAAATAAGAGAAAGATGACCATTTTTATAAAGAGATTTTTATATCAACTCAAGAAGATTTTATTTCCAAATCAAATCAATAAAATTACCTTAAAATCTTTTTCTTTAGAAAAATTAGAGAGGTTCTTTAAAAAATGACAATCTTTAACTTTTTGGGAAAGTTGAGTTTGTTATAGAAAACGGGTTCTAAACTAATCAATTTTTAAAATATCATGAAATGGTGCTTAAGTCTTGTTCGTGAAGCATATATTTTCACCAAGAAGATAAACCACGAGTAATTCACTTCTTTCCTTCTATCTTACCTTGTGAGTATAGACCCATATTTAATTATCCTTGAGTCCCTTTTGAAATGTTCTCAAGACACACCTATGGATAATTTGAGTCCTTTCTCAAGTGTCCTCAATTTATCACACAAGTCTCTCTTAATCTTTATGACTATTTCTCACCTATTTTCTCGAAAAAGTGCAATGATAGTAGGTGGATCTGCAACTACAATGATACATTGACACACTGAATCAGAGGTGCTGGTGAGATTTGATACGAAAAAAGATAACACACTTCTGAGCCCTTTGCCAAAAATCCTGCAAACACAAAAGGCCTATAGTAAGATCAAGTGAATGCATCTTAGAAGAAGAAAGCCTATAAAAATTATTTAGCAAAGCATAAAAGAATAAAAATCTATAAAAACCATAATAGCACACTAGTAAAAACTTGAACAAAGTAATTTCAAGATAAAACAAGTATAGAATGAGGTGAGAGTAAAATAAAGGTATGGATATGAGTGATACATAAAGTGAAAGTGAAATGAAGGAAAAAAGTCTCACTCGGATGGAATTGGCTTAGAAAAACCTTCCTCAACAACAAGGGACTATTACATAAGAGAAATGTTAAGTAAAACACCTCTAGTATAATACATAGAAGACTTCAAACTGAATGCCAAAAGGGGAATGTGACTCAACTCCTAACATGACTCCAAAAAGATGCCCCAACTTGTAAGAAAATGCATTTATATCATGAGATGTATCCTAGATATGACCAGATATATGTCGTGATGTAATAAAGTGCACGGTCTCAACCTTGATGGGACAAAGGATGCCCTTGCTGAAATTCTACAATAGAGATAATGTATTTTAACAAGCTAGAAGAAAGAAAAGAACAAGACTCTTTATACAGACTAGGTCAAATCTAGGTACTAAGACAAGTACAATCATATAGTAGAACTCCTTGTAGGTGATCATGGATCATGTGCTTGTTTTGAAAATCATAAAATTATTTTAGAAAATTAGTCAAACTTTGAATAAATCAGTTCAAATAAAATCCAAAAAAAAGCATTCCCACTTAACTTTCCTCCTTTACCAAATAGAGGAAGATGATAATGCCAATTTTGGTGATCAAAATATGAATTTTCAAAATCTCAAAATAATCATCTAGCGACCCATAGACAAATAGATAGGCTACGACTCTTAAATCTCAATGGAGTATAGTGCAATAAAAATTGTGTTGAGTGTACAAAAGAAGATAACCTAAAATATAACTTTATTTTGTTTTTCCTTTTCCTTTCACTTTTCAACTTTTCTTTCTTTTTTTTTCCTTTCTCTTTTTTCTTTTCATGCCTTTTGGCTTTTCACTTTTTCTCAACATATAACATTTTAATACATATACAAAGTGAATATATCATAAAACATCAATGAAGCATGGTTGTTCAAGATAGGCTTGAAAACTCCATTACATTGAGTACAAACATCACAACACACAACATGGAATCAATAAGACACTAGTCAATATACAAGCTAAGATATCTTAAAGATAAATTATTTTAGTATTTTGAAAATTACGATAACATTACCAAAATGCTTGTATTGACGATTTCCTTATCTTTTCAAGAAACTGAAAATCAAGCAAAAAATATTTAATTTGAAGTGGTTCAAAACAAAGTGAAGCTCATATTTTTGAAATCAAATCCAAAAGGCACAAACAACATAAGTGTATCAAGATATCAAAACTAGAATCCAAAAATAGTATTCTCAACCATGGAGATGACTTAAGGAGATCAAGCCATAGATGAGCAATGCTAAGGGCATCATGCATATCCCTGCCTTCAAATCATTTTAAGAAATACTATCTTACCATCCATATAAAACCGATTTTTAGGGATAATACTTCCGACCATCATGGCAACGATTCTAAATGATTAAGCCATAGGAGTACAACATCAGAAACATCATGCTAACCCTTGCCTTAAGACTATTTTTAAGAGATATTACCTTATCCTCCAAACAAAATCAGTCAGTCAAAATGCAAGTTGTTCAATAAATATTAGGGATAATATTTATTTAAATATTAGATATTTATTGGGTCATACAAATCTTTACTATCAACATCAGTGAGCCAATAAAAATTATTGAAAGTAACCATTTTTACAACATAAGGCTCTTCCCAATTTGGACACCGCTTACCTAAAGGATGAGGGCCTCTGTGGTGTATCAATTTAAGAACAAAATTACCTATTTGAAATTTTTGTGCATGAATGTGCTTGGCATAATGCATAAAGACTTGATGCCTATACGATAATGCATGCTTTGTAGCAAGTAATTGCCTCTCATCTAAAATATCCAACTCTAGTAACGAAGTCTCATGTCAAACATCGATTAACATCTCAAGAAATGTAGCCATGTGAAAGGAAGACAACTTAATATGGATAGGTAGCACAACATTGCCATAAACTAGCTCAAAAGGTATTACATTAGTAGAAGTCCTTAAGGAAGAACATATACTCATAATGCATCATAGAGCTTCTCATGCCAAGCTCGACCCCGACTAATGGTTTTCTCTATAATGCCAATAAGGATTTTATTGGTTGCTTCTACCTGACTATTCTCCTAGGGATAGTAAGGTGAGGAAAAATGCTAGGTAAAGCTAAGAGAACAAAATAGCCTATCGACACACTCATTCTTGAAATGAGTCCCATTATCACAAATGATATCTCTAGAAGCATCAAAATAACACACAATGCTTTTCCTAATGAATGAAGCTATATGTTGTCATACAACTCTAAACAAGGACATAACTTCAACCCGTTTGGTAAAGTACTCTTTGGCAACTAAGATGAATCTATGACCATTGGATGCATGCGAAAATATGGGACCAATGACATCAAATGCTCATATACAAAAGGCAAAAGACTAACTACTAAATGCAACTCTCATGCAGGTGGATGAATGACATGACCATGGATCTAACAATCGTGACAATGCCTGACATGCATGTGACAATCATGACTCAAAATGGATCAATAGTAACCCAATCTAATATTCTTCTTTGCCATCATCTAGGCTCCAACATGACCACCATAATCTCCCTCATGATATTCACACATAATAGACTCAACTTTGACTTGATCGACACATAAAAGTAAGACACTAGAGAACCCCTTCTTATAGAGAACACCCCCAAGGAGGTGGTACTAGGTAGATAGCTTCCTAATTGTCTTTCGGTATCTATGGGTAGCATATGGTGAAAACTCACCTTTCTCGAGAAAAACCTGTATGTCATGAATCCAAGGTAAACCATCGTCTGTGGGTCAACACAACACATGGTGGGTTTAGTGGAACTAGGTTCATAAGCAGGAAGAGCTAACTTTCAAACCTCGACAAACCTAGTGTACAAACTCAGACCAAGTGTAAAAGATGAGGCTAGAGATGAACAACTATCAGCAAAAGTATTATCCTTCATCCCTATATGTGTGAATGAACAATGGTCAAACTGTTGTACTAGAATCTGTGTAATACTATGATAAGTGATCATGTTTTATCTGTGAAATTCCAGTAATTTGGTTTATGACCAAAAAGGAATCACCAAACACATCAACTCGAGTAGCACCCAGACTCAAGAGGATCTTTAGTCTCATACTCATCAATATTATGGGAACACTCGAATTCTAGGGTTTAGTGGAACTAGGTTCATAAGCAGGAAGAGCTAACTTTCAAACCTCGACAAACCTAGTGTACAAACTCAGACCAAGTGTAAAAGATGAGGCTAGAGATGAACAACTATCAGCAAAAGTATTATCCTTCATCCCTATATGTGTGAATGAACAATGGTCAAACTGTTGTACTAGAATCTGTGTAATACTATGATAAGTGATCATGTTTTATCTGTGAAATTCCAGTAATTTGGTTTATGACCAAAAAGGAATCACCAAACACATCAACTCGAGTAGCACCCAGACTCAAGAGGATCTTTAGTCTCATACTCATCAATATTATGGGAACACTCGAATTCTAGGGTTTAGTGGAACTAGGTTCATAAGCAGGAAGAGCTAACTTTCAAACCTCGACAAACCTAGTGTACAAACTCAGACCAAGTGTAAAAGATAAGACTAGAGATGAACAACTATCAGCAAAAGTATTATCCTCCATCCCTATATGTGTGAATGAACAATGGTCAAACTGTTGTACTAGAATCTGTGTAATACTATGATAAGTGATCATGTTTTATCTGTGAAATTCCAGTAACTTGGTTTATGACCAAAAAGGAATCACCAAACACATCAACTCGAGTAGCACCCAGACTCAAGAGAATCTTTAGTCTCATACTCATCAATATTATGGGAACACTCGAATTCTAGTCAGAACGAAAGTGGGATTTCTGATCCCTTTGAGGAAACTAAGACAACTGTGATGCATGCCTCAATTCAAATCCTAGAACCATCGAAATGAATTTTCCTGGTGTAATTGACTTTCTTGCTTGAGAGCACATAGTACTCTAAACGTTGATTGTCATAAGGATTTGCTTGTTTGAAAAATGATCGGAGACAAAAACTTGAACATCTAAATGTAAACTCGTTAAGTGATCAGTAAGGGCTTCACCCTTTAAGGACTTTTGGTACTAATATCTAAGGTCATATTCAATGAGAAGTAACTACCATTTACTAAGCCTACTAGTGAGCATTGACTTCTCAAAAATGTGTCTAATTTAGTATAAGTTGGAAACAACTTGAACCTTAGTGGACAACATGTAGTGGTGCAACTTTTGGTTAAGTATCGTACACATTTGATTTATAAAATAATTATTTAAAATCCATGCACACTATATATAAGGATTTTTGCAAATCACGATTTTCTACATCTTAAGATTTTTGTAAATTATGATCTTTTGCAAATCACGTTCATCTACAAATTAAGATTTTCTATACATTAGGAATTCTGTATCTAAACACCTTTTTTTATTATTTGCATATTCCATTTATTGTATAATTTTTAATCGACATCATTTTCTTTGGGTTGGTTATAGTCATATCCATTTTAGACCTATATCAAACTTAGATCTATATATCTTGAGACCTAAAAACCAATAGGAGTAGGAGCCCCTTTTTGCTCACATTTCAATTGAAATGTATAGGTAATTTTTCTTTTATTAGTCACCAATTTTGTATTACCCTTGTCCGTTGGGACAAAAAGGTGATTGTGAAAAGAACTTAATTTGGACCTACAACGCATAAAAAAGAAAGCAAATAAGAAGTGAGTCGCTCTTGATTTAGTTTTTATTTTGCTTTAATAAAATTAAGAAGATTGATAAGTTGAGAGTTTTGCAAAACCTAAAATTTATACACAATTATCTTTTGATACGCCCAATGGGACTTGTAGGTCTATCCAAAATTACTAGTTATTTTTAGAGTTTTTTTATTTTATTGCTTGTTTTAATTGCGAGCATCCTTGTTTTCCACACTCTACACAAGGTGCACCTAGAGTAAGAACACGCATACTTATTACACCTATGTAGCTACACACTAGTGCACACATACAATTGTGCGTATATTTGAGTTTATATTACATATCACACATACACACACTTGAGCACTTAGTCTTTCTGAACTTGCTAGATAAAAAAATAAAAACAAAACAACATCATGTCTTCACATCCATATCAAACCTGATCCAAAACTTATGCAAGGGGATGCAAGAATGGGATCTTGAACATGCGTGAATTAAATCTAATGTGCAAAATAATCATAACCTAACTTAGAATTAAACTATCTATGTTAGAACAAAACTGAAGAATGAAGATGCAAGATGATTCAAAATTGATGCAAGGACTAAGAGATTTAATAGATGCTTAGAACTAGACGGATGCAAGATACAATCTGTTCAAGGCTTTTTGATGTATCTAAATATGTGTACAAACATTAACCAAATCAATGAATATATAGGTCAGGAAAATTATAAATCTTGGAGGGTCATCTAAGACTTATGATAGTGTAGGTATATGATGCTCATGTTAAATGATTAAAACCATAATGTAGATGGAAAAGAATATAGGGAAAACTAAGAAGGCTTAATAAAAAAATTGAGAAATTGATGGATTAAGAGATTGAGTTGACGAGATTGGACCGAGGATGCGTCCTCACAATGTTTTAGGCATGTTTGCTCTATTTTTTGTCCTTTTAATTCAAATATTCTATAGGGGTAAAATAGTTATTTTGTAAATATTTTGCAGGCAGAACATATTTTGGTCCAAAATGCCCCATTTTAGATTTTGCAACCCTTTTTTTGAAGGAAACACACGTGAAACAATGAAATTTTGCTAATACAACCTTGAGGGCAAAATGGTTATTTTGTTGGATTTTGTCATAATTCAATTTTTTTTGATGGGGCTCAAAGTACCCTCATTTTGATGTTCTTACAAAATTTTGGTTTCGAGATGAGCTCGCTTAAGGTGTTTTTGTTGAAAAAACCCTTAAAAGACCCATGATCATAATTTTTCTTGTAAAAGGGAAACTTTTGAAAAATCCTTTTGACAAATTTTTTGGTGTTTACAGATACTCCTCTTTATCATTAATTATATTTATTTGGTTAATGACAAAGAATAACACCCCTAAAATTTTTCTTCTAAGATTTTATTTATCAGTATAAACTTTTTCCTTTTCTTGATAGGAGTCTCATTTCTTGAACTTGGGTTATCCTAATTCCGATAAGGAGATGACCTCTAGCCAAAGGGAACTCAACATGGATGGTAGTCAACCAATATGGGGACCATATATGAACAAGGTCATTATGGATGCATATGAGTATGAGGTATGTGAGATGCAATGAATTAAGTGTGTTGGAGACCTCTACGAAATATTTTAGGAGCTTGGCGAGATCCAATGAAGGTTGACTGCCCTAAGTGAGATGGCCTCAATGCTCATTTGCTTGATACCTTGGGTTTTGTAAAAATTATTTTTAAAGGATAATCTTATTTAGTTTCCATCTAACAAGAGTTTCATCTCCTATATTTTTCTTAGCCTCGGTCTTAATTTTTTGTTACTCTTGTAGAGGTTTTTATTATTGGAAAAGCTTAATAATATTTAAAAATTCTATTCTTTAGACTACAAGATCTTAATCCTCAAACAAAATGAGATTCAAATTGGCAGGTCTTATTCTTACTTTAAGAATATAATGGTAGATTTTTTCTCTTTTGGGATAAGTGGTAGGGGTATAGGGAGCATTTCCATGGTCCCTTTTGAAGCATCACATGGTATAAAAAAAAGAAATTTTGAGGAAAGCTTCTTTGCTATTTGAGCTTTTGATTTTCTTTTTTTTTTCTTTTATAAGAAAACCTCTATATTGGAGGTTGATTTTTTTCCTTCCTTTTCTTTTTTTTCCTTATTTTCCTTTCATTTTGGATTTCGAGGTATTAGTTTTGCCCATTTCTTTAGAGAGAATGAGAGGGGGGAGCAACTTATCCCTTTAGATACTCGATCTAATCAAGTATGCCATATTTCATAATAACACATACTATCTGAAAATATTTTGCTGTTTTGGACTAGGCTCTATCTTGTAAAATAGGGACTTTTGAAATAGTTAGTGATTTTAAAAACACTCCACCTTTTCATAGGGCACCAATTTCTGGCTAAGAAACATATATACTCAACTTGGCCCCCTCTTCAAGAAAATAAACATGATCCATTTTAAAGGAATTCGTGGTAGACTCTAAACATGATATCTTTTTAGATATTGGGCATTTATAGGGTCTACCAAGTTTTTTCTCTTGGCATTAATTAGCCAATATGTATTGTTGGTTGTTGCCCCTCTTATGATATAGGGACCTTCCCAATTGGGCCGCCACTTTACAAGAGGATGTGGGCTCCTTTTGTGTATGGTTTTTAACATGAGATCTCTTAGCTTAAAGTTGTGAGCATTCATGTATTTCTCATAAGGTCGGGCTATCCTTTACCAGTATGCTTGCGTGTAATCCATGGCAAGGAGCCTTTTCTCATCAAGCAAGTAATGGATGTATGAAATGAGTGCAACTTGGTGTGAATTAAAAGTATGATATTGTGCCATAGATCAATTCAAAAGGTGTGGCATTTGTTGGAGTACGGATGGAAGTCTTATAGGCCCATAGTGTCTCATCCATCTTCTCATGTCATGCCCTATCCTTTTCTAATGTTTTATCAATGATGCTTATGAGGGTCTTATTTGTGGCTTCGACTTAGCTGTTGCCTTGAGGGTAGTATGGTGACAAGAAGTGTTGTGTAATACCATAAGTCTTATACAACCTTTCTACTTTCTCATTTTTGAAGGGAGTGCCATTATCCAACACTAGGTCTCTTGAAACTATAAACCTAGCAAAAATATTTTTCTTAATGAATGTCACTACATGTTGTCCTTGGACATTTGCCAAGAATGTACCTTCAACCTATTTAGAAAAATATTCAGTGGCTCCTAGGATGAACTTGTGTCCATTGGATGTTATCAAGAAAATTGACCCTATGATGTCAAAAGCTCACATGGTGAAGGGTCATGGACTAGTAATAGAATGTAATGAAGATCATGAAATGTGAATGGTATGCCTATGCACTTGACATTTCTTGACATGATCATGACAATCTTGCTTGAGGGTAAACCAAACATAACCTGCTCTAAGTATTTTTATAAACATAATACTTGAATTAACATAGCCTCCACATTCTCCTTCATGAAACTCATGCATAATGGTTTTAGCCTCGTTGTGGTCAACGCATCTCAATAAGATACCCAAAAAACTCTTTTTATATAGAACCCTACCCAAAACAACATATCGTGTTAAAATTTTTCTAATAAAAGTTTTGTCTTTGAAAGAGGCAAATTCAGGAAATCCCTCATTTTCTAAAAAGTTTTAATATCTTGAAACCAAGGATTTTCTTCTTGATTTTGGTCATTTTGGTAAATCTCAAAATCTTGGGTTGATGGAACAAGTATACACAAAATTTTAATGGATCGGGCATTGAGGATAGGGTCAATCCTTAGGGAGGATCACAAAGAAGAGAGAAAATTTGCCATAGTGTTGTCCTCTCTACCAATGTGTGTGAGTGTACATGATTTGAATGAGTCGGCCAACTTGGTGGCTAACTCGTAGTATGGAATCAATCTTTCATGTTTAACTTGCCAAATTTTTTAAACTTGGTTTATAACAAGCATGGAGTCTTCAAAGATTTTAACACATGATTCTCCTAGTTTTTGTAAAGTTTTTAGGCTTTTTATGAGTGTCTCATACTCAACCACATTATTCAAACAAGAAAAATCTAAGCGAAATGATATTGAGATTTCTTTCTTTTTAAGGAACATGATGATGATGCCGACTCCTGCCATTACCTATTTCTTGCCCCATCAAAATACATTTTTCATACTTGATTCCTGTTATAACAATTGGATAACACATGATAGTCCCAACTATTTGCCAGTATACCATCATTGGGTATGCATCTTCAAGGAGCAGGTGGGTCACATGGTCTGCTAGGGCTTGGCCTTTAATGGAAGTTTGATGATGAAACTTCAAGTCATATTCCATTAAAAGAAGTTGTCATTTGCCGAGCCTACCCGTTAGGATATGTTTTTCAAAAAGATGCTTAATGGGGTCGACTTTGGACACTATCCAAATATCATGATTCAAGAAATAATGTCTAATCTTTTGACATGCCCATACTAAGGCTAAGCATGTCTTCTCTATACTTGATAATTCCTTTCGTACCTAAGAGAGTTTTTGAAATATAGTAAATAGCATACTCCTTAAGGCTATTATCTTCATATTGCGCTAGTAAAACCCTCAATGCCTTTTCATGAATGAAGAGATATAAAAGGAAAGGTTTTCGTGTCTTTAGAGGTTTCAAAATTGGAGGATTTATCAAATAGGTTTTCAGTCTTTCAAAAGCTTTGTGACACTTGGAGTCTTAAAGGAATTTGACACCTTTTCTCAAAAGTTTATTGAAGGTTTTACATCTTTTCACCAAATTAGAGATAAAGCGTCTAATGGCTTGGAGACGACCTTGGAGGCTCCGAATTTGAGTTAAAGGGCAAAACCTTTTTACCTTATGGATTTTTATCTTAAACAAATGAACAACGATTCCCTCTAAAAACACTCATAAAGAACAACAGAAGAAAAACTATAAAAAGAGGACTGCCCTAGTGAAATATATCGATCAAACACTTGAAGAAGCCCTACAAATAAGAAGTCCCTCTCCATCGACCATTTTGTAAGAGTTAGCCACTTCTTATCAGAGAATCAGATCATCGATTAACCCACTGTATCTCGTCTTTCTCTCATTTGTAACCTGTTAATACAATAAAGAACCGTCATTTCCTTCTCTGTGCATATGTGAGTAAAAGTGTGCGGCATACATCCTACCACCATTATCTACTGCCTCAGCACCAACACCGACCCTCGACATCGCCATTTCCCACTCGGTTCACTCTCTCTCGGTCGCTCTATGCTCCACACAGAGAGGGCTTCCTCCCTCTCTCTCTGCATTTGGCCGAGAGATAAAGATGTCAATATGGGCCGGGCCACATTTTATATGGGCTGCTAAAGTGCTGGCCCAATCCACATATAAAAATATTATATATCATATATAGTTTTTTATTACATGTAGATATATACTATATGTATATAGTTTTTTATTACATTTATATATGTAAAGTTTTCTTTGTTACAAGTATAGTTTCTTAGTACATGTGGGTGTATATCTAGTTAGTATATATGGCTCATATGTTACATATATCCACACATATATAGTTTTTCAATTATGTATAAACATACATGTATATATATATACTATATATTATGTATAGTTTTTCCATTAGATGTATATATATGAATATATGCCATATATACTATATATATAATATATATAGATTTTCAATTACATGTATATATATTATATATAGGCCAGAAATCTAGGCCTCAGCCCACGGGCCAAGCCCATTTTAACATCTCCATCTCTCTCACTCCCTCTCTCTGCGTTCAACAGAAAGAACCATCTCTCTCTTTGCTCCACACGCAGAGAGGGCTTCCTCTCTCTCTCTCTCTCTCTCGTGCACGATGAAGCCTCAAATGAGCCAGAACCGCCCTTCAGCCGCCACCATCCTCGTTCCCCTCTTCCGGGTAAATATTCCCTTTCATCAAACCCTAGACTCCCATCTTAAGGAACGGATCAGTTCGGGTCCGATTGATTGGATCCAATCCGACCCATTCGACCCATCCACTCCAAATCCCACTTCTAGGTCCTATTTTAACCAATACCTGACCCGTCGTCCCTTCATTCCAGATCCTCTGTGGGTCGGATAACCTTTGCTCCTTGCCTGATTTAAGCCTGACCTAAAATAACTCTGAACCTCACCTTCTTTTCTAAAACCAAACTCATTTTAAATGGGATCTCATCCAACTTAAAATCTGATTTTAAGTTGGATCCAATCAAGTCCAACCAAATGCCAAGTCCAATCCATTCTAAAGACTCACAACCTAATTCATTCCACATAGACCCCATCTGCAATCAAATCCCATTTGTATCATCTAAGGATCATCAAATAACTAAATCCAACATATTCAAATTTATTCAAGAAAATAAAATTGATAGTACGGAAGATCAACCCTTGCTTGGAAGAGCAAGAACTTCGACAAAAAGAACCCAATCGAGCCCTCATCACAGAGGTATTCCACTTTTCAATTTTACCCCTTAATTACCGCTCCTTTTCTTTTTCCTATTAAGAGGATCATATCGTGGATCTAGGTTGTACGGGATTGAAATTTATGTACAGAAGCCATCGAAGTACATTAAGTGATAATGATTCACATCTTTAAAGTAGGCCTGCTTGAAATAACAAACTGTGTGATTCATCATTTCTTAATTCATTTTGGAGTCTCCAAATATGAGTAGATCAGATAGGGATCAGACTGCTTGTATTGGATTTTTGGACTCATGGATTTTGGTTGAGGAAGCCACCTCACCTCACCCATAAATAGATCCACAACTATCCAAAAGCATACACGTGAAAGAACTATTTATTAAAGTAACCAATTAATTCATTGCTATTTATCTTTGCATCATGTTTCTTTGGATTCTTTGATATCCTGATCAATAGCAGTTAATCCTGTAGCAACTTTTGTACCTTTTTCATGGATGAGCATTGAAGCCATGACAGGGAGTCCTCTCAGGTTTGGTCCACATGAGCTTAATGCCAAACCAGTTTATGAGATTTTTTTTCTTTGAAGTTTCTTTTCCAGCTTTTAGTCAGTTTCTGAAGAAACTTGATTCTTGCATTTGCATATCTGGTAGAGAGGGACCTATTTATTTTTATAGTGGGAGTTTGCTATGTTATCCAATGCGCACTTAGAGATTAACGTGAATAATCAATGTGTTCTTATGAAACATAGTTATAAGTACTTAGAATTGATACTTAAACATGAACAAGAGATTTATGTAAATGTTTAGAGAAGTACAATTAGGGATGGCAATGGGGCGGGGCAGCACCCACCCGCACCTTCCTTGCACTAGAAGACTGTACACCCCACCCCACCCCACCCCGTGACTCATGGGGATCAAACCTTTCATCCCTCGTGCACCCTCTTTGTTATAACCTGGCCCTACCTTGCTCTTCTCCACTTCAACCTACAAAAGTATTTTTAGGAAAAAAATTTAATTAATATTATATATTTTACATAAAATATAAAATCTTCTCATATGGTATTTTTACATTTATATTTATGTGAAAAATATATACATATCTGCATGTAAAATACTTATAAATATGTATATGATATACATATATTTTATATAAATAAACAAACATATATATATATATATATATATATATATATATATATATATATATATATATATATATATATATATATATATATATATATATATTAGGACAGGGAGGTGGGTTTACCTTAAACCATACTCCACTCCACCCCATCTGTAGGGGGCTTCCCTGTCTGCGGAGCGGGTTTTCCTCCTTGAGAATCCGTCACATGTAGGGCCAGGAAGGATGGCATTTGCCATTCCTTAAGTACATAGGTATTGTATACCACTCAAATTATTACTATAAAATACCCGTAAGGCAAAGCAATCTTTTATCGTATCTCTAATGAGACTAACTAATTGAGGCTGCCACTGAAGTAATTATTGAAACTTTTCACCTGTTTGCAATTGAAAAAAAGCTAGAAATAGATCAAATTTTGTAGCTATACACTTCGCGGAATTAGTTACATGGGAGTGCAAGGATCATCCTCATTAATGGTTCCCAAAGTTTGTATAATATACATAATTTTTGCTAATGAATATTACCTAGTAGGGGTTTTCCCATCTTCGCCTGCATTTCAAAAAATAAATACTAAAATCGTTGACTTTACACCAATAGAAGCGAAGATTAATAGAGACACTCTTAAGATGGCTTGGAAACATAACAAGTGAAATGTTGAACGCTTTACAAAAGTAGAAAGCACATGTAATTTCAATAGGATCTTACCCACCACTAACGTTGTTCACTTATATTTTATAATTGCTCTTCAGTGGTATATGTAATTTCAATAGTTACAATGGATATTTGAAAAATGATGAAAGACAACCTTATTATGTTCATGCCACCAAAAAGCAACTATCAAACATGCATAGACAATATCAGTATGGGAACCATCACTATACATATTAGATAGATAGATAGGGAGAGAGATAACTTTGTATATATAAGCATACTTACGTGATCACATACGAGTAAGTCTCAACCATTTATTTTAAGAGATAGATAATTGATTGAATTTAAAAAGCAAAAAAACACATGTTTACTTTAGCATATTTACTTGATTCACGTATAATTTTTTTTTTTTACTTTTTGAATTCAAAAGATAAGTCATGATCATCTCCCAAAATGAATAGTTGAGATTTTATTTGGATACTTTAGAACCTAAGCATCCCTACCAAGTTCTCTATGTCTTCCTCTCTCTCTCTCTCTCTCTCTCTCTCTCTCTCTCTCTCTCTCTAAGATTGAGCATAATAAAAAGCTAAGGGTCTATGTAGCCCATCCCACCTACTGTACCAAAAAAAATTCTATGGTTTCACGTCTTTTTTGTTTGGCTGATGCTTTCATTCAAAACTTTCCTAAAGTAATACATTAAATTCAACGTAGTCGGGACATTCTAAGCTTACATGGCCTACATAGCTTGAACGATCTTTTTCATATGGCTTCTTTGTCATTAGGCAGCCATCAGTTTTGCTTCTTAATGGAAGCCATTAATACATGGTGGTCCGTTCATGCCACACGCGTATGCATGGCCACTGTAAGACATTGCCCCTTCATCATGCTCCAATTAAACCAGTCATTTTCCAATTAAAATTTGAGCGTTATTATGAAGGCAATATCCTTCCTATACTTACATTATTTGGTCTTTCTAGTCTTTTCCAATTTCTTGTCTTCTTTTACTTAATTTGTACACCTTTATAAATAAAAAATCATGTTTTAAAATTATATATCTCAAGGTGACTTCCAAACTTTCAAGTTAAAGGTCACAGGTTCGATATAGGATGTGTCAGTGACAATAATATGTATCTTCTATTAGTTGTCAAGTCTATGTACAAGCCAAAAACTAATATATGAATCGAAAATGGCATTGCCACAAGGTGATGGATCCAAAATTTTGTTTCGGGCAGAGCGGATTTCGGGTTCAAATGGGTCGGGATTTAAAAACTTCCAACCAAATCTGCTCTTGTGCAGCACTGCAATTTTCCTTCTCCTTAGCGTGAAAACGCAGGATATAAATTGTGAAACTAAATCCAATTTGGTGTAAAAATGCGCATGTCGGATGAAATGTTATATATATATATATATATATATATATATATAGAGAGAGAGAAGAGAGAGAGAGAGAGAGAGAGCACATCTTTTTGGAAGAAGGAAAAAGGCAAACAGACTTGATGCAGAAGCCATATATATATATAGGTAGAGAGAGAGAGAGAGTGGAAAGCACATCTTTTTGGAAGAAGAAAAAAAGGCAAGCAGACTTGATGCAGAAGCCGCATATATATATATATATATATATATATATATATATATATATATATATATAGAGAGAGAGAGAGAGAGAGAGAGAGAGAGAGAGAGAGAGTGGAAAGCACATCTTTTTGGAAGAAGGAGAAAGGCAAGCAGACTTGATGCAGAAGCCAGGACTGCACCCGTGAGCGGTGGACCATGTTGATGGCATCTAGCCCGGCCGCCCAATTATTACACTCTTAAAGAATTACAAAAGCCTCCTCCACCTGCTTTCTCCTTAACCATCACCAACTGCTTACTACGGAGCAGCCATGCACGTCAAGAAGAATTTTTGAATTTTGAATTTTTCTAATTCATTAATATATTAGTTTTACAATCTACTAAATGATACGACAGGGACACGACTCCAGAATTGTGAACAGATATTTCACTTACAAATGCGTGAGAAGGAAACCGACACGGACACAATCAAAAGGTTTTTATGTTCACCCAAAGTAGATGAAAGGGACAGGTCATGTTTCACAGTTTTGGGCCTGCTCTCAACATAGATTTTGTCTCAAGCACGAAATGGATGTTTGATTATGAGCCCGAAGTCTATTAAACTAAAAACTATATACTTAAATTGCCTAATAATCAAACATGAGTCTTAAATTGATTTTACTTTTTACTCGATTACGAAACTGACCTGCAATCCATTATTAAGGTTGGGTCGTTGTAACTGAGCCTACACTAAATAATTTTGCATGCACTGCCTCATAGTCAAATCCTCTTTCTAAGGCGACCATAGTAGGCCCCTATTTTAAATCTTCATAATATTTTGTCATAAGCCGTAATCACACTTGTAATACTCAATTCTATACGCCTCACATTTTCATGCTCTTTTGATTTTACGCCCAAATTTAAAATTTTGGCATTAGCCCTCAACTTGTGTTGAGCCCGCACCCGGTCCCAACCCATATTTTGAGGGAAGGCGAAACTGGGGACGGTCCTTTGTGTTTATTGCGGGGTTGCTTTCACAGTTCTGGGCCTGCATTTCCATTACCATGTTGACGGTGCAGCACTTTACCGTTGCAGTAAGCCGTGTAGGACCACTGTCAATCTGGTGTAAGAGGGTTTGATTCAAATCCGGTACAGTGTTATTTGGATTCGATTAATAGGATCCAGACCCAGTACAGTATTATTTTGATACCTGGGTATCGTGACCGGATGCTATTAGTACTGGACATAGATCCAGGTCCTCCCTTCCATTAAAAGAAACCATACCCGGGTCCTAGAAGAAAACCTGAGTTGCAATTGTATTACAGTAGGAATTTTTTTTTGGTAAAAAAACGTAAACATCCACGTTCCATATCATACTCAGTTTTGCTAGTCTGGCTCAATTGAATCTATTTAGTTGGAACCAATCCATGAGCCCTAATGGGTTCATTACAGAATGGGTTCAGATTGAACTCGATCCATTGACACCTCAAGATTTGGTGTATATCATGTTGGTAAATCTATATGGTGGGGAGCTCGACTCCCAGGGGATGTTTTGTAACCGAGAAAGAAAAAAGAAAATCTATGTGGTTCTAAGAGACTCGAACCAACAAATTGAGTTGATCCGATCTTGAATCTACCACGTTTGTATCTAAACCCGATCCAGCGCTGACATTGAACTCAAGGCTGGCTGCAAATTCCCCTTTGCATGCGAGTTCGAGTAGATATAAGTTCTTGCCCTGGCCACCTTTGTCATGTCATTCATGAATTTAATCATTTGTCTTTCGTTAGTATTAGTGTAATTTAAATTTTTTAAGAGTTTAAAAAAAAGATAAAGATAATATCATTTCACTCTTGCTTTCAAAAAATAATAATCAAACACCAATAAACAACACCCGTGGAGGACAATCCAATCACTCTATTTATCGTTTGTCATCATCATCCTCTTTTGTGCATGTCCATGTTGATTATTTAGTTACAAATATTACTACTTTTGTGAAACTTGATTTTCATGATATATTTTATCACAATCAAGCGCTTTATGTTACCCCTTCGTTTTAAATTAAAAGAAAACCAAACTATCATGCATCAACTTCTACGAGAACCGATCCAGATCGCGAACGTACAGATCCGACTCCGGAGTGGCAGACAGTGTTAATAATAAAAGTCGTGAGGACTCGATTGGTAACAGCGACCAAAGGGTAAATGCAGTCAGCAAGAGTTAACCCTCCTGCACTTTTTGTCCCTTGTACTGAATCGTTAAGGGGACTTGCTCGTCATTCTTTTGAAAAATTCCTCGTTTTCGGTAATTCGCGGAACTGGCGAGCGGGGACAACAAGGTTCCAGCTAAGCGCGATTCCCCGTGGCGTTGGCTGATGACCTGTGCAATGACCAATTTACCCCCAAAAAGAACCACCCACCTGTCTTTCTGAGGCTTCAGCAACCACACTTCCGTAGCTCGCAGTAGCGCGGAATGCGCGGCAATTGATGTAAAATGATCCCAAAAAAACCCCTCTATGTCAGGTGAATTTGCGAAACTACCAATCCAATTATACCGTTGCGCATTCAATCCCAGCGTTCATGGCGCTACCTGCTGTGCGCGGAATTCCACTCTTACCCCTGGTTCTGGCACTGCTTGTGAGGGCAATTTCGTTAACATGACGACAGGAACATTCCCGTTATTTTCAGGAAATGATCGCCGCTCGTACACTGTCGTCTTCCGTGGCAGCTGTGAGTCACAATTTATTTTCCTACACTTTTTCGGATATGATCAAAATATCCCACTCCCTGCATCATCAATGATAAGGACTCCTTAGTCATTTAGCGCTGACGAAAATCCAGAACTTTGAAAAGCTTTTCTGAGCGGCGCGATTGATAACGTTCGAAAATAACGGGTTAAAATTCGCATCACAGCTCCAAAAATGAAGAATTAAAATAAAACCTGATTTGTTTTTCTTATCGTGTAAATAAAGGTCGGGCAGTTAAACACGTCTCTTTTTTTAACTTTAGTTATCCTACTGTTGTGCGCAAACTCTCAGGACGTTAACCCCCACAACAGGCAAAAAGCCAAAGCAGTGGAAGGAGAGAAAGGGACAGCCATTTCCGATAAAGATGCTCCCCCATCTCGTCTTTTCATACAGTGTGAAGTATCACTCTGGCAGCTGTCTCAGCCCGCCTGGTTCCCCTCGGCGCGCATCTTTCTCCTCTTTATATATAGCCCTCCTCCCCCTCTTCTTCCAGCACCACCACCATTCTCACGACTACAACCACCGGTAAAGCCATCGCACAATGGCTGGAAACTGCCAGTTTCCACCTTCCATTACGACCACTATCATCTCACTTCTGCTCCTTTCTCCTCTATCCTTTGCTTGGCGACCATGGCACGACGATGCCACTACCACTACGACTATTTCTCCGGCGCCGAAGGTCGACGGTCCGGCAACCCTTTCGGTGTCGAAGCGGTTCGAAGGCTCTTCGGACCTGGTGAAGCTCCGCTACCATATGGGTCCGGTCTTGACTAACTTCATCAACGTTCATCTCATTTGGTATGGCAACTGGCCGCGCGCCAGCCAGCTGATAATCCGGGACTTCATCCTCTCCCTCACTCCGGAGACAGCGACGGCAAAGACGCCGGATTCGGTGTCGACGGTAGCAAAGTGGTGGCGGACGGTGCAGCTGTACACGGACCAGACGGAGGCGAACATCAGCGGCATTGTGCGCGTTTCGGGAGAGTACCGCGACCCGCGTTACTCGCTCGGGAAGTCCCTGACCCGCCTGAGCGTTCAGAACGTCATCAAGAACGCGGTGACGGCGCGACGGGGCGCGCTGCCGGTCGATCCCAAGAACGGAATTTACCTCGTGCTCACCGCGCCGGACGTCCAGATGCAGGACTTCTGCCGTGCCGTCTGCGGCTTCCATTACTTCACCTTCCCTTCCATCGTCGGCTACACGTTGCCCTACGCGTGGGTCGGCAATAGCGCTACTCAGTGCCCCGATACCTGCGCATTTCCCTTCGCGCTCCCGTCGTACATGTCCGGCAAGACGACGGCTCTCCGTCCGCCGAACGGTGACCTCGCTGTCGACGGAATGATCAGTGTGATCGGCCACGAGATTGCGGAATTGTCCTCCAATCCTCTTATCAATGCTTGGTACGCGGGAGAGGACCCGACAGCACCGACGGAGATCGCCGACCTCTGCGAGGGCGTCTACGGAACCGGCGGAGGGGGGTCGTATATCGGTCAGGTGATGACGGACGCTCGCGGCCACCAGTATAATATGGTGGGCAAGGGTGGCCGGAGGTTTCTGGTTCAGTGGCTGTGGAATCCAGTGCTGAACTCCTGCGTGGGGCCCAACGCCTTGGACTGAATCTGAGTGGGCTCGTCTCTTATGGCTGGGTGATCATTGCGATGGGAGGACGCAAATCAGTCGAATAAAAATCAGTAGGATTAATGAGTAGGAGGAAGAAGATGATTTTTTTTCTTTATACAATTTTTTATTTTTTGAGTTATTTTAATGTAATCTTTTCGTTCTGTAGAGATATTGAAGATTAGATATCAATGTTGGTATTTTTTGTTTAGGAAAGTAATTTTGTTGTTTTGTTTGTTAGTTTTGAATTTAATAGTCGTTTGGCCTCAATTCATCTTATAGGTCCTAAAATTATTATATTTATATAATCTTCAACCCGAAATTTTTAAGTTAGAAACGGATTTTGGTGGTGCTGCTTTTTTAAATTATTTAAATTAAATATCCTTTGTTAATGATCGACTTTGAGTACCAGCTGCTTAGCCAGCAATAAAGAATCCTTAATGATTTTAGAACAAAGCCCATCTGCTTTTGTCGTGAGCCATGAAGATTCACAGGAAAGCAACCAAAGAAAAAGAATAATTTCTAGCTATTTCATTTATAGTTAGTGGATACAATGTTTTTCTCATGACCAGAGTTGAATTAGGGTTGCGACAGTGAAACATTGAAGTTGTAAAGGGGGTGTTTGAGATTACGAGGCCTGGGACTTATGGGGTTCCAGTTGTTGTTAAATGCTGGCTTTGGGCATCGGGTCGTTCGATTACAAGGCTCATCAATGGTGCACCACTAAGGGTGGGTCACTTGCAAACTCCGGTTTTGTAATCCCTAACTTGCAATCAAACATCCACCCTCAAAAGAATTCGTCAAAAACAAGGTAAAATAGTACTCAAAGACCAGTGCGGTGCTCTTGTTGGCGCCCTTGTTGTCGGTGAGGAGTTCGACTCCAGCAGGTGCATGTGTAAGTATAGTACCCACCTTTTTTCAACCGACTTTTGAGACGAACACAATTTTTAGCCAAATTTAACAGGAGGAGACAAATGGTAAGATACTTGATGTCAAAAACTTGTGCCAAAGCTAAATGCACGCCTTAGGTATCGAACTCGTGACCTTTAACTTGCGTTTTATCTCATTCCTTTTGTTGGTTTCCTGATCAATCAAGGAAAAGTATAAAATGTTCCATTTATCGCGCTGTGGGTCTTCTTGTTGGAAAAGGTGCTCTCGTCAAATGATTTGAACTTTTCACAACATGTAAATTCTTGATTGAGGAAAACGTGCTTAGAAAAATTGGCTTGTTTCTTTGCTAAGTGTAAGCTACCAGAGATCTGTCCCCAAAGAAAATATTATTATAACATTTTCTCATTTCTCTAGGAACAAAACATAGGTTTTCAGCTATGACAGCGACACCAGATCTGCCTTTTCTAATCATAGCATTTCTTTGTGTGTCTATAAAATGTGTAGGGTTGAGCGAAGATTTAAGAACCATGATCTACTACAACAACTAAGCTTTTTCCCACACTAAAGGTAGTCGGCTACATGGATTCTTTGTTTCCACGTAACCCTATCATGTGCTATGTTAACACTTAACTCACAATAACTTAGATCTTTCTTTATTATTTTTTTCCAATACTTTTGTGGTCGTCTTCAACCTCTTTTAATACTTTCAAAATTTAGTTTTTCATTCCTTCTTAGAGGGTCTTCTTTTGATATTTTTTTTATATGCCTAAACCATTTTAAACCATATTATCTCATTTTATCCTCTATTGATGTCACTCTTAATTTGTTTCTAATAACCTCATTATGTATATGGAAGCATGGTGTAATAATATAATAAAAATATTTTTTATATTTTCTTTGGACTTATAACTTTTAAAATGTGCTAAAAAATAAAGTGGACGTGAATATGCTATTAAAGTTTCATGATCCAGTTTTGTTATATATATATATATATATATATATATATAGAGAGAGAGAGAGAGAGAGAGAGAGAGAGAGAGAAATAATGATATATTCTCAATTCAAAATCTACTAAAACATTATCAACCGTTCTCTTTTTATAGAAAGAGATCGGTTCTAAATACATAATGTCCTTTAGTGTATAATCTTATATAAAAGTTTCCAAGTAAAGGACACTAAATTATAGATAGACAACTCTGGGTGACTCAAAAAAACAGAATAAGAAACTACTAACCAACTGTAGAATCTTGTGCATTCCCCTCACCTTAAAAGTTTTGTATAGGTCGATTGAGTTCATCAAGCTGGTTTTATGACCAGGTGCACTAACCACCCTGTAGTCGGATACCAAAAGAGACGAGGAAGTTACGCAAGGGTTATGTAAGAACTCAGTTGAGTTAGTGTGGGTCACTTATCTCAGAGGGAAGAAATTTAAAGAATATATGAAGAAAATGGTGAAAAAGAAACTATCTTCTAATGTCATCTTTCTTAAATATCCATCAACTACAAAACTTTTTTTTTACAACGAAGAGGCTGAAACCAGATGCACATCCTGAATATTGAACTCGTGACCTTCAATTTGTGAGTTATGCCCCCAACCAAGTGACAATTGCTCATTGTACAACTAACAAAGAGTTTATGGCAACACAAGGCCTAAGGCCAGTGGCGGATCTACGTTGGGCTGAGGTGGGGCAGGTGCTCACCCGAAAGAAATTCAAAAGAAAAACTGTAGCTTACACTAATATTGTCAGCTTATTACTCTTTTAAGAGTATGAGTATAATTTGTAAAATTATAAGGAGTATTTAAAAATTTACATCTTTTACTTTTGTAGGAGCATGAATATAATTTTAAAACTTATAAAGGTATTTGAAAAATTATGAAAGACAATCCTATTACACTCAAGCCTAGAGATGTCAATATTGGTTGGGTCCCTCGACCCACATATAGAAATATATATATTTTATGTATATTTATATAATATTATATATAGTTTTTAGATTACATATATATATATATATATATATACACACAATATGTATGTATAGTTTTTTCAATTATGTTTATATATGTAAAGTTTTCTTTGTTACCTGTATAGTTTCTTAGTACATGAATTACATATATATAAAAATGTATATATAAATGTACATGTATATATATAGTTTTTCAATTACATGTATATATATACATGCATATATATATATATATATATATAATATATGTTTAGTTTTTCATTAAATGTATACACATACATACATACATATATATATTATTACATGTATGCATATATATATATATGTATGTATGTATACACACACACACACACATACATAAGTATATATATTATTACATGTGTATATGTTTTGTTGAAACTTGAAATACTATGGTTGTAGGATTTGAATTTCAAACAGATTTGGACCCAATCCAATATCCAATGGGCCAACCTGGCCCGGCCCATGTTGACCCCCAGAGGGAGATGGCCCATGTATTTCGGCCCTGCTTCAAATATGTGAGCATGTATGAGTGATGTCATGCACCAAGTTTTGGTGTCTCTGTGTGTATTAAACTAAACCATGTAATTCAATCATTCGATTATAAATGGATCATTCATCAACTTAATGTAGACCACAACTTCTGAATCTTACAGCACATGAATAGGTTTTAAGAGGTTTAAGAAGATATACGGCTTAAAATTCTCTAAAGTTTGATGATATGGAAAACCATCCTTCTACGTCAAAAATGCAAAACAAGGATTATTGCTAGTAAACAATCTACTGGTGAAGCCTTTAGTTCCGGTGGATGATTAATCATACCTATGTTTGAATCTGGGTGGTGTATTCTCTTGTTATATCTATTAAAAGATGGGAAGACGGTATATCACGAATCTATAATGAAGAGTGATGGGTCGGAAGGAGTTTTCCATTGCTGAAAATAAGACTTTCGGCTAAGAGGGATCAAGCATCAAGAATTGATTTCGTAGGACACTACAATAAAATCATTTCTATTTTGACTGATGATACAGGGCGACGCACATCTATTATATATCCACCAATATATATTGGTCCATGCTCAAACCATTCATACTTAAATTCACTTAAAGATTTCTAATGTTGAATCAATAGACTGACATTGAAAATTTAAATTAAGAAAATGAAATGTATTATTGTGCATTAAATGTGAGGCATAAAAATTAAAAGAGTACATTTCATCTTTTAAATTCAAATCTCTATCACGTTGATTAAATGATGAAAGATGGTTAAGTAGATTCGAGCATCAATGAGTTTCTTATACCACTCTCTCTCAATTATATAGTGAAAGAGTGACTTGCTGATGTTCTCCTATCGGTTTTCGGTGACATAAGCAAAATATGAATGTCTTTCATCACTTTTCAAATACTCCAACAATCTTCGAAATTATACCAATCTGAACCATGCATCGGAGACAAGGCTTAGATCGAGGGTCCTTTTGGACTCTATAAGGCACCCACTCATTGCAAGAGTTAGAAGGTTACGACCATATCCCAATTGGTCCCCCTCCTAAACCATGAAAAGTGATAAATATGACTTTCCTCTTGTTGGTACTTTTTCATTCCTCTTTTTTTCAAAAAGCAAGCTAGAGCTGAACCCCTAACCTTGCACTCGTAGGTCCCAATGAAGATTTTATATAGCTGCTCTTCACAAGCCAATGCCAAACACAAACTAGAGAGACTTTTAGAGTGTGTTTGATTCACGGTATCACGTGAGACATATCCTTAATTTTAGGAACCAATTCCCTATCCAATACTTCTTGGATAGTACGTTCAGACTTTGCATCTAAAGTAGAAGTAGCCTCATCTAGGAGAACCTTTAGATCATTGATAATTGCCCTTGCAATTGCTATTCTCTGCTTTTTCCCTCCTGATATTTGGGGCCCACGCTCCCCAACGATATTATCATATCCATGTGGCAATGCTGATATAAAAGTGATGTGCATTTGTTGATTCAGAAAAAGTTTTTCGGCGTAAGTAAATTTTTTGTGAAAAGAAAGAAGGGGGAAAAGAGAAAATGGAAGCAAGACAGCCCCCAATGAAGGTGGCCTAAGGCAGGTCAAGTGCCTGACCAAATTGAGGAGACCAGAGGCCAAGCCGAGGTAGCTTGAGGCCAAACCAAGGCGGCCAAAGGTGCAAAAGGCCAGAGGCGGAAAAAGCTGAAGGCGAGAAAGGCCCAAGGTAGAAAATGCCTAAGGCAAAAAAGGCTGGATAAAAAATGGACTAGGAAGGGCGATGACCACAACCCACAAGCGGTGGTAGGGGCCACCCTCCTCTCCCTCTCAATCTCTCTCACTTGTCTCTTTCTCTCTCTTATTCTCTCTCTCTCTGTATATAAACCCGTGAAAATCGTGGTTTTGCAAAATCGTGTGCAACAAAACCGCGGTAGAAAAGAGCCTAAGGTAACAATTTTAGGATGTGAAATGACTGTTTTGCCCTTCATGAAAATGGAAATTATGGAATACCAAAAGGCAAAATTATTGAAATATCTAGATATTTTGTGGTGAAAAGACATTTGTACCCTTGTCAAAGTAAAAAGTCTTTTTTATCTCTTGACAGACAGTGAAACTACAAAATACCAAGTTGTAGTTTTACTGTTTTACTGTTTTACCCCTGAACATTTCAAGAAACTACAAAACTTCGGTTTTTGGTGATTTTATGGATAAGAAAGTACAAAAATGCCCTTGTACTTTCTGAGAAATGCCGTGAACAATGACTTTTCACATTTAGTCCTACTTTTTATAGTTTTTCCAGAATAGTACCTGTAGGTTAAATAAATTCTAGAACGGTGCCTGAGAATATTTACTCTCTGATTTTTATAGTATTTCTAGAATGATACTTGTAGATTAAATAAAATACAGTATAGACACATGATATATTTACTATTTAGTACTTAGAACTTATAAACTACAGTACAAGACTCATGATATATTTTTGTGGTTCTTTATGAAATGTCTTATGTAAATACATCCGATGCATGCTTTTATGTTTTTCTATCTTAAAATGTACAAACTCTCTACTTGTTGTCTCTACAAAAAGTTTAAAAAGAAAAATGACTTTTAGAATTTATGTATCTGAATTGGCAAAGACCAAAAAATTAAATAGCATAAATTTTCAAACTTGAAAAAGAAGAATACCACTGGCCTTATCTTTAGAAGGAGTTGATTATGTACTAAAGGAAACTGTTTTACCTTCTACTCCAATTGCAACATATGAGGAAAGGAAAAGATATAAGACATTTTTAAAGGATGACACAATAGCAAGGACCATAATGTTGACATACATGAAAGACAACTTAATTAGAGTTTTTGAGGAATTTGAAACTGCAAAAGAACTATTCGATTCCCTAACCATTAAATATGATACTACAACCAAATTGCATGTACAACTACTCCTCCAAAAGTATAATTCTTATAAAATGAAAGAAGGTGACAACGTAGTTGAATATGTTAACCAAATGCTGGTAATGGCTAGAGATCTAGCTGTAGTTAAGTTAGTCATTCCTCAGTCGATGCAAATATCTACAATCCTAAACAGTCTTCCCCCTTCCTAGAACATGGTAACTACAACTCTAAGACTTGAAGTTGATATTTACCCTTTCTGAACTCTCATTGAAACTAGCAATCGAGCAAGAACATATGAACAAGAATAAAAGAGAAAAATTATTAGTTGCTCAAGATGATTTAGGGTCTAGCTCTAAGAACAATCAGAAAAAAAGAAAACTAAATAAGAAATTTGGTAAGAATAAAACGTAGAGCGGTTAAACTTTTAAGAATTCATAAGAATTTGCTTATCGGCTCAAGTGCTTCAATTGTGGTAAGATGGGGCACTACAAAAGAGACTGTCACAACAAGAAGACCAATGATGGTAACAACCAATGACGCGATGCAACGAAGAAGCATGATATAATTTGCATGATTTCTAAGTGTCTTTACATGGACCACCTGGTGACTGGTTTGGTCCTTTAATATTTTTGTACAAGGCATACAATTGTACTCATAAATATATTAATGTTGCCCTCTATTATGAGCAATCTTATATCATTCTCTGCCTTAGTAAATAAAGGGTTTGAGGTCGAGTTTATCATTGAAAAAGTCACTATGGGAAAGCATGATAGGATAACATTTTCTAGTTTATTTGATGTTTAGGATGAGTTGTTCAAACTCAACACTAATGAAAATGAAAACTCTTCTGTTTATATTGAAAGTGCCTATGTGATTAATGTGAATGTATGGCATAAAAGATTAGGATATATAAGTCTAAAAAAGTTGAGAAAATTAACAAACTTTAACTTATTGGCCAATTTTTATGATAACACTTTTAATAAGTGTGAATCCTGTATACAAGGAAAAATGACTAGAAAATAATTTCTCAAAGAGATAACTAGGGCAAAAACCCTATTAGAGATAATTCACATTGATTTGTGTGGACCGTTTAGAGTAAGAACACATCGTGGAAAGGTTTATTTTATAAGCTTTTTCGATGATTACTCAAGATATACTTATATATATCTCTTATCACATAAATATGAGGCACTTAAAGTATTCAAAGAATATAAACAGAAAATAGAGAACCAATTGGGGCATATAATCAAAGTCTTGAGATCATATAGAGGTGAAGAATATACCTCAACAGAATTTTTAAAATTTTGCAAAGTCTTTTATATTGTAAAACAAAATATAATGCCCAATACACCTCAACAGAATGGTGTAGCAGAAAGATATAATAGGAGTTTACTGAACATGATAAGGTCAATGTTAATCGATGCCTCTCTATCAAGGATATTTTAAGGAGAAGCAGTAAGTACAACTGTGTATATACTCAATAGAGTACTATTTAAAGTTGTATTCTCTACATCATACGAGATGTTGTTTAGAAAAGAACCAAACCTAGGACATCTCAGGAGGTGAGGATCTATTGATCATGTAAAGATCCTTTACCAATCTAGAGATAAGCTAGATAGTAGGTACTTAAGATGCATATTTATCGGATGTCATAAAGGATCTAAAGGATATCGGTTTTATCATAAGGACTATGGACTGATAGAAAGCAGGGATGCAAAATTCTTAGAATAAACTAAGAATGATATCCTTGAGAATGATGATGAATACGTTGATGAACTAGTAGTTCTACATCTTTTTTTGAACCCATTGATGAGTTTCTTGAACAAACCAAACCTTTAAGTGGACACAAAAGGCCTAGGGTTACACCGTCCTACTTAAATGATTATCACACTTACCTTGCGGAGGAAGCATGTAATTCGATGGATTTAGATGAGTTGACTGATAACTTGACTTATCAGCAGACTATTGACTCATCTTAATTGCCAGATTAGAAAAAAGTTGTGCATGAAGAAATTGAATTCATTGAGAAAAATCAAGTATGAGAGTTAACTAATTTATCAAGAGGAACGAAAGCCATAGGCTGTAAATGGATTCTCAAAAAGAAATATAAAGTCAATGGTTCGATCGACAAGTTTAAAGCGAGGTTAGTTGCAAAGGATTTTTTGTAAAAAGAGAGAATAAATTATGTTGAAATATATTCTTCAATTGCAAAATTTGTATCCATTAGAATAATTCTAGTGATATCAATATATTATGATTTAGATTTACATCAGTTAAATGTAAAAACTACTTTTCAAAATGAAGATTTAGATGAAATCATATGTATGCAGCAACCTGAAGGATATATAGTTGAAAGTCAAGAAGATAAAGTATATAGCTTGAAAAAATCTCTACATGGACTGAAACAATCACCTTGTTAATGGTATTTGACTTTTCAAAATATCATAGTTTAACTTGGGTTTGTTGCTAATGAACTTGATCACTTTGTATTTGTATAGAACAGTGAGAGCCACTTTGTCATCTTATTTTTATATGTAGATGACATATTGTTGACTGGGAATGACAATGAGATGATTGTCAAAACCAAGTCATAGTTAAACTGAAGGTTCGAAATGAAGGATATGGGGAAAGCATCCTATATCCTGGGTATAAAGATTTCTCAAGATAGAGAATCAAAACTTTTATGCTTAAGTCATGAGAGATATATTGATTATATCCTTAAGAAGTTGAAAATGGGTGAATGCAAGTCTGCATCTACACCTGTTGCGAAAGGGATTAAATTGAGCAGGGTTGATTGTCCCAGTGAAAGAGAGAATAAGACTAATGTTCCTTATGCACACGTTGTGGGCAACCTAATGTATGCTATGTTATACACAAGACCTGATATCAGCTTTGTTGTTGGTCTTGTAAGTAGATATCAAAGTAATCTTGGATGGCAATACTGCATAGATTTGAAAATGATTCTAAGATATCTTAAAGGAACAAAAGACTTGAAACTTTGTTTTTAAGGAGATGAAATGAAAGTGATAGGATACTTACATGCTGACTTTGTTGGGAGCAAAGATTACAACAAATCAACCTCGTGACAAATATTCTTATTTGGAGGTGGTGTAGTTTCTTGGGCATGCAAGAAACAAGGTTGTGAAGCGTTGCATACACAAGAGGCTGAGTATGTTGCTTGTAGTATGGCTGCTACTAGTGTCGTTTGAATAAGCCGCTTCATACATGATTTGAAGATAGATATAGCCAACGAGCTAGTTGTTATATATTGTGACAACAATACAACAATTACTCTTATTAGGAGTGGAGCTGATAACTCATGAAGCAAACATATAATAGTTAAATATGACTATGTTCATGATATGCTCAAAAGAAATGAAATAATTATATATTATATGCCAACTATTGACATGTTGGCCGACCCTTAACAAAAGGCATCTCAAAAGAATTGTTTACTAAACATGTAACCTATATGGGGTTGAGATATGCCTAGTGTATAAGTATAAAAAATACATTTTGTTGAGAGTTATGCTGGAAAAATATATTGCTTGTGGAAAAACCGTATAATGGATGTAAGTTGCAATTTAGCTGTAACAAGGAAATATGATACAACTTGGTAAACCCCAAAGTAGTGGGAGAAAAACTAGTACATCAAAAAGATTGGCTCTAGTGGCCAAGTGGGAGATGTAAGTATTGGATGGCCACTCTCGGCCCCATTACTAACAATGACCATGAAATGCGAGAAGAAGGCTCCTCTTCCCAGATTTCATAAGATCGTATATTTTTCGAAAGTTAAACGTTCTTAAAAACTGAATTATGTTTTTCAAAAAGTACACACACATCTCCTGGATAAAAGCAAATTTGACTGTTAAAAAGAAAAGCCTAGAGCGGTAAACTCTAAAGACGGAAAGTCATGTATAAATAAAGAAAATACAAAACACAAAATATTGATTCTCTTACTTATAGTCTTCTGAGAAAACTCTCTGCGGGTAACCTGAAAAATAATATACATATTTCTATTCCTTTTCTATAGGAAATATACAAAGAAAGAAGAAAACAAAAAGCAGAATCGAAGAAGGTAGTCAACATCCGTTGCACCACAACTGAATATTGGTAGACAGATGGCTTCAGCGATCATCGGCTACCCCTACAATTTCTACTTCACAAAGATTTCCCATTGCTAGTCTTGAATACTATTCTTTGTCAAGCATACTTCAAAACTTTGGATAAAATAATGCCTTGCATCAATACTAGAAATATTGTAGATCTTGGTAAAAGATTTATAATCTTCCAATATCTTGCATCTTGTGGAAACGCTCAAAAGGTGTTTGATGAAATGTCTATGCATTTCATTCAATTGTAAATGCTATATAATATGGTTGTAGTGTTTTCTGTTTGTGTAGGTTTGTTTATTCAAACTCATTCATTATTTCTCAAAGTTACATGTGTAGGTATGTATGTATATATATATATATATATATATATATATATATATATATATATATATATATATATATATATATATATATATATATATGTATGTATGTATTTTTAGGCATTTGTTAAATGTTATATATGGTGTCCTAATTCTTCAGCTTGTAACTATATGTACACCCTCTCATATGTATTTAAATATTTATATTTTAGAAGCTATGGATACTAATATGAAGGATGTTGAAAACTGATAAGGAGGTCTAAAATGGAACGATAAACAACTTCAATATATGTTAGAATGTCTGCTCGAGCAATGTTGTAGCTATATTGTGAGTTGGAATTACCTTCGAGCAAGGGAAGATTATCGCGAAATCTTCGTAGAAAAGAGAAGCATAGTGTTTGAGATAATTGTGAATCTCATTTTGGAGTGTATTACTTTTTCGTAAGGCTGATTTATTAAAGTAAGTTTTGATTCTATTTTATCATGTTGAGCAAAAGTTTTTGTTGTTAATATGCTTGTTATTACCCAACACTCAAAATTTTCTTTGGGCAAGGAGAAACTCTGCCAAAACTTTTAAGGAATACAAAAATACAAATTGTTGATCGATTGAACATATAGATGCGATGTTTGTAATTATGAATGTTGTTTTATAGTTCTAATTGAAATGGTTGTTCGGTTGATATATATATATATGTATATATATATATATATCTATGTATATATATATATATATCTATGTATATATCTATGTATATATCTATGTATATATATATATATATATATCTATGTATATATATATATATCTATATATCTATATATATCTATATCTATATATATTTATATTTATCAAACATGAAAGTATTTGTAGAAAGTTGGAACTTGAGTACAAGTCCAACAATAAATCAAATGTGGAACTATGGTTTTCAGTGTCACTTCTAAGTACAAATTAAACGGGAAACTACAAACGGTCTTTACCATAAGTTCCTGTCCCATGTGGGCCTAGTACTGTAGTTGTAGTACCAACTGCCTCATACCCTAAATCAAACAGACCCTTAGTGTTCTAGATACCAAGTAGTGGACTGGATACTGTTTTGGGTAGAGCAAATAGCAAGGTTTAACTGTTTAGGGTTGGGTGAACTACATTATAGCCCACAAATTCAACTTTGGGGCTTGCCCAAGCTCATCTCAACGTCGGTCTCCCGAATATTTGATCTTTGGTTTTACCCACCATTAAACTCGCAAGGTCATTACAAGCATGCCATGATACTTGACCCTTGCTTATCAGAGGAAGAGGATGGATTCAATGTTGATTAACCTTAAACAATTACTGGAAAGCAAAAGACCTACATACAGGCATGTTGAGTTCGATTGGAGGTGGAAAAGATCATTTAACATATCTATCAACATCATCCAATAAGCCTTAAGTTTAAACAATTACTAAAAAGCAAAAGAAAGATCAAAGGATTCAAGTTGTATTTGTCCATCACTAGTCAAACTTTATCCAACTGGTAATAAAGGTGTTGCTTTGGCTTGGCCAAGCAATCGAGAGCTCGGCGGCTGGCGACTGTCAAAAATCTCCAGTACCTTCCAACAGTTGCAAATCGTCGATATCGGCCACACAATCAGCTGAAATATACCATAAGAAAGTTAATATATGTTAATAGTTGTAAATACTAGGCGTGATCGACGAAATTTTATAGCAAAACCAATCACTCGAACAAGGACATGAAACCAACCTTAGCAAGATAAAAAATAGGAAAAAACAACAACAACAAAGCACCCCCATTTAAATGAGGCACAACTCCTCTTGATGATCTTGAACAGGTACCAAGTCCAACACTAAAGCATGATCAAAGTAATGGGGAAACTGATATAGTTGGTCTTAGAAAAATTTAGTTTATCTACCTGCTGTCATGCCTTTTAAAAATATATTTATTCTTTTCATTTTTTGTGCTTTGAAGGTTTATAAGTTTCACAAGAAAAAAAAGAATTAATTTGTTATCTGTATTCGTGAATTCTATTATTCAAATAATTGTAAATTTGATTAACCTTGCTCAGAAGTGGATTGACATATGTTCAACCTAACGAGATAGAATTGAAATTTAAAATTAGAAAACAAATGTTGCTTTTTGAATCGTACGCTGTAAAAAGTAATAGTTAGCTTATGCTTTTTTCTTAGAAATCTCAATCTTCTCCCTTTTGATCAAATAGTTGAGATTTTTATGAATATAATAGCATATAAAATTAATCGGCTCATATACCAATCACTCGTGGTGAACGTTGTAGATGATGGCAAAATCAAAAGGGTTGCAAGTTCATGGCTGTGCTCTTATGAAAGCAACGAATCCCGAAACACAAGTGTTTGTTGTTCGAAAGACGGGCATGGTTTTCTATGGTTGATCCTCTTCTGGTTAGGGAGCATTAGCATATCCACATTGTGGCGGGGTTGGGCGAGAACCCCACCCGAACTTCAATTTTTTTGAATTAAGTACTCAAATTTTCAAAAGAAAAATTAAAACCTACCCCATCCGAACTTAAGTTTACCCCACTTAAAACAAATTTCAAGTTAGACATGGCAACCGATTTTCTTGGTGCTGCATTTTTAAATTATTTAAATTAAATATGTGTTTTAGTACCAGCTGCTTAGCCAACAATAAAGAATCATTTGTATGAGGAATTTATATGGGTAAAAGAGAACCCAAAGAAAAGTCATCTGCTTTTATCGTTAGTGGGAAAAGGATGGCAAGTTATGAGCCATGGCTAGCCATGAAGGTTCACAAGAGAGCAACAAAAGAAAAAAATAATTTATAACTATTTCATTTAGATATACTGCAACTTAGCATTAAATGAGGTTTGAACAAAAGAGTTACTTATGCAATGTTAAAATTTAGCTCAAAATTGCCTTTGATGTTCAAAACCCTAGTTTAAGCATTAAGAGCGTTAGCTCAATGAATGTGTGTCAGTGTTAGGCTTTGGGCTCCTCTTGTAACAAAGAAAACACCCTAAAAATCCTTCAATGAATTGTCTGTGAAAACAAAGAAAACACCCACGTTTTCCCAACCAAATTTTGAGATGAATAACAATTTGTAGCCAAATTTAAAAGAAGGATAAGATACTTTATGTCTGTGAAGGCAAATGCGCGTCTCCGGTATCAGAACTCGTGACCTTCAACTTGCGTTTTGTCTTTTCATTGAGGAAAACGTACTTAGAAAAATTGGCTTCTTCCTTTTCTAAATGGTAGCTACCAGAGATGTGTCCCCCAAGAAAAGGTTATTATAACATCTTCTCCTTTCTCTAGGAAGAAGACATAGGTCTTCAGTTATGACAGACAGCCATACCGAATCTACCTTTTCTAATCATATCATTTCTTTCTTTGTTTATAAAATCTAGTAATGAGCATATATATATATATATAAGAGAGAGAGAGAAAAAGAGAAAGAGGGGGTTGAATCCTACAACAATAGCTATGATTTAGATTTAAGAAATATAATAAGAGTGTCTTTTATATTTTCTTAAAAACCCTTATCACTTACACATATTCAAAGTTGTGGGATCTTATATATATAAAAAATACACTACCAAAATTATATGCTAACATGCTCTTTTACCCGTATCTAAAAAATATTATTTGAATTTAAAAAATAAAAAGTATAATTTTACTTTTTATAAGTATAGTTAATTCAAAAAGCTTAAATCTCAACCTTAAATGGTTAAGATTTGTTTGAATATATTAGTATGTAAAGTTGATACCATATACCATGCTCTCTCTCTCTTTATATATATACGAACAACAACTCAACTCTCCGTTAGTCAAGAAACCACGATAAGTAACTTTTAACCAATGGTAGAATCTTTGTGTGCTCCCCTACCCTCAAAGTTTGTATAGCTCAATTGAGTTCATCAACCTGATTTTAAGGTCAGGTGCATTAACCATCCTCTAGTTGCATACCAATAGAGATGAAGAAGTTATGCAAGGGCTATGTAAGAACTCACTTGAGTTAGTGTGGTAAGCTCAGAGGGAGGAAATTTAAAGAATACATAAAGATAACCGTACAACAATAATTAAAACTTTTTACTAAATGAGGTTGATTATATAGATTCTTTGTTTTCATAGAGTTTGATTATGTGACATGCTAACCGTTGACTCAATATAAGCTAAATCATGCTTTATTGCTTCCTTCCAATATTTTTGTGGTCTTTCGCTTTCTCTTTTAACATTTTACAATTTAGTTTCTCGTACCTTCTTATCAGAGCTTCTTTTAGTCGTCTTTCTACTAATCTAAATTGTCTTAAATCATTTTCCCTCATTTTATCATCTATTAGTACTACTTATAATTTATTTTTAATAACCTCATTCGGTATACGGTCTTTTCTTGTATGACCACTCATCTATCTCAACATCTTCATTTCTTCCATGAACATTTTTGTATATATTGATGATTATCTGACTAACACTCAAAACCATACAATATAGCATGACTTATTGTTGCTCAATAATATTTATGTTTCAACTTTAATGATATCTTCTTGTCACATAGAATACCTTATGCACCTTTCCATTTTAACCAACCTCCATTAATTGTATGCATAACATCTCTATTAATTTTTTCATCACTATAAAAAACTACACCTAGTTATTTAAAACTTTTCTTACGAAGGATGTAATGTGTGCTAATTTTAATTTTTATATAATTTGAAGTAACCAAATGATCAAACTTGTATTTCATATACTTTGTCTATGTTCTACTAAGTTGAAAGCCTTTACATGTTTTTCTCTATATCTTCAATTTTTTATTAACTTTTTTCTTAAATTCATCCACTAATAGAATGTCATGTCAAATAACATATACCAAGGGATTTTATCTTGTATATGTTCTGTTAGCTCATCAATAACCAATACAAATAAATATGAACTTAAAGTTGATCCTTCATATAATCTGATATTATCCTCAAATAAATTGGTCATTCTTTCATGTATCCTAACACATATTTGTACACTATCATACATGTCTCTTATAAGATTGATGCATGTTAATGGGATACTTCTCTTTTCCAAAGTTCTCAAAAGAATATCTCTTAATACCCTATTATAAGTTTTTTTATATCAATAAATACCATGTGAAATTTTTTTTTGCTCTAAAATATTTTATATGACATCTAAATAGATGATAATGCCAATATTAGATCTTCCTAACATGAATCCAAATTGATCCTTTCCTGTAACATCTCAATAGATAGATCTTTCTAACATGAATTTCAATCTATGTTCAATAATTCTTTAAAATAATTTCACGGTATAACTCATCAACTTCATACCTTATAATTTCTATAATTCTAATTCTAAATGTCTCACACCCGATTCTATGTATAATTTCCAGAGTTCAATCGGGTGAAATTTGGTGGTCTGAAAAATTCTACCACTGATTTGTAGCGAATATCAACACTGTTTTGAAGAGGTAAGCGTTGTCGTTCTGATCTAAAAATTTGACTGAAGCAAGCTGGGTTTGCAGAGGTTTTAAGGAATCAGAAATCGCAAAAAATTGGAGATCGGGTGATTGAGTTTTCATCTATTACAACAGAGCCGACGGAAGTAAGTCTATCTGACTGAATCTGCAGAAAAATTTAGCAAGACGTATTGCTGAATCGAGTTGCTGTGAAAGATCAAGAGTAGATCGTGAAAGTTTGAGCCAGATCGCAAAGAGTCGCTGCAGAAAACAGACCAGTCAAAATCAACAATTCCGCCAGGCTGATTTTTCAGCGAAAGTTGACGTGTTGCGGAAGGCAAACGACGTCTGATCGATCTAGAATTCTACCCAAGAAAGTGGGACATGTATAAATGTGATCGGAACATGCATCGCAAGAATCAGTGATCAGATGATGAGGCGTTGATCACTTACAAGATACCTGACGGTAGTAGCTATAAGTCGACTGAAATTTCTGCAAAGGTAGGCAGTAGATCTGACTTTTGTTGAAGTTTTTGCACTGATCTGTATAAGGCGTGCTTGATCCTCACAAAATCCGTATCGATCTATCACTTTGGGATAGATCTGAGCCCTCTCATATACGATCAAGAGTGGATCGTGAGGATGAGAGTTGGATTGTTCCTGAAGACGATCTAGTGGGAGACGATCCGGTAGATCTGGCCGATCGTCCTTGTTTGCAGAAATTCAGTGGTTTCAAGAGTGAAATTCTGCAACACAAGTCTTAATTTGGTTAAGAAGAATCAATACAGGAAGCAGATCTAATAGGATCTGTCAAATTAAGATCAGAAATTGTAAGGAGTTCCGACGATCAGAAAAATTTCTGCAAATCTGGAAATTTCTGAATTGCTGTTGTGTAAATTGAGTTTCGATCGGTAAAACTCGGTTCAAGGCTCAGTTGATAGGAGTGGAGACTGAGTGTACAGTTGAGAGTTTCTGAATACCACCAACTTCCGAAAACAAATCAAGGCAGATCGAGCAGTCCTGAGAGGAATTCCGGATTCCAGCACTTTCTGGAAAATCCTGCAGGCTGAGTTTCCCGGAAAGTTGGAGACGTTATGGAGCGATAATTGTCGTCGAATTTATGTAAAAATTTTCATAACGTAACAAGGATTTGTCTATAGTAACTAATCAAACATCACGAAGATCGAAGATTATATTATGTGGTTTTTACCGATCACAAAAGTGCTCTCGGTGATAGGTATATCCCGCCAGAAAATTCTGCAATTGATTTTCTTGAACATTTCGCAGGAATGTAACGGCTGGACAGGTAAGTTGTGGCCATTCTCGGCAACCCAGCACAGGTAACGGCTGGACTAACCATCTAGTCCGTTACCTGAATCACGGATTGAAGATACGGTGGTCATAACAGTGGGATCGTTACCGAGAATTTCGGTAACAGTTCGGATAAGAATGCTCCGGATGAGAGAAGCCCAGCAAGATAACCGGGAAAGAAGGAGCACGCATTGCTCTATAAATACAGAGCAGTGCAAACGAAAAATAAATAGTGAAAAATCTTTCTTTGAAAAACTCCACTGCGTGGAAACCTCAAAAACCAGAAAATCATATACCTTTGTTTCACTGCAAGCATACCTGGAAGGCTTGACGGAGGACAAATGCAATGTTGGATTATGACAACAAATATACATAAGTAGTATCAAAGCCAGGTTGTTGACCCTAAAAAAAAAAAGGTACGCATTATCGTTCTAAAAAAAAAAGAAGAAAGAAGGGATAGAAGAAGAAAAAAAAGGAGGTATGCAGACCAGAACGAAAGCCACGGTCGGTAGATCGGAACGAAAGCCACGATCAGCAGAACAAAACGAAAGTCACGGTCGACCGAAGGCCATAACCAAGATGCGGTCGATCGAAGGCCAAAAGGCTAGAACCAAGGAGCAAACAGGGGCTCCGCCTGTCTCTCCCTCTCTCAGACTGTCTCTCCCACTCTCTCTCCTCAGTTTTATGTTTTGAAAACCATAAGGCGGTTTTCCGAAACCACCCCCAGTTTTAGAAAACCACCAATGGTTTCGTAGAAACCGCCTCAGGCAACAGACTGAAAAGTTCGTTCTGCCCCGACCAGTTTTTAGACATTACAACACTGCCCCTGGACAAAATTACAAATACATCTAGATATTTTTAGGTAAAAAGACTCTTTTGCCCTTATTGAGCAAAAAGTCGGTTTTACCCTCCCACAGTTTGTGAAATTGCCCTTCCTGATTTAAATTATTACATTTCTACCATTTTGTCAAAAGACAGGTTTGTCCCTATACTTTTTGAGAAAATTATAGATTCGGACTAAGGGTTAAAATTACAGATTCAACCATTATCAGTTATGAATTTTGTAGAAATATAAAGAGTAATTTTACGGGTGTATTCTTGAACATTTCAGAAGATTATAAAAGTGAACAAATAGTTAAAATTATAGTTTTACCCCTGGTATTATTTGAAAAATGCTAAAGGTAGAAATTTTTGAGAAAATTGCAAATTTGTCCCTAGTTGCTTATAAAATATTTTTGTTTATTTTTATGATATTATGCATCGTTCTAACATGGTCTCTACTATGTGTGTTTGTTGGTTATTATTTATTTCTTTTTTAAACTGTCTAATTATTATAATTACCAAATACATAAAAATGAGTTCAAGAATATGTGTGTCTAAATTGGCAAAAACTGAAAAACTGAACGGTTTGAACTTTCAAACATGAAAGAGAAGAATCTCACTTACTCTAACACTTGAGGGTGTTGAATACGTATTAAAGAAAACCATGCGTCCACCACCACTGAACGCAACTGAGCAATAAATAAAAATGTATAAAATATTTCTAAAAGATGACATAATGGCAAGATCAGTCATGTTGACCTACATGGAGGATGACTTAATTAGGGTCTCCAAATAATACGAGACTGTCAAAGAGCTGTTTGACCCAATAACAACTAAGTATGACACAACTATCAAATTACATATGCAGTTGCTACTACAAAGTATAACTCCTTCAAAATGAAAGAAAGAGATAATGTAGTAGAACATGTAAACCACATGTTAGTGATAGCTAGGGACCTAGCCGTGGCAAAATCAGTCATCCCAAAACTGATTCAAATATCAACAATTTTAAACAGTCTACCCCCGTCATGGAATATGATCAACACTGCCTTTAGATTAGGGCCTGAGATTAACCTTTCTGAGTTGCTCCTGAAACTAGCAATAGAGGAAGAACATATGATAAAAAATAAGAAAGAAAAATTGCTAGTGGTACAAGACAAGATAGGGTCTAGCTCCAAACCCAACCAGAAGAGAAATAAACCAAACAAGAAGTTTGACAAGAATAACAAGAAAGACGGTAAATTTTTTAAGAAATCCAAAGAAACCGCTTCTTTGGTCAAGTGTTTTAACTGTGGAAAGATGGGACACTTGAAGAGGGATTACTGTAATAAGAAAGGTAGAGGAAACAACTCACAGCATGGACAGTCGAAGAAGCAGGATATAATCTTCGAGATTTCAGAGTGTTTATATATGAACCACCTAGTGACAGGTTGGTGGATAGACTCCGGAGCCACAAGACACATCTCAAATACCAAGGAAGGAGAAATAGATTTGAAGGGATACAAACCAAGCAAACATCGAGTCTACATGGGTAATAATACCTTCTCGGATGTTTTGGGTACTGGGTCCTTTAGAATTTATGTATAAGGTAAACTGATTGTATTAATTGTGTCATCTATAAGGTGCAATCTGGTTTCGGTCCCTATCTTAATAAAGAAAGATTACTCATGGCAAGGTGATTGTGGGAAAGCATGGGAGAATATTATTATCTAGGAAATTTGATGTAGAGCATGAACTATTTAAATTATGTGATAATGAAATTGGTAGTTCTTCTATTTATATTGAGTGTACCTTTAATGTTGACGTGAATACGTGACATAAACGCCTTCAGCATATAAGTTTGAAAAAGTTGAGAAAATTATCCAACTTTGACTTATTGCATGGATTTGAGGAAAATACTTTCAACAAATGCGAAGCTTTTATACAAGAAAAAATGATAAGGAAAGTTTTTTCTAATGAATCAACAAGGGCAACAACCCTGTTGGAGGTCATTCACACAGATTTATGTGGACTATTTAGAGTAAGGTCACATCGGGGAAAGGTTTATTTTATAACTTTTATCGATGATTACTTTAGATATATGTATTTATATCTTTTGACACATAAATCTGATGCACTAGATGCATTTAAATAATATAAGTAAGAAGTGAGAAACTAATTAGGGCATTCAATCAAAGTCTTAAGATCATATAGAGGTAGTTAATATACCTCTGCAAAATTTTTGGAATTTTATAAAGACTTTGGTATTACAAAGCAAAATACAATACCCTAGACATCTCAACAAAATGGTGTAGTTGAGAGATACAACAGAACCTTGTTGAATATGACAAGGTCAATGTTAATCGATGTCTCTCTACCAAGGATATTTTGGGGAGAAGCAGTAAGTATAGCGGTTTACATACTCAATAGAGTACCATGTAAAGTTATATTCACTACACCATATAAGATGTGGTTTGAAAGCCCAACCTAGGTCATCTCAAGAGGTGGGGATCTGTTTCACACGTAAAAATCCTTGATCATTCTAGAGATAAGCTAAACAGTAGGTCCTTAAGATGTATATTTATTAGATATCTGAAAGGTTCAAAAGGATATCGATTTTATCATAAGGACCAAAAACTAATTGAAAGTAGAGATGTTGAATTCTTAGAAGATACTAAGAATGACATCCTAGAAAACAATGATAAACGTATTTATGATCTAGTAGACCTATATCAATCTTCATTTGAACCCATAGAAGATCTTCCTGAAACAATTGAAACCTTAAGTGGACATAAAAGGCCAAGGGTCATTCCATCCTACTTAAAGGATTATCACACTTATCTTGTAGAAGAAGTGTATAATTAAATGGATTTATATGAATTGACTGATAATTTGACTTATCAGCAACCTATGAACTAATCAAAAGCATCAGACTGGGGCAAAGCCATGGATGAGGAAATTGAATCCATTGAGAAAAACCAAGTCTGGGAATTGACTGATTTGCCAAATGAAAGGAAAGCCATAGGCTATAAATAAGTTTTGAAAAAGAAATACAAGGTCGATGGTACAATCGACAAGTTTAAAGCGAGGTTGGTTGCAAAGGATTTTTCACAAAAAGAGGGGATAGATTATGTTGAGACATATTCTTCAGTTGCGAAATTTGCATCCATACGAATAATCCTTACAATATATGCATACTATGATTTGGACTTACATCAGTTAGATGTAAAGACAACATTTCTAAATGGGGATTTAGATGAAATCATATACACGCAACAGTCCAATGGATTTGTGGTTGAAGGCCAAGAAGATAAAGTATATAGGTTGAGAAAATCCCTATACGGCCTGAAACAGTCACCTCGCCAATGATATTTGACTTTTCAAAATGCCATTATAGAACTTGGGTTTGTTGCTAATAAACTTAATCACTGTGTATATGTCTGAAACAATGGGAGCCACTTTGTCATCCTATCATTATATGTAGATGACATATTGTTGACTGGAAATGACAACGAGATGATTGTCAAAACCAAGTCATGGTTAAACTCCAAGTTCGAAATGAAGGATATGGGGGAAGCATCCTATATCCTGGGTATAAAGATCTCTCGATATAAAGAATCTAGACTCTTATGCATGAGTCAGGAGAGTTATATTGACTATATCCTCAAGAAGTTCAAAATGGGTGAATGCAAGTCGGCAGATACACCAGTTACAAAAGGGGTCAAAATTAGTAAGACTAATTATCCTGATGAAGGAGACGATAAGCCTAATGTTCCTTATACACAAGCTATGGGTATCTTGATGTATGCTATGTTATGTACAAGACCTGATATCAACTTTGTTGTTGGTCTTGTAAGTAGATATCAAAGTAATCCTAGATGGCAGCACTAGATAGTTGTAAAAAAGGATTTTAAGATATCTGAAAGGAACAAGAGACTTAAAACTGTGTTTTCAAGCAGATGAATTGAAAGTGCTAGGATACTCAGATGCTAACTTTGCTAGGAGCAAAGATGACAACAAATCAACCTCAGGTTAAATATATTCTTATTTGGAGGTGGTGTTGTTTCTTGGGCATACGAGAAACAGGGTTGTGTAGCATTGCATATATAGGAAGCTGAGTATGTAGCTTGCTGTATGGCTGCAACGAGTGCTGTCTGAATAAGCCGCTTCATATGTGATTTGAAGTTAGAAATAATCGACGAGCCAATTATCATTTACTGTGATAACAATACAGCAATTACTCTTATCAAGAGTGGAGCTGATTGCTCAAAAAGCAAGCATATAATGGTGAAATACCACTATGTTCATGATATGGTTATGAGAAAGGAAATATCCATCTCATACATACCAACAAATGATATGCTGGCAGACCCCTTGACTAAAGGCATAACAGAGGAACTTTTCTCAAAACATGTTACAAACATAGGTTTGAGGTATGTTTGATTGTTGTGTAGAGAAATAACCATACAATAGATAAAATGTTGTGTAGGAAAATAACCACACAACGGGCATAGTGTTGTGTAGGTAAATAACCACACAACGGACAGATTGTTGTATAGGGAAATAACCATACAATGGGTATTGATTGCAACAACAATCATGAAAGGACATTACTATCTAAACCCTATAAAAATGAGAAAAAACTAGTATGTCAGTACACTTGGCTCGAATGGCCAAGTGGAAGATGTTAAGTTGTGACTATTCTCGGCAACGCAACACAGGTAATGGCTGGACTAGCCATCCAGTCTGTTACCTGAATCACGGATTGAAGATACAGTGGCCATAACAACCGGACAGTTACCGAGAATTTTGGTAACAGTCCGGATAAGAATGCTCTGGATGAGAGAATCCCAACAGGATAACCGGGAAAGAAGGAGCACGTGTTGCTTTATAAATACAGAGCAGCGCAAAAAGAAAATAAATAGTGAAAAATCTTTCCCCGAAAAACTCCACTATGTGAAAACCTCAAAAACCAGAAAATCACATACCTTTGTTTCACTGTAGGTGTACCTAGAAGGCTTGATGGAGGACAGACACAACGTCAGATTCTAGTAATAAACAAACATCACTAGTTGACTATAAACAACCATCGAGTAAAATTTTCTACTGCAACTGATTGTAAACACTGTAATAGGTCATGTGAGTGCTATAAGAGTTGTAAAAGTCTTATAGCTTGTTGTAAAGCTTGTAAGGGTTGTGTCTTATAAGTGTTCGAGAAGGAGTCTCACTCCTTGTTGCAGCCAACGCAAGACCAAGAGACAGTAAGAAGTACGGGCAAACGGAGACACGAGCTTCTCGAATATGATGGCATCATGAATCGACCAACAATAGAGATGATCTTGATGTAGATTGCACAAGTGGCCACCTTACAAGAGAGCCAAGAGAGGCTCACTAAACAATTCCAAACCTTCCAAGGTAGCAACATCTAGTGGGATAGATCGGGGAAGAACACCTTCCCTTGGCTAGTGGGAGAGTGAGTCCTTCTAGCCTTCCTTTTGTTTTGCCTTTGAGGGAAATGAGTGCAGTCGACACTTCAAAGGAAGATGTCGGGGCCCACAAGCCTCTATGATGAGGCATACTTGGTGGTCGTTCCAAAGGCCATGATCATGTACATCGGATGAGTGGTAAGGAAGGTGGCATGAGGGTTGGTGATGAGCGAGAGGAGATGTGCGTAGAGCATGAAGTCTTCTACAAGCTGGTGCCATGGTTGGACCGGAAAGGGTCTTCTTTGTTGCATGCACCTTCGAGCGATGGCAGTACCAAAGGATCATCCTTGTTGCTGGTAGGTTCGCAAAGGATCATCCTTGTTGCTGCACAACCTTTCGAGTGTGGATAGGAGAGCCACCGCCATTAAGGTGAAAGATTGCTTATTTTCGGTCATTTATGTGAAAATAAAGAAGAACCTATAGATATGAAAATTTCACTCCAAGCCTATGTAGACACTTGAAGAAAACTTTTCAACACTACTTCGTGCATGAGCGTGCCAGTTAGTTTTCAAAAACTAGCAAAGTTTTAAATTTGACTTGGCGATTATGGCTAAGCGGGATCTTCTCGCTTTAGGCCTTCTTGAATCGATACTCAAGGGTCAACCTAAGTACTTTGAGGATTTCAAATGTACAAGTGAAGTTTTAAATCCAAGTGAAAAATAAGGTGTTTACAAGAACAAACTCGTGCACTTTGATTTCAAGTTTAAAAACCAGCAAGTTTTGAATAACAAAAACTAGTTTTGTTTTTAGAGTTTGCTTCCCGAATTTGTTTGGGTGACCTAAAGATCTCCAAAATTTATGAAAATTTTACAAGACACATCATGGAATGTACAGATTCTAAGCCACTTTTTGTTTTGAATTTTGGGACTGGGATGATATAGAATTAGATTGATAAAGTGTCTCTGCTCAGATACTCATAACTGTTATGTCATAGAAATACAGAGACCCAAATATAGGTTTGTATCTCGATGCTCAGAGCTCCGATTTTAGTGCACTTGGTGTTATTAGAAACTATGAATATCAGCTTTCCAATGAACTAAGTTTCACCGAATTTGGACAGCTATAGACAGAGTTATGTGATGATTACATAGGCTCTATTGCAGGAAAACAGTTTTGACAGAACATTTCTAAATTTTTCTTGATCTTACATACCTTTTAATACATGCTTGCATGTCCCTAAAATTCTTGAAAATTTTATTATAAGTGAGATTATGTGTGGATAATGTGTGCTAAATTTCAGAATGATCGGAGTAACACTTTAGTAATGAAAATTAAAGCAATCAATGTATGCAGGAATGCTGAAATCAAGAATTTTGTTTTTATAACATACGTAATGCATTATTCTATGGGCCATGGGTTTCTTACCATGAGAGGAGTAAGGTTCTACTGCCTCAACCTCTTGGCTTATGACAATGATTTTTTCTTCCATTTCTCTCATTATTTCTCTTTTTAGGGAGGCAAACACATTTCCTTTTGAAATCTCTTTTGATAACCTTTTCAAAAACTGACTTGATGAGAGTGAAGCTCGGCTTGACACTTCACAAGATCCTTCTAAACTAGACATGCTTGAATTTTTGTGAAACACTTGCACAAGAGAGGTATTAACACCAAAATTTTGAAGAATTAGAGTTTGAAAAGTCACCTAAGTTTGAAATCCTAAAAAACATGAGTCCCATCGGGCATGACAATTCTGTCGATATGAAAATTTCACTCCAAGCCTATGTACAGACTTGAAGAAAACTTTTCAATACTATTTTGTGTGGGAGAGTGCCAGCTAGTTTCCAAAAACTAGCAAAGTTTTAAATTTGACTGGCGATTGTGGCTAAGCGGAATCTTTTCGCTTTAGGCCTCATTGAACCGATGCTCAAGGGTCAGCCTAAGCACTTTGAGGATTTCAAATGTATAGGTGAAGTTTTAAATCCAAGTAAAAAATAAGGTGTTGACAAGAACAAACTTGTGCACTTTGGTTTCAAGTTTGAAAATCAGTAAGTTCTGAAAATCAGAAACTGGTTATGTTTTCAAAGCTTATTTCCCGAATTTTGTTTGGGTGACCTAGAGATCTCCAAAATTCATAAAAATTTTACAAGACATAGCCTGGAATATGGAGATTCTAAGTTACTTTTTGTTTTAAATTTTGGGATTGGAATGATGCAGAATTAAATCAGCAAAGTGTCTCTACTCAAACACTCAAAACTGTTCTATTACAGAAATACAAAGACCTAAAGATATGTATGTATCTCAGTGCTAAGAGCTCCGATTTTAGTTATTTGTCTTGTTGGAAAGCTTTGGATATCAACTTTCCAATGAACCAAGTTTCACCGAATTTAGACAACTACAGAAGAGTTATGTGATGATTACATAGGCTTTGTTGTAGGAAAACAGTTTTGATAGAACATTTCTAAATTTTTCTTGATCTTACACACCTTTTAATACATGGTTGCATGGCTTTAAAATTCTTGAAAATTTTATTACAAGTGGGCTTGTGTGTGTAGATAATGTGTACCAAATTTCAGAATGATTGGACAACACTTTAGCAATAAAAAATAAAACAATCAACGTATACAGGAATGCTGAAATCCATAATTTCGTTTTTAGAACATAGGTGATGCAAACTCACCCAAATTTAAGTTGTAACAACATAACATCCCAAAGTAAATTGCTGAAGGGAAAGGAATAAAAATATATATATTAGATTAAGCATATAGGGGATTAGAGTGCATAAGCAAGAAATTGAAATTTCAGCACATCTACTTTTTAAGCAATAACATAACACTCGAATTCAAGAACACAAACAATTAGAGTGCATAAGCAAGAAATGGAAATTTCAGCACATATACTTTTTATTACATCATGGGGGAGACAAAGCTCTATTAATACAACCCCTTTTGAATTGAATATGAAGAAGAGATATAGATGAACAAAGGAGGAGGAATACTTACACGATTTCTCCAAGGATCGGTCCCCAATGGTACTCCACGATCCTCACCTTCCCCTCTTTTCACTCTCTATTTTTCTCACTTTCACACTCTAACTTTTTGCAGCACTTTGCCTATCTTCTACACTCTCTTCCCCTCTCTAAGACCTTCCTTAGCAACTCACGAGACTCCCAAGGTACAGCGCTTCAAGGCCCCAAGCTCCCAAGACTCCAAGATGCAGCCACTCTCCAAGATCAAGAAGCCGTCCCCCCCCTTGGCCTCTATTTATAGGCCAAGAGGGGCCTCTTCTAGGCCCTTCCTTGGGGCGGGTACTCCATGACCCAAACCTAGCCCCTGGTTCTTTACGAGGATATGTGGTCCCCTTTGATCAAAGATGGACCAGCCCCATGTGGGCTGGTTCTTGGTTCAAACCGTGTGCACCTAGGCGTGGTCTATTTAGCCTAGGTGCCTCCGAGTGCAACCGGCTAGACTTGCATTCAACGTGATGTTGCTTCCTTTGTGGCTCGGCCCATTTGATCAAAGTAACGTATAGGGTTTCAATTGTAGTTTAGCCAAAGAATGTATGGTGGACATGGCTAACAAAATCTGGCTTGGTCGGGTTAAGGTCATTTGATTTGAACTAGGCCATGAGTCATGTTTAACTTAGGTGAATCAAGTCTAGGTCTTAGTCAAATTCAACTAGGTTTAGGTTGGTGAGGCTATCCACTTGACTTGATGAAGATGTGCCACTCTAGTTGATCCGTTTCCTTGCTCCATGGCTTGACTTTCGCGAACTCGATCCCGGCTTGAACCAAGCTCCAACCATCGCCTTGATCTTCGCCTGATTTGTTCATATCCTCTGGGCCTTATCCCTTCAGCTTTAACTTGAACCTCTTTATCTTTAAAATCTTTATTTTAAAGATTTAAAATTCTCATTTTAAAGATTTAAAATTCTCATTTTAAAGTAGAGCTTTTAAAACAAGCTGGTTTTTGAAATTGAGAGTTTTTACAAAAATTTATTTAGGGTGTTTAGAGATGCCCTTCTTTGACATTAATCCAAATTTATTTGGATAATAACAAAGAATAAAACACCCTTTTTGGTTTACTTCCCAAATTATCTTGAGAATATAAATTGTCGTTCACCCTTTCCTTGGATTATAGATGAGGGGATTTTAGTTAAAGGAGACTTGACCTATAGTGAGTGCTAGTCTTAAACATGATCATGCATGGCCATCCTTAGGTGTATGCATGCATGGGGTGTGCAATGCAAATGAAGTGTGAGGTTTAGAGATTCATTGATGAGATTGATGAGAAACTTATGAAGGCCGGCTGCCCTAAGTAAGACAATCTCATGTCATTTGACATTTTGGATTATTTTTTTTTTTAAAGGGAACTCCTTTTAGCTTCTATCAAAAGGACTTTTAATCTTTCATATTGCCCCTCATTCGGGTTTCAATACCAACTACTTAGTAGAGGTTTTGTAGGAAATTTTGGAAAATATTTTAAAATTCTATTTTCTATATAACAAAGTCTAATTCTCAAACAAAATGAAATCCAAATAAATAGATTTTATTCCTACTTTAAGATTTTCATGGATAAAACCTTTCTCCATTGGAATAAGTTGTAAGGATTTGAGAAAGAGTTACCACGGTCCCTTTTGAAGCGTCCCGTGGTTTAAGGCAAAGAGATGGAAAATTGCTCTTTTTGAGCTTTGACTTTTTCTTTTTCTTCATTCAAAGAGAAGACCTCTTTTGGAGGAATTTTTGTATTCCCTCTTTCTATTTAAAGGGAAGACCTCTTTATGGAGGAGTTTTTGTATTCTCTTTTTCTTTTTCTTTTTCACTCAAAGAGAAGACCTCTTTAGAAGGAATTTTTGTATTTCCTCTTTCTATTTGAAGGGAAGATCTCTTTATGGAGGAGTTTTTGTATTCTCTTTTTCTTTTGATTTTTACCAATTTTCCTTTTGGAGAGAAGTAAAATGGGAGGAAAACTTATCCCTTTAGCTACTCGATTCAACCAAGATCATCCCATTTCCTAATAGCATCTACCATTTGAAAATATTTTGCTATTTTGAACTAGGCTTCATTTTGTAAGCCAAAGATTTTTGAAATGTTACCAAATGATTTTGAAAACTCTACTTTTCATAAAGCATCGATTTTCTTATTTGGAGTCATACAATCTATCTTGATCCTTTTTTCAAGAAGTTCAAAGGAGACCCATTTTAAAAAAATTTCGAAAGAATTTTACATAGACCCTATACATAATATTTTTTCGAAAGGAGTCACCGTTCCTAGAGGCATGCATGGGAGCGACACCGCCGGATAGGCATGCAAATGATGTGCGCATGAGACATGGAGAGCATGATGGTGTGGAGTCATGCTCGATGATGTCTTGAGTATAGGTGCACCCAAAGGGCACTAGATGTGGACAAGGGAGTTGCGTAGCGGAAGTAAGTTAGAGTTGACACTTAATCAGGAGAGTACTACAAGCGATGAGCATGTATGTAGCCTTGAGGGCAAGTCTAGCTTACTCATAGTATCTACCACCTCCATTAACTTGCTCTTCAATGTTGTAATATTCCAAGTATCAATACAAACCAATATTTCTCTTCAATTGATTCACTATACCAAAGCAAAGTTGTAGATGCTCTTTCTTACTTTTTACTATATTCGGGTTCTACCGTGCGTCATTAAGAGAAGAAACCCCAATACAATGCTCATAATATCTAGAACCTATGGTAGATAAATATGATAAGTTTTATGTTGACCGTAGAAAACCTAACACAATCTTCCTCCTTTATTCGGGTCTAGAAGTGGCCATGCAGGGATGTTTCCTTACATGTGGAGAGTTGAATACATGAAGATAATAGTGTAAAATAAAATATCTTTCAAAATGTGTTTTTAACTTTCTAGATTTTTTTTTTGTAATGGAGAGATTGAAACCATATGCACACCCTGAATATTGAACTTGTGAGTCATGCCCCCAACCAAGTGGCAATTGCTCATTGTGCAACTAACAAAGATTTTATGGTAGCACAATGGCTAAAGCCAATAACAGATCTACATTGAACTGAAATGGGGCGGACGTCCAACCCGAAATTCTGAAATTCAAAAGAAAAACTGTACCTTACATTTGATATTGTAAGCTACCTAAAGCTAAACTGACTAGCGAGTTGACTAGAAAAAGAAAATGCCAAAAGTGTTGAGTTCGATGACATAATTTGTGTATATCTGGGAGACATGCTTAGCATAGTGTACTACGAACCTAATCCTTGACCCTTGATCCCTCTTAGCTGGAAGCCTTAATTTTGCCGATGGAAAACTCCTTTCGGCCCATCACTTTTCATTATAGATTCACGATAGACCATCCTCCCATCTATAGATAGATATAACAAGAGAATGCAACACTCAGTATCAAACATATGTATGATTAATCATCCACAACAACTAAAGGCTTCACCAGTAGATTGTTTGCTAGCAATAATACTTGGTTGGCATTTTTGATGTAGAAGGATGGTTTTCCATATCATCAAACCTTGGAGAATTTTAAGCCGTATATCGGCTTAGCCCTGTTAATAAGCCCTATTCATATGCTGCAAGATTCAGAAGTGTTGTCTACATTAAATTGATGAATGCTCCATTTATAATCGAATGATTGGATTACATGGTTTAGTTTAGTACACATGGAGACACCAAAACTTGGTGCATGACACCACTTATACATGCTCTCATATTACTTTTCGATGGCACAAGCATAATAAGGTTATCCTTCGTAATTTTTAAATACCTTTATAACTTTCAAAATCATACTCATCTCCCTACAAGATCAAAACTTTCAAATAACCCATATAATTTTCAAAATTATACTCATCCTCCTAAAAAAGTAAAAGGTTAGCATAAGCAGTACCACTTATTTTGATATACATATAATGGTGCATACACATGATTGATAGTGGATATTTGAATTAAATAAGCAAAATATATTATTGTGTATTAAATACAAAGTACAAAAAATACAATGATATATTTTATTTTTTATATTCAAATTTCTATCATTGATCATTTTGATTGAACGGTGAAGTACGTAATGGTGATTCATAGTGCCAAGCCCTTTGCACTAGAATTATAGGCCTAGACTAATATTGGTTTATACTATAGTGAGGAACCATTATTATATTTGATTTGTTAGTGATATTGATGCTTAGGTTTTCGTGTAAGATATGGTAACAACATAAGAAAAGGGTATTACCATCTACACACCTTATTTTTTTGTAAATACCAAAATTACCTTGCAGATAAATACTCTTTCCTCTCATCCCAACATTTCTCTCTCCTCTCTCACACTTGGAAAAAAGAAATATTTGAAGATTTGTTTAATAAATATGTTACTTATGTGGGGTTAAGATATGTTTAGAGTTTCTGGCTGAGTGGAAACACATACATGCATTATTATGCTGGAAAAGGGCATTGTTGCCTCTAGCATAAGAGCAAGTGGCTGCAACATCCTCCCTCATTTCGCTTAGTCCGCAAACCATCACTCACACATTAATGCTTTCTCTTTTGTAGTGTCCCAATATTTGTGCAAGTAAGCAAAAGAGTTGAGAGTGAGAGTGAGAGTGAGAGTTGATCACTATTTGGTTGGGGGCTATGCCCAGATGTAAGGTAGGGGTAGTGAGGTGCAGATTGGCTCAAACTGAAATGCTCCCACCAAACAAAGTTGGAAATAAGACTTGAAGGTTTACCCTATAAAAGCCCCATCATGACATTAGCTAGAAACTTCAATATTATAAGCAAGGGGCATAAAAGAATCATTTATATTTTTTATCCAACTCCAAATCTGACTTTGATTTAGGCTCATTGCTTTTGATGATTTTGGAATGATTGAAGCTTGAGTAGTCTCTTAAATTAGACCTGTTCGATTTTGAGTAACCGCCGAATCCAATTAGTCTAGAACCTGGAATCATAATTGAATCATTCCGAAGCCAGTTCTAATCTAGAATCGTCAGCTTCAGTTGAGTGTAGAACAACCCAAAACCAATAATTTTATTAAAAAGTTTTAAAAATTATAGAAAAGTTTTAAAAGAAGATCAAAATGGTGTTTTATAACCGTCTGTTCCATTTTGTTGCTGGTTTTGGTTTTACAAAAGGTAAAATTGGAACCAACCGGGTGGTCTCTTGTTTCAATTTTGGTTTAGCAATTTCAGGTTTAGCTAGTTCATGGCCCAGTTGAATTTTGGTTGGAACCGTCGAGCCAGTAAGGAGCCAACCATGTCTACCCTCATTGAAGGTTCCAAATGTTATTTTGATTAAGTAAACTGATAACTGTAGCCCTAGTTGTCCCCTAATTTTTCTTATTCATTTCAGTCATACATATATTGTGATATGGTCAAATGCATGGATCTATAGCACTGGGATGGTCTGACTGGTATGAAATGATGAAAATAAATACATTTGGTGCTATGGCATTTGATATGTAGTATGAGGAAGGTAAAGAGATTTTAAATTTTTCTATGGCATTTGATATCTTATAGTAAATATAATCTTTAGAAAATGAGATGAATATATAATTACTTACAAGAGTGGCTTATCACAAACAAAAATTGATTATTTTGTTTGTAAGAAAAAAGATAGATCGTGATGTAAAGATTGTAAGATAATTTAAGGAGAAAGTTTAACCATCCATCAACTTTTAGTTATAGATTTAGAGGTAAAAAAGTGGACAAAGAAGAAAAGAGTGCATCGAGATATTCAAACTAAATAGTGGAACCTCAAAAGCGAGAAAGAAGGTATATTTAAACAAAAAGTCTTTCAAGGAGATGCTTGAAATTATGTTGGTACACCTTGTGATACATGGAATAATATGACTATACATATTAGAAAAGTGGTGAAAGATGAATTAGGTGAATCTAAGGGAGGTGTACTAGCACAAAAGGAAACTTGTTGGTGGAGTGAAGTGGTGCAAGATAAAATCAAGACAAAGAAAGCATGTTACAAATTATATTATGCTAAGAAGATTAGTAAAACTTTAGAGGCTTATAAGAAGAAAAGAAAGAAGCAAAAAAGGTCGACAGTGAAGTAAAAGTAAAATTTGAAAGGATTTATATAAAAAACTCAACTCAAAAGAGGGTGAAAGAGATATTTTTAGGATAGGTAGGGCCAGTGATAAGAAAACTAAGGATCTTAATTTTGGTAGATACATCAAAGACGAGGATGAGAAAATTCTAGTAGCAAATGATGATATAAAAAATAGATAGAAAAACTATTTTAATAAGCTTTTTAATGAAAATAAAGATGTTAGTATTAGATTAAGAGAGTTAGTCAAATAAGAAAAGTATATAAACCATAATTTTTACCGACGTATTCAAAAGAATGAAGTGAAAGAGACTCTTAAACATATGAAGGGTAGTAAATCTATAGGACTAAACATTATTTCTATAGAATTTTGGAAAATCCTAGGAGAGACAGAAATTACTTGGCTCACAAGTCTATTTAATGAAATATGGAATAACCAAAAGATGTCCAAGAAATGGAGAGAGAATACACTTATACACATATACAAAAATAAGGGAGACATTCAAAATTGTGCAAATTATCGGGGTATCAAATTAATAAGCCATACTATGAAATTATGGGAAAGAATTATCAAACAAAGGCTAAGACAAATATCGAGTACAAATGAGAACCAATTTAACTTCATGCCAGACATATCTACTATTGAAGCGATTCACCTTTTGAGACGTCTTATCGAATATTTTAGAGCAAAAAGAAAAACATTTACATGATATTTATTGATCTAGAAAAAACTTACGATAGGGTACAAAGGGATGTTTTTTGGAGAACCTTGGAAAAAAGAGGTATCACATTGACATACATAAACATTACAAGAGACATGTATGATGGTGCAAAAACATGTGGGAGGACTCCTAAAGGAATGACAGAGTTCTTTAAAGTTAATATTGGCATCAAGGATCAATTTTAAGTCCATACTTATTTATAATGATGATTGATGAGTTAACAAAACATATTTAAGATAAAGTACCTTGTGTATGTTATTTGGAGATGGCATCATGTTAGTGGAGGAGTCTAAGGAAAAAGTTAATAGAAAATTAGAACTATGGAGAGAAACATTAGAAAGTAAAGACTTCTGACTTAGTAGAATAAAGACAGAATATATGGAATATAAGTTTGATCAGACATAGAAATTAAAATTGGCACACATTGCATCCCAAAAAGGAAAGTTTTAAATACCTACGGTCAATTTTTCATAGTGATGAAAGAATTGATGGAGATGTTACGTATAAAATTAATGTAGGTTGGTTAAAATAGAGAGGAGCATAAGGTATTCTTTGTGACAAGAAGATACTATTAAAATTAAAAGGTAAACATTATAAAACAGTAATTAGACCTATCATGTTTTATTTGTTACGAGTGTTGGACAGTTAATCATCAACATGCACAAAAGATGTCTCTCGCAGAAATAAAGATGTTGAGATGGATGATTGGTCATATAAGGAAATACCGTATACATAATGAGGTTATTAGAAACAAATTGAGAGTAACACCAATAGAGGATAAAACGAGAGAATATCGTTTAAGATGGTTTGAATATATAGAAAGAAGATAAAAAAGTGCCTTAAAAAGGTATGAAACTAAATTTTGAAAGTATTGAAAGAGGTAGAAGACGACAATAAAAGTATTGGAAAGAAACAATAAGTAATGATCTATGTGGAAACAAAGAGTCCATCTAAGCAACCCCATCTAGTATGTAGTTATTGTAATCAAACATGCACAACATTTTTTCGGAGAAAATAAAGTATTATCGGTAAATAAAGCACAGGAAAGCTGATTCAATATATAACTCCACATTTTCCATGTGCAAGACACTGAAATCACGTACTTATACACGTAGGAACACTCGCATATTGATAGATGCACGCACAGACACATATGTCTGTGTCTATAATATACATACACAGATATAAGTTTCACCAATCAAAGTTGACAGCATGAAAATGGAGATTGTTGCCTCTGGCAGAGGAGCAAGTGGCCGCAACATCCTCCCTCATTTCGCTTGGTCCGCATACCACCACTCCCACATTAATGCTTTCTCTTTCGTACTGTGCCAATATTTCTGCAAGTAAGCAAAAGAGTTGAGAGAGAGAAAGAGAGAGAGAGAGAGAGAGAGAGAGAGAGAGGGGGGGGGCTCACTCTCAAAGTCCGGCCCGTTGCCGTAGTGCACCTCGGTATTTTCACTAAGGATTTGTCGAGGCAAGCTCTCTACGTCCTTCTCTGCATTATAAACCAAAGGACCCGCTTTTCCATTAGGCGTCTGCATCTCCAAATTCCTAACCACTCCTTCTTCCATGACTTCCTTGCACTTGATCCAAAAAGTAGCCGCAGTGCTCACAATAACAATGCTCAGAAACATGAAAAGCATTAGCAACAGTGCCATCAACCAGGTTGGATAGCTCTTCTTTGGATATACATGAAAGCGAGTGAATATGCCTAGAAGCACCAAGAAAAGCACAAAGGATGCTGAAATAACTGCACCCATCCAGAGCCAGTTGTTGCGCCCAAGTGCCCACGAAATGGGTGCATCACTTCGGCTTCGCTTGAACCATATGGTCTGCACTTCATTTTGATGTTTGGAAAGCTCCTTTTCTCTTGTGACATAGGCTTCTATTTGGAGATGTAATGAAGAGAGATTGGCGGAAGAGTGAGAAAGGGGAAGGAGGAGATCAAGCATGGCAAGATCCTCTGAATTCTTGAATGCACAGACGAGCCGCAAGCTGGGTGTGCTTGCTTTCTGAGCAATCAGGTGGCGGATTATGGAGAAGAATGGAGTTATGCCGACCCCGCCGCTAATCATAACCAGATAATCATACCTGAAATTTCAGATAAAATATAACTAGACTGCCAGTAAACACTTGAGGATATAAGAAGAGAAAGTTGTGCACATAAATGCTCAGCAAAAACTGGTTTGCATGAAATTGCTCCAAACATCTTTTCTACGTATATGTCTTACCCAAGTAGTAAAATGGTGGACATGTTTGAAATATGAGGGATAAACTTGGCTGCCACAGTCAGTGTGTGTCTATGTCTTTCTAAACATGGTAGGCATCTTTGAAATATTATGATGGCCAAACCTGGCTGCCATAGTCTCTGTGTGTGTCTTCCGTGTCTTTACCTGTGTGCGTGCATATGTGTGGTACCAAGGTGACCGACCTCAAATAGTCAGCAGAAGGAGGTCCATAGGGTCCTTCAACTGCAACCTCAAGTCTACCAATAGTGGCTTCTTTGCTAGAGAGCTTCTGGTAGAGAGTCTCTGACCAACTTCCCTCTGATTTAATGGCGACTGTCAGTTTATCTTTCTCCAGATTGCTATCTGATGTCACCGAGAATGGGTGCCATTGCAGACGAGAAATGCTTGAGATATTGATGAATATGGTGCTCATGGGATTGTAACTCAAATCTGAACAGATGAAGGAAATTGAGGAGAATGGTCAAAGACAATAAGCTTTTCTTCTTCATCCTACATCAAGTCAAAGCGTTCATATATGTATTGGTTCAGATCTCGATGCACTCAGTTGGACTGTTATGATCTGTTGTTATAGGATAAAAATCATCCTTTGTCAAAGGACTGAACAAATCATCCCTTGAACGGGTCTCGAGTTCGCGGGTCCTTCTGTATTTACTAAACTTATCATTGAAAAGAATGCTGTTTGGATTCGTTTCGGACTAGCATCATTTTCCAAACAGTGACACGAAAATGGCCGGGTCAAGTTGACCTGAATCCTAAAATCTTAAGAGTACCGAAGAATTTGAAAAGCATTAAGTCAATTAATTGAAAAAGATAAATAGGACAAGGGCCTGAATATTTTTTTTTCAAGAAAATTCAAATTTTATATTGATTCCATGTAGATTGGCTGATTCGGACAACACTGGTTCAAGACTTAAACTAGTAAAGCTCATCTTAACCAAAAGAAACTGAAGAAAGGCTGAACTTGTTTATTACCTAGTCTCTTAGAAAAGGTTAGCTCCACAACATGACACGGCAGAACCCGTGCGCACAGGAGTTGAACCGGCTGCCGAGATTGCAAGAACAGAAGGAAGCGATCGACAATAAAGAGATAAACTCCGGGAAGAAACATGTAGAAATGGCCAACACCAACATGGAAAGCATAGAAGATGATGAAGCTAATGTAGAGTTGGTGAGTGTAAAAGAAGAGCTCAAACATCGTCCTTCTAATATAAGGGAATGTTGTGATCCACATTAAGAATCCAAAGAACCAAGATAGTTCACCAGCTAAATTTGATGTCCCTACTCTCACCCATGTCAACATCTGCATGGCATGTCATGAATATGATCATAAGTATATTAAATGATAATAATAATATGATGATGATATACATGTACCTCATGCATTTCGTTTTGGGCAGCCCATATAATGACATAACATATGCCATGAATAGTGAAGAGGACCATGGATAAGTGTCCCAACCATATATGATATCTTATGCTCTCCTCAAAAGAGAGACCTGCAACTTTAAGTATAGCTGATGATCTAGATACTGGAAAGAAGAGGAAAGCTGTGCACAGCAGCCCAACCATTGCTATGTATACAGAAGAGCTCCACAACTTGGCTTGCCATCTGCATTATTAAACTTAATAAGTAATATTTCTTTGTCAATATGTTGCACTCAGCAATTAGTTAATTAACTAGCAAAGTGAAAAATTACAGCTTATTGCAAGTATCTAAGTGATATCGATCACCGCAAAGTTACCAGTACCTTTCCAATCAAAACCAAAACCAAAACCAAGGCTCCTTCTACCCTGGGTCGCTATTGGGGCGATGGCGAAATACGTAGGGATGGCGGTGGGGCGAGTCGGGGACGGGTATACCTATGTCCGGCCTGATCGACCTGGTGGGTACGGTTCGGGGTTCTCTTTTTCCCAAGGAGAACCTCAGCGGTCGGATTAGGTCAATAATGCCATCCTTAGGAATATGTGCCTTTATAAGATTTTTTAAGTATTTACCTTTTCACGGAAGTTTCTTGTGGTCACCTGTACAAATATCTAGACCACTTTAACATCTCTGCTTCTTCTTTTCAAATATTTTTAGATGAAATTTCCTACTTAAGCATTTTATTTATTTTGTATTTAGGAGACAATGGGGCCGTTCCATGGATTTTTCTAGTCTAGAGACTTTTTGAGACGTTGATATGGATGTATATGGTCACACAAGAAAAGACCATATATATATATATATATATATATATATATATATATATATATATAACAAAGTTATTAGAAACATATTGAAAATGACATCAATAAACAATAAAATAAGGAAAAATCTTGCAAGATAGTTTGGATACGTAGGAAGATGACCAAAAGAAGGTAGCAAAAACTAAATGGTGAAAATATTAAAAGAGAAAAATGAAGACCAAAAAAGTATTAAAAGAAAATAATAAGGAATTATGTAACTTATGTTGAACTAATTGTTAGTAGGACCCATGATCAAGCTCTATGAAAACAAAGAATCCATATAGCCGACACCATTTAATATGGAAAAAGATTTAGTTGTTGTATAAATTTCAAGAGCTTTAGCTGAGTTCTCGTACTCATTTGTTTGGATGAACTTTTAGCAACACCTCATCTGAAAGAATTTCCGGGCATACAACGAGAAGTTTTGTACTCCTTTTATGGCTTGAATTGAGTGTTTTGTAGAGTTGGTGCGCAAGTGGAAAGATATTCTAGCTGCTAGAAGGTGGCCAGGGGTTTCGTTTCCGTGATTAATGATACCCTGTGCAATTGCCAAAGCTTGAATCAGCCCTAGGGCTAAGGGTCCTAACCAACCAAATTAACCTAAAACAAAGCCTTCTTCCATATTAAGTGGTCTCGGGTAAATGGATTGTTACTTCTCATTAAACTATATATTCTACTATATTAGAATTTAACTGGAAAAAGTAAGACGTGTTATTGTTTCAGGGGCCGGTACAAGGGTCCTAACTTACGAGCTTTATATCACTTCGCTTTGTGAGTGCTTGACTAGGGTGTTCAAGGAACTGCTGGAACCAAACAAAACCGCTAGAACCGAAATGAAGTGATGGTTTGGTTTGGTTTTAAATGTCGAACGGTTTATAGGAGAAATAATGGGCGGTTATGTTCACAATTTCAATGTTGCAACCGAACCAAACCATTAAGAGAAGAGAAAGGAAAGTTTTAGTACCGTATTAAGAAGATAGTTAGTGTGAAGGGATCCATAAGACTATAAAATTGGTAAGGGTTTGAAAAGCGTACATTAAAGTTTTAGTAACGTATTGAGAAGGCCGGCGAAGCGAGGGGATCCATGACAACCATAAAATGGGTTGTAAAGCTTTGAACAAAGCATACTTTTCTACTTTTCTTGGCCTTTTAGCTATAGTATTTGTTCTTATCCAATTAATATATGAAGCGTGGTTATTGACCATATTATATTAAATTAATACTTTTGAGGAGGGTGCCGCTCATGTTAGTTTTTAGCCAAAATCTAAAGAAATAGATCCAGGGTTCAGAACTGAACCAAATAGGAACTACCAAGAACCGAAAGTAGCGGTTTGGTTGGAGGTTAAGGCCAGAACCAAATCGAACCGTGAAGACTCCTACGCTTGACGAACCCTTTAAGGTAGTTTCGAAGAATTGTCAACTAATTATACTAAAGAAAAAGAATTATGGATCAAAAAAGGGAAACGAAGGACGTGGAAACTTACAGTGTCAGATTGTGCATGCGAGCTTTTGCCATGGTTATCTTGGGAAGTCGAACAGCACAAAACATCGAGAAGTACCAAACCAGGAGAGCCACAAACAAGAGTGAGAAGGCCAATTCAGCTGCACTAGTAATTCCAAGAGGCCCTCTCACTATAACGGGACGATTCCACCATGACCAACCTGCACTAGCCTTTTTACCTTTTCTGCAAAATGATCAGAAAAACAAAGTTCATCATCTCGCTCGGTTAGTTTACAATCTCTTGACATATTCATGACCATAAACTGTCCTCTCGATACAAAAAGAAAGGGTTATCTTTTTCTCGGGAAATGTTTTCAAGTTCTCTGGAAAATATCATATGCAGAATAATTTTCGTTTAACTCGGAGATTCCACCTTTCGTGGAGAGGGAACAACCCAGTGTGGAACTCAGAGGCTAGGCCTTCAACCAAAAGTCTGCGCTGGTAATCAGCTTGCACGGAAAATAAAACCATGAAAATCAAACTCTCACCAGCCGTCTAGTAGCCGGAGACCTTGTGGCAAAATTTCCAAATAATTCAGATAACCAGATATAAACAGAAGGACAAAATAACATCATTGTTTTTCAAAAGCAACAATTTGGATTCTACGTAACATGAAGATATTTAGAAAGAAAAAAAGCTATTTTCAGAAGGTACTGAAAATGATAATTGAAAACTTGTGTTATGATTAAAAATGTTTACGATGATGTGATAAACATTGTCCAAGTTATCATGAGAAAAGTACAGGAACTAATTTTCCCGAGGCTTCCATTTCCCAGTGGGATCGCGAAAATCCGCCAAGAAGGGCTGAATATACATGCCGAGTTTTGTGTGCGCGCGCGTCTGTATATATATACATATATATATATATATAGAGGGAGAAAGAGAGAGGGAGAGGGAGAGAACTAATTAAGTTACTTTTGGACGAGCAAAAAAGTTTGTAACTATACCAAGGTACGTACCTCTGCTGAAGAGAAGAGTTTCCCTCTACAAGGTAAACGTATATGCAGCCTAAAGCAGCCATTAGCATAACAGGAAATGTATACACCAGCATGTTGGCCCCTGCGTGAAAAAAAGCCACATCATTCAAGTTTATCAACTTAAGAAAAACGTAGTTTTGCCGTTGACGAGGATCTTCGAGGTAAACCTTTAGAGAGAACACGACATGACTACCATACTTTAATTACATGCCCCTGTTCGAGAGGCCAACAGATGCTATCGGCTGAGAAGATTGAACTGGAGTGCCTTCAACTCGGCACTTTCTCAACTGATCTCTATAATTCAGTAAACAGAAAGCGAAGAAATATATAAGACTAACCATATGCCCCGAAATAAGTTGAATTTGTGTGTTCCCTCAAGCGAGGTTTCCACTTTTGTGTCCATCGACTGGTTGGCATGAGAATCCACATCAGTATCCATCCAAGGAAGACGATGGTGATGAAGGTTTTCAAGATTGACGCAGCGTTAATCTTCATGGTTGCCCTTCAGCTTCAGGTGCCGGGCAATATTTCATCAATAGACATTTATAGAGGCTGCATACAATAGACTCTACATTTATAGACTGTATAGTTAGGATGATTGGCAAATCATTATTATACTGTTCAGTATGACATAAGGAAGAGCATGCGTATGTGCGTGTATGCATGCTTTCTCTTCATCTTTATTTGTAGCGTTTTTCATGCCGGCTGAATCTCCGCCTGTGTGTGAGCATTTTGACCGCATGCTTTTGCTCGAATGGCATTCTTCATGCTACTTGTAAACACTCCGCTGGGTTGCTCGTTCGTTTCTAGCCGCGGCTCGGTCTGTTTATAACACATTCTCTATCGATAAAATATCAAATACTATGACTGATATAGTATTTGAATATAGAAAACAGCAATTAAGCTTGAGCAATAAGAAGAATTAGCCACTCGATTACAAACAAGTGTTGAGCTTAATAACTAACCAAATTAGTTTTTTTTCTGAGAACAACTCCAATTAGTTTTATTTATATAAAGTATGGTAGAAAAGAACAGCTCCAAGCCGGTGATTTACATCTGACAGGCAAAGAACCAGTAAAACTGTCAAAATCCGAAAATTATCTGGTTAAGGTGTAAAAATCTTTCCCTTCTCTCTCCTTCTCTTAGCTTGTTTTCATGCAAGACCTAATAACAAACATTACTATCTACACACCTCTTTTACCATACACACATCCTACAACAACAACTAAGACTTTTCCCATACTAGACGGGGTCGGCTACATAGATTCTTTGTTTCCACAGATCCCTATCGTGTGCCATGTTAGCAGTTAACTCCCAATAAGCTAGATCATTCTTTATTGTTTCTTTCCAACACTTTTGTGGTCGTCCTCTACCTCTTTTAATACTTTCCAAATTTAGTTTTTCTAACCTTCTTATAGGTTCTTCTTTTGATCTTCTTTCTATATGTCAAAATCATCTTAAACGATGTTCTCTCATTTTATCCTCTATTGGTGCCACTCCTAATTTGTTTCTAATAACCTCATTATGTATACGGTCTTTTCTTATATGACCACTCATCCATCTCAACATCTTCATTTCCGTCACTGACATCTTTTGTACATGTTGATGATTAACTGCCCAACACTCAGAACCATAAAACATGGTAGAACTAATTGCTCCTCTATAATATTTACCTTTTAATTTTAGTGGTATCTTCTTATCACAAAGAATACCTTATGCTCCTCTCCATTTTAACCAACCAACATTAATTCTATGTGTAACATCTCCATCAATTCTTCCATCACTTTGAAAAATTGACCCTAAGTATTTAAAACTTTCCTTTTGGGGAATGCAATGTGTACCAATTTTATATACACACATCCTATTTTTTTAAATACTAAAATTACTCTCCATATAAATACTCTTTGCTCTCTCATCTCATCCCAACATTTCTCTCCTCTCTCACTCAATTTCTCATCTCCCACCTAATTCTAGCAAAAGTCCATCTAGCTAGATCTCTTTCCTCCACCAACAAAAGTTTCACTTAGCGTTCTCAATGCATTTTCTTACGAATCTCATTGAAAAACAAAATATAACAAAGAAGAAAATAAAAACAAAAAATAAAATCAATAAGAAAAAAAATCATATTCAATAATACTAAAACAACAACAACAACAAAAATAAAAAATAAAAAAAATATTAAAAAATATTAAAAAAAAAAATCAAGAATTAGTCATCCCGATAGGAGAGACACGTCCGAACCGCATCTCTTCCATTGGGATGTCCTATTTCTTGATTTTCAATTTTGGTTGATAAATCAGTTAAAAATCAATATAACAACTAAAAAATGAAAAAACTAAAACCAAATCAATAACATAAATCGATGAATCCCCTTTGAATTGACTATTTTTATCATTTTTCTTTCTTTCAATTCTTTTTTTCTATTTTTTGATGAATTTCAATCTTTTTTACTTGAAAATGGTTGTAGATCGAGTAATAGGGGGTTGAAATGAGTTGGAGGACGAAGAATGGACCGAACTACCACTAGAAAAGGAGGCGTTTTTTGGTTGAGGGGTATTTTCAAAAGCAAAAAAGAGGTGTAGTATCAATTGTATTAATTAAGTTTCTTAGCTTTTGCACGACTAAGAATCCATGTAGCCAAAAGTCTCGAGAATCAACAAACCTGTGGGCTTTGATGCTTTGCACAATAAGTTTCCATGGGTTTATTCACTCCATAAAAAAAAATTCAGATCCACCACTGCATGAATTCTCTAAACCCTTTTAAGAAAACAGTTTGATTTTGAAACCAACTCCGAGAACACTGGCGGTGACCTTGGCCATGAATTTTCCGGCGTCCGGTTGGGCGGCCGTTCATGGAGATGATGTCAGCATTATGTCACGGTGGGTCCCACAAGTTCACTCATACGGAAGATGGGGAAGCCTGATCGCCTGACATCACACACATGCTGGGTATGATGAAGTGTGAATGGACTTGATATCACTTCATTTTTTCTGACGAATTCCTTTTGGAAGTATGTCGACTTTCCCCTTTTCCACGTTAATTCAGATGAAAACCCACACAGAGGAAGCGTTTGATTTTTACGACGTCATCGTCAATGATTCAACATCAATCGACACAATTTCATGGGGCCCGTCGGAAAATGGGTGATTGAGGGGTGAAATTTGTCCGAGAGACAGTGAAGTCTGTGAACAAGTTTGCTTGCTAAGCTTGACCCGACACTGCAAAGCAATACACGAAAGCAGCTTCACGTTCAGTGGGAGACTCACTGATTTAGGTGCATTTGTTTTTTTACGTCCATAAAATACTTTTTCCTTACATGGACCCAAAGAATTTTTCAAATTTGCCCTAAAGTGGGTCCACCACTCTTCACATTCATATCTATCTTGATCTCACGGTGACGTGGGCATTTGTCAAATATGGAAAAAACAAACTAAGCTGCTTGTTGATTGGCTTGTATGAGGCGATAATTTTGAGTGCAGCGGACGTGATCACAGTTAGATTTGAATCATATGGTATGACTTCTTCACGGAGGTTAAACACAGGAGAGAAGAAAAAGAGAGTTCACAACAGAATTCATTGGATATTTTTCTATAACTCATCTACTCCTTTTATTCATGTAATTTCTTTTTTTTCCTTAAATATCCATTACAACCAAGAAAAATGGCTCCCTTCCTCTTTTAGTTCTATTTAGTAAATGAAAATTATTGTCTTTTATTGAAAACCGTTTTATTTAAAATAAGAAAGTAGTTAATAGAATATATTAGGAGGCCCTCCTTCTCAATTCTATGACCATTATGTAGTTCTAGCCTTATGGCCAAATGATAATCGGGAATTATCATCTCTCACTTGGCTACATGAGCCAAATCATGACACAATAGTTTTCTCCCACTATTTAGTGACTTTTCTAATTGTATCACTTTTCAATTGTACTAAAGTTTAACTCCCATGAGTTATACTATAGAGTTTTCATAATCAATACATTTTTCCAACATAATAACCCATGTATGTGTTTCCACTTAGTCGAAAACTCTAAGCATATCTTAAACTCATGTAGGTAACATATTTATCAAACAAATCTTCAGATATTTCTTTTACTAAAGGCCTCTCTATCATATCCCCATTAGAAATATAAGACAAATATTTCATTCTTTTGTATCATATCATGTACATAGTGATCCTTTATCATTATATGTTTACTCCTTTAGCTATCAGTTGTACTCTTTGTCGGAGTTATGATTGCAATATTGTCACAATAAATGACAACTGGCTCATTATCTATGTCCAGCTTCAAATCACTAATAAAGTAATTTATCAAAACGACACTCGCTACTGCCATATTGCAAGCAATATACTTAGTTTTGAGTATCTAACTACTTTTTATTCATCTATGTGATCGTATAATTTCAAATATCTTATTCTTTTTAGATGTCTCAAAGTCCTCTTTATGACAACCTAGTGTTGCCAATCACATTACTTTGATATTTGCTCACAAGACCAACAATAAAGTTGATGCTTGATATCATATCTCATACACAACATAGTATATATCAAGCTAGTAATAGCTTGAGCATAAGAAACATTTGCTTTTCTTGTCCATCACCAAGATGGTCAACTTTACTAAGCTTGACCCCTTTTGCAATGAGAGTGTTTGTATACTTGTATTTACCCATTTTAAATTTCTTGAGAATATAGTTGATATATCTCTATTAATTCAGGCACAATAGTCTAGATGCTCTATCATGAGTAATCTTTATACCTAATATATAAGATGCCTCCCCACATCCTTCATTTCGAATTTGGAACTTAAATATAACTTGGTTTTGACAATTGTATTATTGTTATTACCAGTCAGCAAAAATATCATATAGCAATAATAAAATGATAATGTGGCTCCTACTATTTCAATTATAGATATAGTGATAAAGTTGATTAGTTACAAACCCAAGTTCTACAATGACATTTTTAAAAGTCAAATACTATTGATGAGGTGATTGCTTCCGGCAATATAGAGATATGTATTGTATATTTGAAACAGGTTGACCTCCTTGCTCTCTCGTGTTACAATCCTCTCCCTGCTAAGCCCCCCTTTCTCCTCAGTTTTCAGAGACAAAATATAGGATTGGTGCCAACAATTCATCACAAAAGAAAGGACTCACCAAGCTGGGATCACTAACTAATACTAAGATAATAGAAAATAACTGCCTTTTCTGTATACTATACTTTTCCTGGTTCTGTTGCTACCATGGGCCTTGCGCAATCGATGAGATTATATAGATATCCCTTCAACATAGGTCATCAAAAGGATCTCAAGCGACCCACCAAAGCACGAAAGCCAAGATCTTTCAAAAAATTGATTCCTATTTGAAAAGTACATAACTGCATGGATAAGCTCATACCAACCTATCAATTTGGGATCCAATTCGGGATTTTCCTTGGGAGGTATCGGGAAAGAATTGGAATGTAATCATATCGATTCATACAGAATAAAATGGATTCAAACGCTGTACCTATGGGATAGAGATAGAGGGAGAGGAAAGAAACCGAAGATTTCACATAGTACTTTTGATCGAAAAATCAATCTAATTGATTTCGTACCCTTCGTTCGATGATAAAATGGATCAGATTCTACAGGATCAAACCCATGGGACTTAAGGAATGATGGAAGGGAATCAAATAAAAAGAGAAGGAAAGAAAAGAAACCAGATTCCAAATGGACAAATTCTAACTCAAAAATGTCCTTTTTGATTCTCGAAGAATGAAGTGACTTATCTGTCAACTTTTCAATTATCACCCAAAAAACCAAATGCCTTACGTAAAGTTGCTAGAGTACGATTAACCTCTGGATTTGAAATCATTGCTTATATACCTGGTATTAGCCATAATTTACAAGAATATTCTATAGTATTAGTAAAGAGGAGAAAGGATTAAGGATTTACTTGGTGTGAGATATCACATTGTTCAAGGAACTCTAGATGTCAGCTTTATAAAGGAACGTCACCGCGGTATTCTAAAGGTGTTATGATTCTTATCCAAGACTTTATCATTTGGATAATGCCATGTGAATCGCTAGAAACATGTAAAGTATATGGCTAACCCAAAAACGGAAGTTCTGTAAGGCGACAAGAATGAGACAAAAGTTCTTCTTTCTAAAGAAATTCATAATTTTTATTTCTTCAACCTATATACCATGTCATTTAACCTTTAATTATATAGCATTATGGTAGTTTCATATAAATAGTCTCATTAAAGGCACCAATCGAAAATGCATTCTCTACATCTAACTTATGTAAATCTAAATCATAAAAGGTTGCAATTGTCAGAATTATGCTTATAGATGCAAATTTTGCTATAAGAGAATATGTATCAACGTAACCATTTCTTCTCTTTTATGAAAAACCTTTTGTAACCAACCTCGCTTTAAATTTATCTATTGACCATAAATTTTGTATTTCTTTTTTAGCACCCATTTATATCTAATTGCCTTTCTTCCCTTAGGTAAAACTATCAATCCTAGGACTTGGTTTTTTTCAATAAATTCAATTTTTTTATCCATTGCTTTTGTCTGGTTTAGCGATTCAGATGATCTCAATGCTTTCTAATAACTTAGGATATCAATCACCTCATTTAAAACTATTGAATAAATATCCTCCTCATCTAAGTAAGTATGATAATCCTTTAAATAAGATGGAGGAACTCACAATCTCTTATAACCACTTCATGTTTCAAATTATAAGGGAAGGCTATATCGTTTTGTCTCTATTGGTTCAAATGATGATTTAAAAGATCTAGAAGATCAATGCCATTCTCATCATTACTTGTAGGAATGACATTCTTAGTGTCTTCTAAGAATTCAATGTCTCTACTTTCTATCAATGCCAGGTTCTTATAATAGAACCGATCCAATAAAGATATACACCAAAGATTTAATGCCTACTTTATCTTTAGATGGTCTAAGATCTTTGGGTGTGTTATGAAGCCCCACCTCCATAGGTGACTGAAGTATGGTTTTCTACAAGCTCATAACTCATATGGTATAGTAGATACCACTTTATATAACACTTTATTTAGTATATATATAGTTGTAGTCATTGTTTTCCCCCAAAATGCTTTAGGTAGAGAAGCATTGGCTAATATGAATCAAGTAATATTTAGTAAGATCATATTATGTCGTTTAGCTACACAGTTTTGTTGAGGTATCCTAGGCATTATATTTTGGATAGATATGTCAAGCTCTTTACAATATTTAGAAGCTCAATTGATGTGTATTTATCCCTTCAATTATACCTCAACACTTTAATTGTATATCTTAGTTGATTTTCAACTTCTTGCTTATATTATTTGAATGTATCTAATACTTAATATTTATGTAACAAGAGATATATGTATATATACCTTGAGTAGTTATCAATGAAGGTTATAAAATAAACCTTCCCATGATGGGACCTTGAATCTAAGCCTCACATTTGTTAAAAGTAGTTTCATCAAATCTTGGTAATAAGTCAAAGGATGTTAATTTCTTTAACTTATTTAGGCTAACATGCCATAGCATAAAAACCAAGGTTAACACATCCATAACTCTTGAATCATTGTCCTTCTTGGTCTCAACAATTCTCACCCAAACTCCAATCATATTTTTAAGGGTGAGTTGAGCAGACCTATAACAACTCTAACTATGCCTTGCACATAGAGGTGGTATTGAATCACCATCCTCTTAAAAAGTGCTTGGTCGATGGGGGGAGGAGGTCTAAACATCCTCTTTTTGTACGTAGTATTTCAAATTAGAGTTCCCTTAGAGAGGCTTGAACTAAGTTCAATTATCATCGCAAGGTATGATGACAATTCCTCCCATCCACTCAGATGAATTGAACGTTTCATGAAAATTAGTCAAATTCAACATGTAGGATTGTTTCATGTCTTAGATATTAACCCTCATTACAACTTGTTGTTAGGAAGGCCTTGGATACATTCACTTAAGGTCGTCCCCTCAACATTCCACAGATGTGTTAAAATCCCGTGAGAAGACAAAGTTATAGTGGTATATGGAAAAGATAACCCAAACCTCGAGGGAGTTCAAAACTCCTCATATATTACAAGTGAACCTGTCCAAGCTTGCAACAAAGGAAAGGCTATCGTGGAGCCAACCCCTAGTGAGTTGCCTTCTACTTTAAACATCCATATCTTAGACTACTCCAATAGACCTAAGGTGTATAGCACATCACACTCCATAAACGATAGTATGTTTTAAAAGCATCCTCTTTATCCTAAGTTTTTAAAACTTTAAAAACCTTTGAACATGATGCTAAACTTGGGTTATACAACTTACCAAGGTCTAGGAAGTGAGGGCCAAGGGTGGTTGGAACCTCTCATCCCATTCCCAAACCGAGGTTGGTATAGGTTAGGCTTTGATCCATTGAAACCTCTCGAACTTTCACCCGAAACCACTTAGGTTATGGGTGACCTAGGGGCTGTTAAAATCGAAACCTATGATTTTGATCTCCTCTTCGAAACCTAACTCATAGTGTCTTCTTTGTAGGCTTGATGGAAGACCCCCTTGTTCTACCAAAAATCCAAAAAAATTATTTATTTAGAAAAATAAAAAATATTTGAAAAATCTTTAAAAAACAAAAACAATAGAAAATTTTGAAAAAAATGAAAAAAATACAAATTTGAAAATACCAAAAAGAAAGTATTTTACATTTCTCCTTAAAAGTTTTGTCTCGAAAATACCAAAAAAAATGAGAAAACCAAAGAAAATGATAAAAAATTTAAAAACCAAAAATCTCATCAAAAAAGGGGTTTTCAAAATCATGTACCATCTAAGAATTTGATTTTGTCAAAACCTTTATACATCTTCAATCCAAAATCTTGTTGATAAAAATTTTAAAAACCAAAAATCTCATCAAAAATTGGGTTTTCAAAATCATATACCATCTAAGAATTTGATTTTGTCAAAACCTTTGTACATCTTCAATCCAAAATCTTGTTCATCATTATCTCTTGTCGATAATTCTTTTCAAAAGGTCAAAACACTAGAGAGTAAACAAAGTATGGAAATAGATCCCCTTATCAATGAGGATGATCAAACTTCTGAACTTCCCGAATTCTATAAAATTCTTGACTTGAAAAAACCATCAAATTCTGTGAGAGGAGACTTTTTAGAGGTCAACCTAGGAACTGAGTCTAATAATCCCAAGTATGTTAAGATAGGAACTTGTTTGCATGAACCCTAAAGGGTATCCTTTATAGAGTTTCTCAAATCATACATTGATGTGTTTGCATGGACATATGAAGATATGCCCAAATTAGACCCTAGGGTAGTGAAATATTGTTTACCTTTGGAACTCAGTGTCAAACTCGTTAAGCAAAAACTTTAAAAAAATCATCCCGATGTCCACCTCCAAGTTAAAGAGGGTTTACAAGATCTTTTAAAGGTTGGTTTTATAAAACCTATTGCTTATTTCGATTGGCTTTCAAACATTGTTGTTGTTCGAAAATTCAATGGAAAAATTAGGATTTTCATTGATTTTAGAAATTTGGACAAAGCCACTCCAAAAGACAATTTTCTGCTACCCAATATTGATTTAATAGTGGATAAAATAACTGATCATGAAATGTTTTCTTTTATTGATGGATATTTGAGTTACAACCAAATCAAGTTGGCTTCAAAAGATCAACACAAAACCGCTTTTACCATACCTTGGGGCATATACTGTTACACCGTTATGCCTTTTGGTTTGAAAAATATCGGTGTCACTTACTAAAGAGCTATGATGACTATTTTTTATGACCAAATCTATGAACTTTTGGAAGTTTATGTGAATGATCTTTTGGTAAAATCAAAAACCCATTGCATTGATATAGAATCTTTGCAAAAAGTTTTTAAAAGACTTAGGCATTACAAAGTAAAACTGAACCCTCAAAAGTATGCGTTTGGAGTGGAGTCGGTAGGGTTTACGGTTAGCCAAAGGGAAATAGAGGTTGACCCCTCTAAGTGTCGGGCTATCATAGACATACCTCCGCCCTCCAATCTAACCCAAATTCGAAGCCTCGAAGGTCTCTCCAATCTATTAGATGCTTCATTTCTAATTTTGCAACAAGATGTGAACCCTTCAACAAACTTTTGAGAAAAGGCGTCAAATTTCTTTGGGATTCTAAGTGTCAAGAAGCTTTTCAAAGATTGAAAACATATTTGGTGAATTCTCCAATTTTAAAACATTCAAAGATGGGAAAACCTTTGCTTTTATACCTCTCCATTCATGAAAAGGCATTGAAAGCTTTACTAACTCAATATGAAGATGATAGCCTTAAGGAGTATGCCATTTACTATATTTTAAAAACTCTCTTGGCATATGAAATGAATTATCAAACCATGGAGAAGACTTTCTTAGCCTTGATATGGGCATGTCAAACGTTTAGACACTATTTCTTGAATCATGAGATTTGAATAGTGTCTAAACTCGACCCTATCAAGCACCTTTTTGAAAAACCTATCCTATCGGGTAGGTTAGGTAAATGATAACTTCTTTTGATGGAATATGACTTGAAGTTTCATCATCAAAATTTTATTAAGAGCCAAGCCCTAACCGACCATGTGGCTAATCTATTCCTTAAGATGCATATCCCATACTTGATGAAAAACCATATGAAGGTATACTGACACACAATTGGGACCATCATGTGTTGTCCAATTGTTATAATGAGAATTAAGTATGAAAAATGCATTTTGATGGAGCAAGGAATAGGCAAGGGCAGAAGTCACCATCATCATCATATCCTCTGAATAGGGAGAAATCCCATATCATTTCACTTAGATTTTTCATGCTCAAATAATGTGGCCGAGTATGAGGCACTCATACAAGGCCTAAAAATCTTGTATAAACTAGGGGCATCATGTGTTAAAATCTTTGGAGACTCTATGCTTGTTATAAACCAAGTTTCAAAAATTTGGCAACTCAAAAATAAAAAGTTGATTCCATACTACGAGTTGGCCACCAAGTTGGTCGACTTGTTCAACTCATGCACATTTACACACATTAGTAGAAAGGACAACACTATGGCAAATTCTCTCTCCTCTTTGGGGTTCCCAAAAGATGGATCCTACACTGAATTCCTGATCCATAGAAATTTTGCGTCTACTGGTTCCATCAACTTAAGATTTTGAGATTTGCCAAAATCAAGAAGAAAATCCTTAGTTTCAAGACATTAAAAACTTTTTAGAAAATGGAGGATTTCCTGAATTTGTATCTTTTAAAGACAAAGCTTCTATTAGAAAAATTTCAACATGATATGTCATTTTGAGAGGGGTTATATATAAAAAAGGTTTCTCGGGTATCTTGTTGAGATTTGACAACTACAATGAGGCTAAAATTATTTTGTGTGAGTTTCACAATAGAGAATGTGGAGGTCATGTCAATTCAAATATGATGGCTATGAAAATACTTAGAACAGGTTATTTTTGGTCCACCATCAGGCACACTTACACCTCTCGAGGCAGCATGTGAGTTTTAGGCTTTGTAAAAAAAGAAAAAAGTAAACACATTGCTTAAAATAGATGTTACTCAACAAGAATACAGACGAATTATCTATATCTTTGTCAATCGAGATGTCAATACCGGTCAGCCTGGCCCCAACGTGTGGCCCGACCCGACGACAATCGGGGCCTTGTCGATAATTGATTAACGCTTGAACTTGGTATTTTGTCTATGAATATTAATTTTGACGTTCAAAATTGTAAGTGAATGCTATAATTGTGATATTTGTGGACCCTAGTTGAGGAACTTTGAAACATGGCAAGCTAAGATACGTACCTAAATTTAAAAAGAAGTTTCAGATTTGGTATCTCCCTAATTGATGTTTCAGAAGCATTATTAAGTGAAAAGTATTTGGGTTGGAATGGGTCCAAAAGTTGGCGACTCCTCGTGTCTTCTTTAGGGTAGTGTCATGTCAGAGTTCCTGCCTTTGACTCGGACGATTTGGAACAGGGTTTGTGTTTTTTTTAATGGACTTGGAGTTTGCCACCAACCATCTCATTGTTTTTATAGCAGCTCTCTTTCCTTCAATGTTTGCAAGGGATGTGGATATCATAAAGGGCCAAATTAGAAGTCACTCACACAAAATATATACATAACTCTTCCCATGTAAGAGATCACCCTTACATGGCCGGTCCCAAACCTGAATAAAGGAGGAAGGTTGCATTAGGCTTTCGACAACCAACATAAAACTTTGTCAAACCTATTTATCATGGATTCTACAAATTATGAGCATTGTGTTGGGACGTTCCTTCTTACCAATGTACTACAAAGTCTGAATGCAGTGAAAAGTATGCAAGAGCCTCTACATCTTTGCCTGAATATAGTGAATCAATTGTAGAGAGGGTTCCCACATCATGGACGGGTGTAGTTAAAGAAGTTAGTCCTACTACATTATCGCCCGAATGTAGTAAACAAGTTATAACGAGGGTCTCTGCTTTTTTAGTATGAACGGATGCGAGGGGTAAGGAAGTTAGTCCTACGTAATAAGATTCGTATTGGTATGTGAAATATCGAAACATTGACCGACAAGTGAATGAAGGTGATAGATACTATGATTCGAGAAAGATTTACATTCTATGTTTACAAGAGACAAAGTAGAGAAGGCAAAGGAAATTGATAATACAAGTTTTAAATGATGATACTCAAGAAAGGAAAAGGCTCGAAATGAAGTTGGTATTATTATAAATCAAGGTTTAAAGGATAGTGTAGTAAACATAGAACGATATGCTGACCGAATTATGATAGTGAAATTAGTATTAAGAGTATAGGCTTTGAATATAGTTTGTGCTTATGTACCCCAAGTAAGATTAGAAGATAGTATAAACAAGACCTTTTGAGATGAGTTAGATAAGATAATTTAAAGAATTCTACAAAGGGAGATGATTTGTTTGGGAGGAGACTTAAATAAATATGTTAGTAAAAATACATTAGGTTATCAAGGTATTCATGAGAGCTATAGTGTTAGGGATATAAATAAGAAGGGTAGGGAGATTTTAAATTTTTCTATGACTTTTGAACTCTTTATCGTCAATACAATTTTAAAAAAATGAGATGAACATTTAATTACTTATAAGAGTGACTTGTCACAAACACAAATTGATTATTTTATCTCTAGTAAAAAAGATAGATCATGTTGCAAAGATGGTAAGGTAATTCTAAGAAAAATCTTAACTACTCAACATCAACTTTTAGAAATGGATTTGCAACTAAAAAAGTGGAGATGCTTAAACATAAAGTAGGTACAGTAAAAAAGTGGAGATGCTTAACTACAAAAAAGTGCATAGAGTTATTCGGAGTAAATGGTGAAACCTCAAATGTGAGAAGGAAAATATATTTAAACATAAAGTTCTTCAAGGAAATGGTTAGAATTATGTAGGTACACTTTCTGATATGTGAAACAATATACTTATACATATTAGAAAAGTGACAAAAAATGTGTTAGGCAAATCTAAAAGAGGCGTACCAACACGAAAATAAGCTTGATGGTGGAGTGAAGTGGTGCAAGATAAAATTAAGGCAAAGAAAGCATGTTACAAATTGCATTATACCAAGAAGACTAATGAAACTTGTGAGGCTTATAAGAAGGCAAAAAAAAGAAGTAAAAAAAGCCATTAATGAAGCAAAAGCTAAAATTTAAGAGGATTTATATAAAAAGCTTAACTCAAAAGAAGGTGAAAGAGATATTTTTAGGATAGCTAAGGCTAAAGATAAAAAAAATTAAGGATATTACTTTTGTTAGATGCATCAAAGATTAGAATGAGAATAGTCTAGTGGCGATTGATGATATTAAAAATAGATGAAAAAATTATCTCTATAAGTTTTTTAATGAAAATACATATGGTAGTATTAACTTAGGAGAGTTAGCCAAATTAGAAAAATATATAAACTTTAATTTATATCAATGTATTCAAAATAATGAAGTCAAATAGACTCTTAAATATATGAAGGTTGGTAAATCTGTAGGACCAGATAATATTCCTATAGAAGTATGAAAAATCCTAGGAAAGCTTGGGCTCACTTGGCTCAAAAGGCTATTTAATGAAATACGTGAAATACATAAAACCCAAAAGATGCCCTAGGAATGGATAGTGAATGCACTTATATCCAAATATAAGAATAAGGGAGACATTCGGAATTGCGTGAATTATCTATTAAGGTATCAAATTAATGAGTCACACTATGAAATTATGAAAATAAATTATTTAACATAAATTAATACAATTCATATTCATGCCCAGTATATCTATTATTCAAGCGATTTACCTATTGAGATGTCTTATAAAATATTTTATAGCAAAAAAGAAAAACCTTCACATGATATTTATTGATCTTGAAAAAGCTTACGATAGGGTGCCAAGAGATGTTCTTTGGAGAACCTTGGAAAAGAGAGGTATCTCATTGACATACATAAATCTTATAAGAGATATGTACGATAGTGCAAAAACATGTGTGAGGACTCATAAAAGCATGACAGACTCCTTTAAAGTTAATATTGGGTTACATCAAGGATCAGTTGTAAGTCCATATTTATTTATATTGGTCATTGATGAGTTAACAAAACATATTCAAGATGAAGTACCTTGGTGTATGTTACTTGTAGATGACATTGTGTTAGTGGATGAGTCTAAGAAAAAAGTTAATAAGAAATTGGAACTATGGAGGGAAACATTATAAAGTAAAGGCTTCCAACTTAATAGAATAAAAACAAAATATATAGAATGTAAGTTTGATCATTTGGGTATTTCAGAGGACATAGAAATTAAGATTGTCACATGTTGCATCCCTCACAAGGAAAGTTTTAAGTATTTAGGGTTAATTTTTCAAAGTGATAGAAAAATTGATGGAGATGTTACACATAAAATTAATGTCGGTTGGTTAAAATAGAGAGAGGCATCATATATTCTATGTGATAAGAAGATATCATTGAATTTGAAAGGTAAATATTATAGAGCAACAATTATACCTGTTATGTTTTATTGTTTTGAGTATTGGGTAATTAATCATCAACATGTGCAAAAGATGTCAGTAGCAAAAGTAAAGATGTTGAGATAGATGAGCGATCATTAAAGAAATGATTGTATACATAATGAGGTTATTATAAACAAATTGGGAGTAGCACCAATTAAGGATAAAATGAGAGAAAATCATTTAAGATTGTTTGAACAAGTAGAAACACGACTCAAAGATACTCCCATAAGAAGATATGAAAAACTTTATTATGAAAATATTAAAAGAGGAAGAAAACAACCACAAAAGTGTTGAAAAGAAATAATAAAGAATGATCTAGTTTATATTGAGTTAACTGTTAGCATAGCACATGATGGAGCCCTGTACAAACAAAGAGTCCATGTAGTCGACCCATTTAGTTTAGGAAAAGGCTTAGTAGTAGTTGTTGTATATATATATATATATATATATATATATATGTGTGTGTGTGTGTGTGTGTGTGTGTGTTAAAAGTGTTGTCAAGATCATAAATGTTACCTAAGATCACAAGAGGTTCTCAGGGATCCCGCCTTACCTCTTGCTTTTGAGAAAAGTAAAATTAGGACATTATGATATACACACCTTTTTACTATTCGCATACCTCTTTTTCATTAAATACTAAAATTATCCTCTATATAAATACTCTTTCCTTCCACATTCTATCCCAACATTTCTCTCTCCTCTCCCACCCAATTCCAATAAAAATATATTTGACTCGCTCTCTTTGCTCCACCGACGAAGTTTTCACTTAGCGGTATTGTCTTCTTCACTGCTCAATGTATATTCTTATAAATCTCATTGAGAAAAAGAGAGAACAAAGAAGAAGAAGAAAACAAAAAATGAAACTAAAAATGAAAATCAATAATAAGAAGAGATGTGGCTCAATAATACGAAAACAACAACAATCATAAGAAAAGAGAAGAAAAAGATAATCAAGAAACATACGAAAAAATTTGAAAATGAATAACTAGGGCATTTCGACAGGAGTGTGTCTCTCTCATTGGGAGAGACACATTTCATCTCTTCCATCAGATGCTCTAGATCTTCATTTTTAATTCTGGACAAGAAATTAGTTAAAAATCAATCAAAACAACTAAAAAACAAAAAAAAAAAACTAAATCAACAACATAAATTGATAAATCGATGAATCTCCCTTCGAATCGTTCTTTTTTATCATCTTTTTCTTTGTTTCTCACTTTCTTTTTTCTTTCTTTTCCTTTCTTTTCTTATTTTTTGATGTATTTCGATCAGTTCTTTTGCTGAAAATGGTTGTAGATCATGTAATAGATGGATAGAATGAGTTGGGAAGTGAGGGTCGAAAGTAGGTTCATGCAAGAAGATAGAGAACATCCCATTTTTTGTATGAAGGGTATTTTTGTAATTACCAAAAAAGACCATGGATATTTTAGCCAAAGTATCAAAAATGTGTGTGTATAGTAGAAGGGGTGTGCACATATCAATCCTATAAAATTACAATGTATGTACCCGACCTCATCTACTATGGAAGACGACTTAGTGTTATTACATTATACTCTTATTTAAGTCACATTTATATCACAATACATTCACATTACTTCGTCATACCTCACATAACCCTCTCAGACATCACCTTGTCATTCATAGTTGCAAGGTGGGAGAGAACCTTGATGGTGATGATACAATGCTTCAGTCTAGAGAGGATAATGATGAGATTGTTGCACTTCTTGAGTTTGACGAAGCCTTGAAACATCAAGAAAAACCATCTAACATAGTAGGAGGAGACTTCATCGAAGTCAACCTTGAGCCCAAATATGAATTTGACCCCAAGATTGTCAAGATAGGTGCTTGCCTAACTGAAACTAAGAAAGAAGCATTCATCGAGTTCTTAAGGAAGAACAAGGATGTGTTTGCTTGGACATGTTCAGATATGCTTGGGTTGAACCCAGAAATTATTGAACATGATCTCATCCTAGACCCAAAATCAAACCAGTTAGGCAAAAACTTAGAAAGATCCACCTTGAGGTTAAACTTGAAGTTAAGAAGAGCCTCAAAGAGATGCTTAAAGCCAGGTTTATTCGGACAATAGCCTCTCCCAATGGGTTGTCCAATATCATAATAATTAAAAAGACCAACAAAAAGGTTAGAGTCGGCATTGACTTTAAGAACCTAAACAAGAACACTCCTAAGGATGACTTTTCCCTACCAAATATCGACTTAATTATTGATAGTATGACATCCCATGAAATGTTCTCCTTCATAAATGGCTACTCTATATACAACTAGATAAAGTTGCATCCAAAGGACCAGTATAAGATCACATTCATGACACCTTGGGGACCTACTGTTACACAGTCATGTCCTTCAGACTCAAGAATGGTGGAGCGACATACCAACGAGCTATGATAATGATATTTCAAGATCAAATCCATAAACTCATGAAAGTCTACGTGGATGATATCTTAGTAAAATCGAGAGAAAGAGCGTTACACTTAGAGTTATTGTCTCAAGTATTTGATCGTCTATGTCAATACAACCCAAAGTGTGTCTTCAATGTCGAATAAGGAAAACACTTAGGTTTCATGGTCAGTCTAAGGGACATACAAGTTGACTCTTCTAAGATCTAAGCCATCATCGACATGTCGTCCCCCTCCAACGTGTCACAACTTAGTAGCTTCTAAGGTCACTTACAAGTCATACGAAGGTTTATCTCTAACTTAGCCATAAAATGTAAATCATTCAATTGATTACTTCGTAAGAATGCTCACTTTGAAAGGGATCATGAGTGTTAGAGGTACTTCAACCTCCTAAAGGGACTACTTCTTGAGTCTCCCTATTCTTCGACCCCTATGTTTAGACGACCCCTCCTCCTATACCTATTCGTTCATGAGTCAACCATAGGAGCCCCTTCGCACAATATGAGGATGATGGAAAAATTGAAGTCATATACTACATCTCGAAAACACTAATTAAGTACGAGCAAAAGTACAACAAATTAAAAAAATGTGTCTAACATTAGTTTGGGCAACTTAGAAGTTGTGCCACTACATGTCATCTTATGATTTTAGAATTGTCTCGAGCTTAGACCCCATTAGGCACTTGGTCGAGAAGTCTATCCTCATTGATAGGCTAGGCATTGACGACCATGTAGCGAGTCTACCCCTAGACAATCAGGGTTGAATGCCTGATGCCTTTCCTAACAAATATATACTCTCAACAACCAAAGTTTGTAAGCACCATGTACTTTCAAATTAAAAAGTCAAATCTTACTTGGAAAATGCATTTTGATGTTTACGGGACTCGAGTCAGGGTAGGCATTGGGGTTGTCTTAGTTCCCCCGTAGGGATCGAAGATCCCCATGTCTTTTCACCTAGACTTTGAGTGTTCTAATAATGCTTCCAAATATGAAGCTCTCATATAAAGCTTAAATTAAGTCTAGAAGTTACTCATGTTGATGTGTTTAACAATTCTCTCTTAGTCATAAACCAAGTTATCAAAGTTTGATAGGTAAAACATGGTCATTTACTCCTTTATCACCATGTTGCAAAGAGTTTAGTCCAACAATTTGGTTCTTGCTCCTTCACACACATAGGATGAAAGGACAACTTGTTCGCTGATAATATATCCTCTCTAGACTTGTCTCTCGTGTTAGGATCAAGTCTATGCATAAGATCTTTCGAGGCTCAAAAGCTCACTCAACCGACTTATGATCCTCCCCATAAAGTCTCTCATTTGTAATGTTGAGTTTGCCAATGATAGTTTACCTTGGTTTCACAACATTAAGGTCTTCCGTGAGAGGAGAGATCTCTCCTCACACTACCTATAGAGATTAAAAGACCATTAGAGGTAGAGATTGTGAGTGTCACGAGAGAGACTATGACGATCATGTTGTCGCCCATATCATGGCAAAGAAGTTCATTTGGGAAAGTTATTATTGGTCCACATCAAAATTATTATCAAAATTGTCACATGCAAGACGCCCACTTGCAGTGTTCATGCTGGCGCACACGTGAGGCACCCACATCCCACGCGTGGTGCCAAGCTCCCACGTGTAGTGGTATTCTATGTCATGAACCAACTAAATTTGGCTAATGACAAAGAGAGACATCTGTAAACACCCAAAATTCTTTAAAATGATGGGTACTTGAAGATCTACCAAAAAAAGTTTTAAACTTTTACAAAATTTAAAATGACCTTTTTGCCCTCAAGGATGTATTGGTGAAATTTCACTATTTCAAGCATGTTTTCTTCAAGGAAGGGGTTGTAGAAGTTAAAATAGGGTATTTGATACCAAAATAATTTCTACCTACAAAATATTTACAAAATAACAATTTTACTCCTATAAAATAAAATATTTAAAAAGGCAAAAAATAGAAAAATAGGTTTAAAACATGGAAGAGGAAGGAGGAGGACCTCAAAAACTCTGGTTCGACGATGGCTCAAGCAAAAAGCAAAAAACATCAGGTAGAAAGTACAAAACAATTCGACCAAGAAAGATACTATAACAAGCGACACTACACCCATCAAGAAGTTAAAGTTATTCAAAAATGTTAAAGAGATCAACCCATGGAGCTAGAAAGGTTAAAAGTGCTACCGTTGACCACCAAGCATGCCACTGACAGTCACCATTGCATGCACCGCCACACGCAGCATACATGCCGCCATTGCTGGCCACCAAGCGCGCCACCACTGGCCCCCGACTCTCACGTGCTTATGTGCATGTCAACGATCTTTTCGCATCTTGTAGCCCATCTAACCCTCTTGCCACGTGCCATATATGTCCAACGGCTCCTCCCACATGTGGATGTTTTCTAACAACTATGCAATAGGGTTGATTTCTTGATGAATTAGATTTTGATACAGATCAGGTTCAATAACCGAAGAAGATTCAATTCGGTTTGATGTCTATAAATAAGGGACTTTGGCCAGTAAAAAAAGGACTCCAAGGTAGAAAGGAGAGCCCAACCAAGGAGGACGTGAGGGTGCTCATTCTCAGTCCAAAGAGTTCATCCAAGGAAGAGAGAGTTTGAGGGAGAGATCTAGAGAAGTCCCATGACACTCGCTTAGTAAAACCATTATAACTCAGTCTATAATTATCCAAATCCCTCAAGAATGGTTTCATTTGAAATCTAATTTTTATAACTTTTCAAATTAATAAAGTTCATAAAAATAGGAAACCCAAGAAGCAGTTTATTGAGACCCTGAATCCTAGTTACAAGCATTGTCCAAATTTCTGAATAGCATTCGATTATAAATCATTTACATGTATTCCATGCATTAAATTACACTCATGCACCTACAAACCCACTCAATATGCTAAAAGATGTGGATTTTCAGGGTGTGCCAAAAGTCCCACACCAGTAAAAAGAATTTCAAAACAAAAAACAAAATGAAAAATAAAATTCAAAACTTTATAGACATGGTTACTCCTAAGTCGTACATTGATATCCTAGGTACACCTAACCCTTCCATGTATAAACAAGTTCTTTTGAGCCTAGGTTTACATCATGAACCCAAGCCTACGACTATGACTCTTTAGGTTCCATGTGTCCTTCAAGTCCAAATGAGACCATGAACCTAACCTCGGTTGAAGCCCACCTCATATGTGATAAGCTTGAAACCAGCCTTGTTGGGTTTGGTCTCCTTGAAGATAATTTCTCATCCTCTCCCTTTGCACCATGAGAGTGTGAGCTCTTTGGGCTCCCCTTTCCTATGAGCACATCACCTACGACCATATCCACACCCGTACCAACCTGGAGCTCATGTCCAAGCCCATGCATGCCTAATGGGTCAGTCATGCCTTCCCCTAACTTTCACATACCCACCAAGAAATCGACCATGGTTTCCCTTGGAACCCATGTCTTCCCATCTAGCAAGGAATCAACCATGTTCTCTCTTGGTATATACATTCATTTACATCATCCACCCATAGGGGCACATTATGTTTTACCTAAAGTCCATCATAAGAATATCAACCATTTCACACCCAGAGTTTGCATTCATGATGCACCCGAACCCTCGGACCCTCTTTGGACATGATTTTAACCTCGGGTTTTGTATATTGTGTATGTGTTATCTCCAAAATCCTAAAAATCTAAAACAACAAAATTTTCAAAAGAAAAACCTCAAATTCACTTGTCAAAATGATGTCAATGCCCTTAGGGATGAAGTCGAATTTTTTTTAGGGTTTATGGTTAGCCAAAGGGGCATAAAGGTCGACCCCTCTAAGTGTCGAGCCATCATAAACATACCTCCACCTTCCAACCTAACTCAAATTATTAGCCTCTAGGGTCACCTCCAAGCCATTAGATGATTCATCTCTAATTTGGCAACAAGATACGAATCCTTCGACAAACTTTTGAGAAAATGGGTCCACATCCTCTGAAAAAATGATAGCCCAATTAGGAAGGTCCCTATGTCATAAGTGGAGCAACAACTCACAATGTACATTGGCTAATTGATGCCGAGGGAAGAAACTTGGTAGACCCTATAAACACCTAATATCTCAAGAAATATCATGTCTAGAACTTACCACCAATTCTTTTGAAATGATTTTGCAAAAACCATCTTTAGTTTGTTGAAGATAGGACCAAGTTGAGTATACATTTTTTAATTAGGAATTAGTACTCGGTGAAAAGGTGAAGTGTTTTCAAAATCATTAAATAATATTTCAATACAAGATAGGGCCTAGTTCAAAACAACAAAATATTTTCAAATAGCATGTGCTATTATAAAAAAGTGCATACTTGATTAGATCAAGTATCCAAAGGAATACATTGTTTCCCCATCTCACTCTCTCCAAAAAAAAAGGGCAAAAACCCAATGTCTCAAAACCAAAGGAAAAGAAAAAGAAGAAAAAATCAACCTCTAAAGCTCAAAGAGTAAGGAGGCTTTCCTCAAAATTCACCTTTTGTACCACGGGACACTTCAGAAGGAACCGTGAGAATTCTCCCTATACTCCATACTATTTATCCTAAAGGAGAAAAAGTTTATCATTATAGTACTAAAGTAGGAATAAAACCTAATAATCTGAATCTCATTTTATTTGAGGATTAGGCCTCATAATGTGAAAAATAAAGTTTTGTAATAATATTTCCAACAATAAAAAGCTTTATAGGAATAATGGAGAACTAAGACCGAAGTTAAGGGAAATATGAGAGATGAAAGTCCTGTAAGATGAAAACTAAGGGAGAGTATCTTTCAAAAAAAAATTACAAAACCCAAAGCTTAAAAAAATGGGCATAGAGGTTGTCCCACTTAGGACAACCAACCTTCATTGAATCTCTTCAAGCTCCCAAAATATCTCATAGAGTCTCCAACACACTTGATTCATCCATTTCATCTCACACACCTCATGTACATTTGGAATGGCCTTGTTTTCATTGGATCCATTGAGTCCCCTTTCGCTAGGAGTCATCCCCAAGAGTTAGGACAACCCAAGTTCAAGAAATGAGTTCCGTAGCAAGAAAAGGAAAAATTCATATTCTCAAATGAAATCTTGAAAGAAAACTTTTAGTGGTGTTAATTTTTGTCATGAACCAAATAAATTTAGTTAATGACAAAGAGGGACATTAGGTATTAATGCTAGTTGGTTAAAATGGAGAGGAGCATTAGGTATTCTTTGTGATAAGAAGATACCATTAAAATTAAAAGGTAAATATTATAGAGCAGCAATTAGGCCTGCCATGTTTTATGGTTCTAAGTGTTGGACAGTTAATCATCAACATGTACAAAAGATGTCTGTGACAAAAATGAAGATGTTGAGATGAATGAGTGGTCATACAAGAAAAGATTGTATACATAATGAGGTTATTAGAAACAAATTAAGAGTGACACCAATAGAGGATAAAATGAGAGAATATCATTTAAGATAGTTTGGACATATAGAAAGAATATCAAAAGAAGAACCTTTAAGAATGTATGAAAAACTAAATTTGGAAATATTAAAAGAGGTAGAGGATGACCACAAAAGTATTGTAAAGAAACAATAAAGAATGATCTAGCTTATTGTGAGTTAACTACTAACATGGCACACGATAGGGATCTATGGAAACAAAGAATCCATGTAGCCAACCCCGTCTAGTATGGGAAAAGGCTTAGTTATTGTTGTTGCTATCATTCTTATGGGTAATTAAGAAAGTTATCTTCAAGTAGGTATGAGAACCAATTTAATCAAGTAAGTCTAATTTTGATGTCTTAGAGGAGTGGATTATGGAAGATATCAAACAAATGCACTCATTGCTGGAGAAGGCATTCAATGGGTCATTTTGGAATGATCGCAATAATGTCAATAGGAGGATGATGTCATTGATTTTGCTATTGAAGGTGGTGATCTTCAACGAGGAGGAGGAGAAGAAGAATATTATTTAGTTGATGATCCTACTATAATATATGATTCTTCTTTTTCAATTATAAAAATTGTACTTTAAAGAATATTTGCTACTTTTCAATAATGAAAGTTGTGCTTATAATTTGAATTAATGTTCAATGAATGTTTACCTAAATTTTGATTGATGAGAATTGATTAGAATTGTTTCTGTTTTTTTTATATTTTTTAAAATTTGAAATAATTTTTATTTACAATACAATAAGCTACACCAGTCTCATCATGAACAAAAAGAATATATGATACAATACAATACAAACAACACTGATTTAAGGTATAAATTTATATATGGGATTGCTTACTTGCGTGTCCTCTTTTGAAGATCATTCCACCAGCGTAAATAAGAGCACCCTGCAAGTGTATCCACGGGTTTAGGATCTGTGGCTTTGGTTGAGTTCTTTAAAGTTTGTGGAGAAAACTGGAATGTTTATAACTTGATTTCCTTTGAGATTCTGTTCTTTATCCATTTTATCCATTTTTGCTTATGGAAGAACTTGATGCCGAGTGTCCAATTTGTGTTACCTCTTGAAATTCATATATTGTATTTATCATGTCTACCCACTCCCACTCCCTGAAAATGCTTAAACAGGTCAACCCCCTCGGGTACTAGCATTAAAAGAATAAACGATCATAGGAGTTCAGTGAATCAAGGGTTATTTGCGGAAGCGTGCGAAGTGTTATGGTAGTCTACCATGTCCGCACATGCCAACTTCCCGATATTGATTTCTTGGTACCTTCTATGATTGTCATTTGGTTTACATTGTGGTGACGACAGTTCTTTCAGCATCTTTCTGGCTGGATTTGTTTCTAACCTTTTACAATTGCAGCACCATTTCATGGATTTGCATTCTGGTTCGATGTTGAGTTTGAGGATCCCAGTCTTCATGAACAACCGTGTTTAGGTTTCTCAATGAAGTAATATATCTTTTGACATCATTGGAGCTGATTCAAATCAGAGAAAGAGGCGTGGAAAATCTATTGAAACACTTGTACTCTCAACCGCACCCAGGAAGCCCCAACACATTGGCAGCAGGCGAGTCTACAGCGTTCTACCTCTGTATGGGTAAACTGTTGCTTTCTTTTTTTTCTTGTGCAATAGGGTTGAAGCTGACACTTATTTCATTTATTTCCAACTAAATGTAGTGTCACTGGTTACAATGGTGAGCTAGATGCTCCAGAACTGTGATTTTATAATTGCTGTTCAGTGGCATAGATATCATAGTATGTCTGTTATCATCCATAGAAAGTGAACTAATTTCTGTGGGGGGTGGTAGAAAATACCCATTCTGATCACAGAGTAGCGGTCATCAGGCTTGTTCTCCTATTTATGGTAAAACCTCTGTGTTGAGCATTAGGTTTTCTTCGCCTTTTGTTATTTGAGGTAAGAAAAAGTAGGGTACATGATTTACTGTTCCTTTTTCTTTTTTGAGGGATCACATGATTTAGTATTCTTCTCTAGTGGAAGTGAATTTCATAGTTGAAGATTGTGTTGCTACTGTGACTTTGATCGACTTTATGAGGGTTTGTGATGCCTACCACCAGTTTTGGTTTGAGTATCTGCTTCGATAGGGTGAGAAGCGTATGATTTGTACTCATGCATATTCCCGGTTTTGGGTTTGAAGTTTCCCTTAGCAATGTCACACAGACACCTCTAGGAGGTGGGCTGTCAGAGTCGACACGTGTGCGACACCGACACCGACATTGTGTCGGTGCGGCACCGATACGGTGTCATGTATTGTTGACACAGTCAACGTGTCTACCCAATATTAGGGTGCGGTCAACGTGTCCGAAGTCACATTCGTCTAGTTATTAGGTCAGATTTTTAAGAGACTCGGCTGCCTTCTCATGCTATTTTCTCTCTCCCTTCTCTCACATTGCTGCATCGTTGATGTCCCTCGACCTTCACTCTTGTTGAGTTATTGCATTTCACTATCCTCTCTCTCTCTCTCTATGAGAAGGTACAATCTTTCATGGTCAATCACTTTGCTACATCCAGTTCTGGCTTGAGGTTCGGTAAGTATTGTCTTTTTCTGTTCAATTTTGTTGATTCTGTTGTTTGGAATTTTGTATTGGTGTGGTTGCGACCATTATAGAGCATTGTGAGGGACACCGGGTAGAGTCAAGGTGGATGAGGCTAGTCTTTTGGTGTTCAAACAACTGTTAGCCTTCAGATGTTGTTGGACACTAAGGAAGAGGAATATGCTACCGGCGATCTTGCAAAGCTACGTTCTTAGTCTCTTACTTTTGTTTGAAGGACAGACCACCAGAATGGAGGCCTTCACTTAAGTATTTTTGCATAGCTCTATTGGATCCAAGAAAATATCTTTATAACTTATGAGTTGCTGTAGTATAAGTAAACATTCTTGTTAATGTTTGGATGTCATGACTTGACTCTATCTCCTATTTGTTGTTTTTGATATTTTGTTTTTCAATCAGATTGTGAAATTGTGAATTGAGTTGATCCTAAAAATGACTGATAATAGAAAAAAAAAAGGAGTATCAATTGATATTGGCCCTACTAGGAGTTCTGGTAGAAGTGTTCCTTTAAGTTCAGGATCAACAACAAAAGTCACAAAACTTTCAATTTCAATACCTCGTGAAGATGCACCATTGTGGATGTATATACAAAGAGAAGATTCATACGAAGGTGGTGGAGGTAATACACATTTTATGTGTAAATTTTGGAACATTAGTTTTATGGGATCGTATATCAGAGTGAAGGCACATATTTTAAAATTATCAAAACATGGTATAAGAGCATGTCTGAATGTGGATGAGGATTTACGAAGACAATTAATGAAAAAGCAAGATGAGTATGAAAAGAAGAATGAAATGAGTGAGAAAGGAATAAATATTCCATTATTTGGTGGATACAAAGAAGATGCAGAAAAAAAAAAAAAAAAGTTAATGCAAAGTGAGTTTAAAGGTTTTAAAGGAAGAGCAATTGAAAAATCATTTAATGTAGCTAGAAGGGAGGAGACGGATAGAAAGGTTGGAAGATTTTTCTTTCCAAGTTCACTTCCTTTTAATGTAGCAAGAAATTCATATTGGAAAGATCTTGTCACTTCATTGGCTAATTGCAACTTACATGGTTATGTTGCTCCAAGTTCGAAAAAATTGTGAACCATGATTGTTAAAGAAGAAAAAGCAAATATTGAAAGACTTTTAGAACATAAGAAATTTTAGTAGGAAACTAATGGTGTTTCTATTATTTTTGATGGATGGAGTGATATTCAAAGGCATCCACTCATTAATTTCATTTCTTATTAAATTAGTAGACCAATATTTTTGAAGTTTGTTAATGCATCTGGAGAAATAAAAATTGCAAGTTACTTGAAAGATTTATTTGTAGAAATTATTAAAAGTGTTGAACCAGATAATGTAAATAATCACTGATAATGCAACTAATTGTAAAAGTGTAGGGTTAAGTTTGAAAGGTGATTATCCATGCATTTTTTGGACACCTTATGTAGCTCATAGTTTAAATTTGTCTCTTTCTCGTATATGTAAGACATCAGAAAATAAAGATAATCTTCGTACATATGAATTATGTTCATAGATTGAAGACATGGCATCAGATTATATAAAGATAAAGAATTTTGTAATGAATCACCATTTAATTTCAGCAATATTCAATAGACATTCTCATTTAAAGTTGTTGAAGGTTGTAGAAACACATTTTGCTTCTTTGATTGTGATGATAAAAGGATTCAACACAATTAAGACATCATTGGTTTAGATGGTTACTGATTTAAGCTGTGATTCATACCGTGGTAACAAGGTTGAAGATCAAGCAAGGGTCCAAGCAGTGAAGACTATTATTTTTAATGATTTATGGTGGGACAAGGTATCATATTTTCTTGAATTTAAAGAGCTTATTTGGGAGATGTTGAGAGAAGTTGATAAAGATGAACCAATGCTTCATAAAGTTTATGATATGTGGGATACCATGATTGAAAAAGTTGAGTCAATAATTTTGAAGCACGAATAAAAAGAACTTCATGAGACATCATCGTTTTATGATCATATTCATTCTATATTAGTTTCAAGATGGGACAAAAGCAACACTCCCTTGCATTGTTTAACATATTATTTAAATCCAAGATATTATGGGAAGAAATGGTTTCATGAGAGCATTGGACGTAGCCTTCCTAATCAAGATCCTGAAATAACAAATAATAGACAAATGTGTTTGGGAAGGATTTATTGTGACTTATACCTACTCCGGCAAGTAAATTCTAAATATGAAAAGTTTTCTTGTGTCAGACTTGATTCACTAGAAGCACTAGAAGCAAGGGATTATCAAGATCCACTAGACTTGTGGGCATGTTATGGATTTGAGATGTCCCTTCTTCAAAAGCTTGCATCAAAATTACTATCTCAACCTACTATTGCTGTGAAAGGAATTGGAGTACATATTCTCAAATTCACAATATCAAAAGGAACAATCTCTCAAGTAGTCGCGCTGAAGACTTGATTTATGTTCATTCAAATCTAAGATTGGTTTTACAATCTAATGCTGAGTACAGGTAACTAATTACTAATCTTTTAAAATTGTTTTCTTTTCTATTAATCATGATGATTATATTTGATCTTTATTGTTATTTATTTGAATATATTGCAATGAAGGAGCATAAAATATTGGATGCAAACCAAGAAGAATATCACTTAGATAACAACCAAGATTTGCATACCCTTAATATGGAACTCACTTATTCAATAGTCCCTTCAGTTGATAATATTATTGATAGTGAAGATCTATACTTTATCAGGTATATATTCATTTCATTTATCAAACATTAATATTGTTCATAGTTGATAATATTGTCGATAGTTCCTTCACTTATATATTTATAATATTATTGATATGCAAATCCTGATTTTCTTTTGATTGATTTGTGTATTATGATGAAATTAATATTTTTTTTTCGTTATAACCATTGCATACCCCTAGTGTAAGGGATGTCAATGAAAGAAATCCAGCTTGACATTTAATACAAATACATGGTTGCATATCATAATGCAAGTGCCCCTTATAGTTTAAAGGATATAATTCAGCCATTTGATGAATTATAGGGCTAAATTATAATGGTGGCATGAATATGTACACTATTGAAATGAAATCCAGATTCCTTTAAGTGCGTGTTTGTCTAGCAAGCCGAGTTTTTTCATGGTTCACAGTCTGACATAAACTTTCAAACTAAAAATCCCAAAGTGGGACTTTTCTTATTTCTCATTCTTTTCGCATAGTGTGGAAAATTTTTCTTTTGATTGTTTGATTACCATTTTTACATTGAAAAAACATATGACAACAAAAAGGATAATTTGCTTTATATTGTGGTTAGTAACCAATTTATACATATACCTTCTTGAAAATTGCAGTGCTTGTGGACCTAGTTATAACAAATCCTTTGCACTTAATGTCCTTCCCTCAACATTCTCCCAATTAGCATTGGGAGCAATACCTCACCTGGCTAAGGATTCAACTCACAAGTTAAAAGTGAGGAGTTCGATACTGTCAGCGTGCATTGGCTTCATTCTCCATGTTGTACCCAAGAAATCTTCTCCCAGTTGACTTAGTTAACCATAATTACTAGTTAACTATTTCATGCTCAAAACAACTTCCCTGGATCTAAATAACAACCTCATGGGCTTTGAATTTTGGGTAGGATCATATCTAACATTGATTATAAAGTTGTTAAGTAAATCGTAAAAATGTGCCATGGGTTTCAATCAACACGGAGGAATGAGGCAAACTCCTACCAAAAGTGCATATTTCAGATATCAAAATCGCAACCTCCAACTTGAAGTTCTTTCAAGTAAGATTCTTTGCTGAAACAGTTATTACTCTATTACAACCTAGATTATAATCACTTCTAATGTTTAAATGATAGAAACCCTTTATATGCGAATTTTCGGTCCTCTAGAACCTTGACCCACGATACAATCCTCTTAAAAGGAAAAAAAATGAAAGAAGAGAGATTAAAAGGTGAAATCCGAAAAAGAATAATCTCTTAGCACTTTTCTTTTGATGTGATGCGGGTGGGCCAATTTGGATTCTTTTGGCTGAATTCTTGTTTCATCGAGCAAGGATCGATCTCCTATGCTATCAAATTGTTTGTTTGGATAAATTTGAATTTTTTGGATTAGGTATTTGGTGAACTTCATGTGGAACTTGAAGTTACACGGTCGCCCAGTTCTTGGGTAGGATATGGCTAGGAGAAATGAGTTTTGGATTGGGTTCACCTTAAGATGGATTTGGAATTTGGATTTGGTTGGACTCAATTAGATCTAACTTAAAAATCAGATTTTAAGTCGGATCAGATCCGATTTGGGATAGGTTTGGCTTGAAAGGGAAAGTGGGATTTGGATAGCTGAGTTAGATTTGGGGCTTAGATGGGTCAAAACTAAGTGGGATTGGGTTGAAATGAGCTCGACGGGTTTTGAATCTAGTATGGCAAAAAAGATTTTTAAGAATCGGATCAAGTGAGATGGATCGATCAGTGCCCTTTTATAGGGATTTTTGCATTGAACGCTTCCACGATTTTAGCCAGATTTTACAGATTTCTTGTGACTTTCTTGATCCCGTACGGTATTTCTCTTGTGACTTTGTACCGTATCTAATTGTCTTTGATTGTATGTGCACAGTGAACTGTTGATACTTGTTGACTTTCGTAGCAATTTCGCAGCCTCTGTTTTAGCCAGAATTCACTGATTTTCAGGATTTTCTTGATCTTGTATTGGGTCCAGTTGCCTTTACAGGGTGAACAGATAGGAGATCTTTCAGTTGCCTTTTCTATGGTGAAAACATGATTTTAACAGCCATAGAATTGACATAGTTATCGACTTATTGATGTATCAAAACTCCTTTTGGTCTTCAGCCGATTGGTCCTTTCATGCAACGTTGATACCTGCAAATTATTTTTGTATGTGCAAAGTCTTGTAGAAGAAAAAGAATCTCAATTTTAAGGGAGAGGTGCTATGGAAGTTCTGCATCTTAGTTAAGTCTCGAGTTTGCTTTGCTTTGTCTTTTTATCTCATTCACATCTTTCATCAGTCACCATATCCTCTTCTTGAACTCTTGTGGCTTAGGTTAGTCTTACCTTGTTCTTGAGGAAGTGCCTTCATGTGTTTTGCTTTTGCAGGTTATCTTGACCATTGCCCAATGGGTCGCGAAACTTCGAGGTTGCGACTCTTTGTATTGACATGAAAGTGGCGACCATGCGCAACTGCTCTATGGATCGGTTCACTTAAGTCAACAACAGCTGAAACCTCAACTTATGTCTGCAACATGTGTTAAAATGGAGTTAAATGTTTGACGATTCTTTTGTCCTTTGATGTCATCTATAACCTTGATTGATCTTCCCTTGATATCTCATCTTCATTATAACAGTTTCTCCTTGTAACATTGAAAGCGCATTTGCTGCTCCGCTACTTTTGTTCTTACTCCAACCATCTGTTTCTTTGTCCGTAATACTTTTGAGTGATTGTGATGCAATGGAACTAGCTATCGTTGTACGTTTTTCCCAACTTTTCCTTCCTAATGTCGCCCAAAATTTTCTGTAATAAGTTGGTGAAAGCTATCCTTGTTGGATGTACTTCCGATTGTTGATGTTGGCGTAACCTTCGTGTTGAAATAGATTCATGACCTTCACTTTAATGCACATTGCACTCGTTTTAACATCATGTTCAGGAATCCTTACGTTTGAAGGCATTATCTCATATACTTTTGAAATCTTTTTTTTTTTATGATGTTTCATATTTTAAAGAACAAATTTTGGGGGTTTACACCATTTTCCCTTAAACATCAATCATGCTATGTTTTTTACAATAAAGCACAGTCACAAGATTCGGCTCGTGGTTATCATGTCAATACTTATCGAACTCGTTGCCAAACAGTATATGAACCACAAATAGTACTGAAGTAATGGTAGACTTATCTGTCCCAGCTAAACTGGGACTGGTGGCTTCAAACCGTTCAGTTCCTATTTTACCAGAATCCGAACCTAACCAGTGTCGTCCAGTTCCAGGTCCAGTTCTGAGCCCAATTCTATCAAGCCTTCAATTTTGGTTCAATTTGGTTCTCACTTTATTTTACAAAAATAGTGGGATTTTGGATCACAGAACCAAAATGCAGTTTGGAGCCATTGGTTTCAAATCACCAGTTCATTCATGTTCAATTTTCTGAACAGAAATGAAGAGGTATCTGTTCGGATCTGGAAGCATTTGGCATCCGGTTTGAACCACAAGTTGGGTCCAAACCAGTCACCTCTAACTGGGAAGCTCTTCAATCAAAAGAGGATTAGCCCTTTTGTCTATGAACTCGAATTAATTAGGAGAATCCAAGAAGGGTCGGTTACTAGCATAGCTACTTCTTCCGGACACTCATCTGAAGAAACGCCCATGCATACTTAATCCAGTAGAGCTCAAAACAGGGATGTTCAAGGAGACGACAAAATAAAACCAAATTGCAAGAATCTAAACTTATGAGGATACTACATAAGTATATAAAGTTTATATATTTATATAGATATAAATCTATATAAGTTTGTGTATATATATATGATATGGATCGTAAATCCATATAATTGGATGGTATAGTATTTTGTATTTAGTGAAACCCTACAATAAAAAAAATCGAAGTTCAGACCAAACCAGACTGGAACCGTCGATTTGGTTTGGTTTGATTCTGGCCATGAGACGGGTTTAGTTCAGTTGTCTGAGAACAAAGAGCTGAGAATAGCGGTTTGGTTGAGGCTAGAGTCTAACCAAACCTGGCGATGAACACCCCAAAACTTTAAAATAACCTCTACGGGGGCCGACGGTTTGGTTGAGGTTGAGAATAGCGGTGTGGTTGAGGTTGAGTTCAGTATGTACACGAGTCGTATACGACGAACATGCGAAACCTATACGTAGTTTATCAACACCGGGCCAAAATGGGCAATAGATGACGTATAAAATGAACGATTTCCGGCCGGCGATCTCTCGAACCGGCTTCTGCACATTTCTCATAAATACCGATTTCCAATTAACTTCCCGGAATTTCCCGAGATTCCGTCGTCCGATGGTCCAATTCCTCGGTTTCGGGCTATTGGATCCGTCGGAAAGAATTCAAATCGTACCCTCCTTTGCCGAATTATCCGACGGCGTGATTTTGTTTCGATCTTTCGAATTCGAAGGCAGTAAATTCTGGTTCCTCCGCTGGTTCTTTGCACTGTTTCGAAGCGCGAATCGCGTTGGGTTCTCTAGATTTTGATCTTAGCATGCTTTCTTGTGGATGTGTCGGTGTCTGATGTGAGGGATCTTCGATCTTGTATTGATATGATGGCTCGGCCGAACCTAGCGCCGAATATGGACGCCTTCGATGCGTACTTCCGACAGGCGGATTTAGATCAGGATGGAAGGATCAGCGGGAGCGAGGCAGTCACATTTTTTCAAGGATCGAATCTACCCAAACACGTTCTTGCGCAGGTACAATTTCATGGTTTGTGCTCAAGTTTCGTTTCGTTTTGTCTATCTACTATCGTTCACAATTCGGACATTCATGGAATCTTTTTATTGCATACTCGCGTCAATTGGATTCAGCTTCGTTTCATTTCGTTCCCACTTCTGCTCCGTTATCTTTCACAATATGACTTTCATGGATTTGTTTCATCGTGTGCACGCGTCAGTTGGAGTTTGATAGTCTCTGCTGTGCTTTACAAGCAATTTTCAGTTAACACTTGCTAGATGGTTTTGGTTTTCGTGCATTCTTTTTGGCAATGAGATGAGATTCGACTGAAGATGCTTCATCGGTCTTACTAACTTCTCTAGGTTTCTTCCTATGGAATTTGAGTTCGTAGATGTAACCAAAAGCCGCTTTTGTATACTAGGCCAAGTGCTCATTAGGGCGTTCGTAACCAGATTCTCATAGCGAAGGAATCTGGGGTTAATTTCTGCAATGCATGAAAAGCCCAGTTGAGTCCGAGAACTGTATAAACACTGAACGGGTTGTAGTTTAGATGCTTTGCTAGATGTTACCAGATTCTGTGAGTACTAGCTAGTGGACATTCTATTGTGAGGGCGTTAGTCAGCGTTGCTTTCTAGATTTTTTTATCATATGCGCCTTTTCAGAAGCTTCTGGTTGTTTATATAGTCGGTTTGATCTGAATTTTGAGAATGATGCCTACAATCCGAAGTTTTTTTATTGAGCAGGATGCAGTTAGATTCTTAGATATAAGGTGTTAAGGCAACCTCATGCTGATTGGTTAGGGGATGGATTTACATTTTTCTCTCTTTAGAACTGGATGGGAGACATCCATCAGGAAATTCGTATTCTTTTTATTGTATTGAGCACACAAGGCTGTGAATTCAAAGTTGATTCATTCTCTTTGACAGAATTCAATCTTAATTAAGACAGCTCACTGAGTTAAGCCTGATGCTCCAGTGTTTCTAATGCTGCTGATGAGCTGGTAAAGTCAAGATAATGAATTTGAGATCAGGTCGCTATCCCCACATGATGTTCTAGGGAATATCCATTTTTTCCTAAACAGGATGTAGTGAATTTAGAGACTTATTTTGATTCTGAATGTCATAAGTTTCATAAATAAACGGATCTGGCACAGAGAGATACCTTACCTTGTAGAAGTAGTAGGATGTGAGTCTGGTTGCATCCGGCACAGAGAGAATTAGTTGTAGCATGAAGTCAGAAAGAGAAGAGGAAAAAAAATGTTGCTAGGATAATTTTGTGTAACCACACTCAAAAGGCTTTGAAAGTGTTTCTTCTTTGGGGTTGTAAGGTTTTTACACCCAAATTGTAAGGTTAAAGAGGGCATTTGTAGGTTGAAAGAATCACAAAAGCATGGAAATTGATACCTCGAAGAATGGACTTTAGTTAAGAGGGGGTGCCACTTGAGCCCACCTATTCATCTCAAATTTCATGTGTCAGGTATCTAGCATTTGTTCCGATCAATACTTTCAATGAATTTGTAAATGTCTTCAATATAGAAAAGGTGAATTTAAACTCATACAAGCTGCCAAAACGATTTCTCAGTCAGAATCCTCTGTAAATTGGGTTTGCTTGTTTCCACATTTTCCTCACCAATGTGTCTAAGTCTTTGTAGATTAACTGAGTATGATGGTGCACAAACTCATGGTTATTCATTTTTGTGGTTCCATTAGAAATTAATGCGGTTAATTTGTTCGTATTGACCTTGATGCAATCATGGATTACCTTTTCTGAATTTCATGTCAAGCATGTTACAAGGAGACAACAGCTGAAGAAGACCTTTCTTGACAAATTTCAGAGAAGTATTTTGTTCAGCTACAAGCATGCCACGAGGATTCTTTAATATTAACCCAATTTAATTATTTAGCTGAAAAGTAATCCTAATTAACAAAATGAAATCTGCACTCGTTGAATTCTGCGTACATCCTAACTATGTTTTATTGTGATAATAGAATTGATCTATATTTGGCAGTTCACCGCAACTTGAGAAGGTGGAATTTGTCTTGTCCATTGCATCAACTTGCTGACATGCGGTTTCTATAAGTTGACAATCACCTTGGTTTTTATCCATGACGAGGAATTAAAATGCTATCATATGTATGACACTTAGATAAGGACTGTGGTTTTTCAATGAAAAGGTTCTGGTTATATCTATTTTTGTTTTTGAGCAGCTTGTGTAATTGTATCTTGATTACTGGAGTATGTAAAAGGTATCTTTTCTAGTTCATTTTGGAGGATCCATCCCCATCTTTCATTCTTTCTTCTCTTTATGACCCCTTATTTGAGTGCAGAATCTGCAATCTTGGACTATATAACAGGACTTATATCATCTAAAGCTTATCACGGTTGTAATGTTCTCTGCTTGGTCTGCTTTTCTTTTTAATAATTGAAACTGAATCGGGGATTCATCCAAGAAACTGACATTCCTTTCAAGTCCTCACTATCTTTTTGCTAATATATGATTAAACCATTTCTTTTATCATCATTCTTCATTCAGATGTAACACTTGTGAAGTGATACTGTAAGTGCTCACTTTCCCTTGCATTTATTGTGCCTACTGCTGTCTGCAGATATGGATGCATGCAGATCAGAGCCGGTCAGGTTTCCTTGGTCGTTTAGAGTTCTATAATGCTTTGAAGCTTGTAACTGTGGTACAAAGTGGGAGAGAATTAACTCCAGACATAATCAAGGCAGCGTTGTCTGGTCCTGCTGCAGCTAAAATTCCCGCACCAAAGATAAGTCCTATGCCTACTATCCCATCTCGGATGAATGCTGTTGCACCACCTACACCTACCCTCCAGAACAATACTGTTGAACAGCTCGTGCATCAGATAGGCTCTGGAGCACCACCTGGAGCTCAAGTTCCTGGTCTTCGAGGACAGCAACCATTGAACATTCTGAGCCAGCAATTTGCTCCATCCCTTGAAAATAATTTTGGAGGACGCTCCACTGGACAAGTTCCTCCAGTTCCACGTCCAAGAATTAACCAAGCAGTGCCTCCAGGTAGCATGACAGGGCCACGTTTGCCAAACTCAAGTATGGCAAATGATTGGATTGATGGTAGGACTGTCAATGCATCGGGAGGAATTGGATCACAAGCCCCTAACAAAGGGGGTCTAATTTCTAGTGCATCTTTAGATTCATTATCTGCATTGACTCCATCAGTCCCTCCAAAACAATCTGAAGATACATTGTCCATGGTTCAAACCATCAACAAGGATTCTAAAAGTGTTATCTCAGGAAATGGTTTCTCTGCTGAATCTATGTTTCGGGGTGATGTGTCTTCATTCAATCCAACTCAATCTAAGCAGGGAGTTGCTCCTTCACCTACATTTTCTGTGTCCAGTGTTTCAACTTCTTCTGCCATTGTTCCAGTCACTTCAATAACTCAACCTTCGGCAAAGCATGGCCTTGACACAGTTCAGAGCTCTTTGACTCAGGGACCTGCTGGTGGCCCACTTCAGCAGGCCTCGTTAGTGGTTAAGCAGACCCAGGTTGATTCACGTAACACCACACCAGCAATACCAGGACCTAGAGTTTCTGGGATTCCAGGTTCCGCAGCCAATCAAGTACAGACACCTTGGCCGAGAATAACCCAATCTGACATTCAGAGATACAACATGATCTTTGTTGAGGTGGACACAGACCGTGATGGGAAGATCACTGGTGAGCAAGCTCGGGCCCTGTTTCTTAGTTGGAGATTGCCTAGAGGTGGGAAACATTCTCTTTCATAATATTTTTTGTTATTTTTTCCTACAACATACTTCATGACAAATATATATCTTAAAGCTTGTTAATTCCTTATAGAAAAGTAAAGCAATTTAGTGCCTTAACAAGAAGGCAAATGCAGTTTTACCTTAGGTGCCTGTGGCAGATGTTGCCGTGCTTTATGAATCTTACTGTTAATTATGCAACAATCATGCTTGATTACATGCAGTATTGGAGAGAAGAAACATAGGCTATTGATCAGCCTTATCAGCAGCCCCTCTCTCTCTTTTATTAATTATGCTCTCTAGAGTGAGGCCCTAAGAGACTTAAATACATCCAACATAAAGCATAAAGCATATTACAAATATGCCATTAATGAATTGAAAATACAGGAACCTTTAAAAACAAAAAGCATAACAGCTGGTCATAGACGATTATACCAGTCTTCCATAATATTCTTTTTAGCGCTGCTTTAGTAACATATCTGCCATTTGATCACTTGATCTTACATGAATTAACTCAAATTGTTTCCTCAAAATCTTCTCTCTAGTAAAATGACAGTCCACTTGTATATATTTTGTTCTTTCATGATAAACCAGATTCAATGCAATTTGTATGGCAGTCTTACTATCACAATATCCATGGATAGGTAGTTTTATCTCTTCTCCCAAATCTTTAATAAGTTCCTGAAGCCATAATCCTTCACAAAAGTCATGAGCAACTAATCTATATTTCACTTTTATACTTGATCTAGCAATAATTGATTGTTTCTTACTCTTCTAGGATACTATATTGGCTCCAAACAAGTTATGTATCCTATAGTATATTTTCGGTATTCTAGTAAATCTGCTTTGTAAACCTCTCTGTGCACTTCTAATTCTAGGTGTCCATGTTTAGCATACATCACTCCATAGACCGGAGTTTTCTTTAAGTATATGAGAATTTGATAGACAACTTCCATATGACATATGGATGGTGCATGCATATATTTGCTCACAATACCCACTGTAAAGGTAATATCATGTCCGGTGATAGTTAGATAAATTAGTTTTCCCACCAGTCTTTGATATCTCCCTATATCTTCATATTTTTCATCATCGTTTTGATATAATTTCTTGTTCACTTCCATTAGTACATCACATGGCTTAGAATCGGCCGTTTCAGTATCCTTTAACCGATTCAAGGTATATTTCCTCTTATTTAGGAATATACCTTTGCTTGAATAGAGAACTTCAATACCCAGAAAATAGTGAAGTCTTCTTAAATCTTTAAGTCAAATAACTTATGAAATTGTTTCTTTAGCTCTTCAATCTCCTCGACATCATCACCTGTAATTATAATGTCATCAACATATATTACGAGGATTGCGATTCATTTACCATGCTTTATAAACAATGTATGATCATTTGCATTCTGGGAATAACCAAGACTTATAACTCCCTTACTTAATCTCTTGAACCGGGCCCTAGAGGATTGTTTAAATCCATATAAGGCTTTCTTCAACTTATACACCTTTTTTCTTCCTTGTTTGGTTCTCATTCTTGGAGGTAACTCCATATATATATATATACATATATATATATATATACATATATATATATATATACATATATATATATATATATATACATATATATATATATATATATATATATATATATCCTTTGTTAGGTTTTCCTACAAGAAATTATTTTTAACATCTAATTGTCAAAGTTTCCATTCTTTTTTAGTTGCTATACTAATAAGCACCCGGATGGTTTAGATGTCATACTAATAAGCACCCAGACGGTAGCAGGTTTTGCTATTAGTGCAAAGGTTTCATTGTAGTCCAAGTCATAGACCAGGCTGTAGCCCTTTGCTACTAGTCTCATTTTATATCTTTCGATGCTTCCATCTGCTTTTACTTTAATGGTGTATACCAATTTACTATTCACTATCTTTTTTCTTGGTGGTAAGTCAACTATATCCCATATTTGATTCCTTTGTAAGGCCTTAAGTTCTTGTTTAATAGCTAGGTGTCACTCAACATATTTGTTAACATCTTTAAAATTTCATGGAATATAAATAGATTCTACATTTGCAGCAAAGGATTTATAACTAGAGGATGTATTCTCAAGAGAAATAATTAGATATGTACATGTTCTCTTACCTTTCCATAATGCAATGAGTAGATTCAGATCATACTCCTCTTGTATATATAAGCCTCTAAAGGACCTGAAAGGGGTATACCTTCTTTAGCTGTGGTAGTCTTTTTCATTGGTAGAATTATTCTTCTCTTACCTTTGACATACTTTTTTATGTCTGTTTCTGACTTATTGCTTGTCTCAACACTCCTCAAGTGACCTTCAATGTCTACTTCACTGTCATAGTCTAGAATTATTAGCATGACCTATGAGGGTTCTTCAATGATCCTTTTATTCTCCCCCTTCATCGCATAATAGAATCTAGATTCATAAAAAGATACGTCCATAGTGGTATAAAATTTTTTATTACATGAATCATAACAACGATATCTTTTCTGGAATGGGCGTGTTCAACAAATATACACTGGAATTATTCTTCTCTTACCTTTGAGATACTTTTTTATCTCTATTTCTGACTTATTGCTTCTCTCAACACTCCTCAAGTGATCTTTAATGTCTACTTCATTGTCGTAGTCTAGAATTATTAGCATGACCTATGAGGGTTCTTCAACGATCCTTTTATTCTCCCTGCATAATAGAATCTAGATTCATGAAAAGATACATCCATAGTAGTATAAAATTTCTTATTACATGAATCATAACAATGATATCCTTTCTGGAATGGGGTACAACAACAACAACAACTACTACTAAGCCTTTTCTCATACTAGATGGGGTCGGCTACATGGATTCTTTGTTTTCACATATCCCTATCGTGTGCCATGTTAGCAGTTAACTCACAATAAGCTTGATCATTCTTTATTGTTTCTTTCCAACACTTTTGTGGTCATCCTCTACCTTTTTTAATATTTTCCAAATTTAGTTTTCCATACCTTCTTACAGGTTCTTCTTTTGATCTTCTTTCTATATGTCCAAACCATCTTAAACGATATTATCTCATTTTATCCTCTATTGGTGCCACTCCTAATTTGTTTCTAATAACCTCATTATGTATACAGTGTTTTTCTTGTACGACCACTCATCTATCTCAACATCTTCATTTCTGTCACAAATATCTTTTGTACATATTGATGATTAATAGCCCAACACTCAGAACCATAAAACATGGCAGGACTAATTGCTGCTCTATAATCTCGAAAAATTGACCCTAGGTATTTAAAACTTTCCTTTTGGGGGATGCAATGTGTGCCAATTTTAATTTCTATGTCCTCTGAGGTAACCAAATGATCATACTTACATTCCATATATTTTGTCTTTGTTCTACTAAGTCGGAGGCCTTTGCTTTCTAATGTTTCTCTCCATAGTTCCAATTTTCTATTAACTTTTTCCTTAGACTCCTCCACGTCATGTGTAAATAACATACACCAAGGTACTTCATCTTGAATATGTTTTGTTAACTCATCAATCACCATTATAAATAAGTATGGACTTAAAGTTGATCCTTGATGTAACCCAATATTAACTTCAAAGAAGTCTATCATTCCTTCATGAGTCCTCACATATGTTTTTGCATTATCGTACATGTCTCTTATAAGGTTAATGTATGTCAATGAGATACCTCTTTTTTCCAAAGTTCTCCAAAGAACCTCCCTCGGTACCCTATTCTAAGTTTTTTCTAGATCAATAAATATCATGTAAAGGTCTTTCTTTTTTGCTCTAAAATGTTCCATAAGACATCTCAAAAGGTGAATCGCTTCAAGAGATCTGTCTGGCATGAATCCAAATTAGTTCTCTGTTGTACTTGATACTTGTCTTAACCTACGTTTGATAATTTTTTTCCACTTCATAGTATGGCTCATTAACTTGATACCTCGATAATTCGCACAATTTTGAATGCCTCTCTTATTCTTATATATGGGTATAAGTGTAGTTGCTCTCCATTCCTCGAGCATCTTTTGGTTTTTCTATATTTCATTAAATAGTCTTGTGAGCCAAGTGATTCTTGTTTCTCCTAGTATTTTCCAAACTTCTATAGGAATATTATCTTGTCCTACCGATTTATCACCCTTCATATGTTTAAGAGCCTCTTTCACTTCATTCTTTTGAATATATCATTTGAAATTATAGTTTATATACTTTTCTGATTTGGCTAACTCTCCTAAGCTAATACTAACATCTTTATTTTCATTAAAAAGCTTATAAAAATAGTTTTTCCATCTATTTCTTATATCATCATTTGCCACTAGAATTTTTTCATCCTCGTTCTTGATGCATCTAACATAATTAAGATCTTTAGTTTTCTTATCTCTAGCCCTAGCTATCCTAAAAATATCTCTTTCACCCTCTTTTGAGTTGAGTTTTTTATATAAATCCTTTCAAATTTTAGCTTTTGCTTCACTCACGGCCTTTTTCGCTTCCTTCTCTGCTTTCTTATAAGCCTCTAAAGTTTCACTAGTTTTCTTAGCATAATGTAATTTGTAACATGCCCTCTTTGCCTTGATTTTATTTTGCACTACTTCACTCCACCACCAAACTTCTTTTTGTGCCGGTACACCTCTCTTAGATATACCTAACACATCTTTTGCCACTTTCCTAATATGTATAGCCATATTGTTCCACATATCACAGGGTGTACCAACATAATTTCAAACATCTCCCTGAAGGACTTTTTGTTTAAATATATCTTCTTTCTCACTTTTGAGGTTCCACCATTTAGTCCAAATAGCTCGATGCATTCTTTTCTTCTTTGTCCATTTTTTTATTTATAAATCCATAACTAAAAGTTGATGTTGGGTGGTTAAGCTTTCTCCTGTAATTATCTTGCAATCTTTACAACACACTGTATCTTTTTTTCTACAAATAAAGTAATCAATTTGTGTTTGTAATAAGCCACTCTTATAAATAATTAAATGTTTATCTCATTTTTTGAAGATTGTATTGACGATAAAGAGATAAAATGCTATAGCAAAATTTAAAATCTCCCTACCTTCCTCATTTATGTCCCCAAAGCCAAAGTTTCCATTAATCCCCTGATATGCTAATGCCTCTTTACCGACATGTCCATTTAAGTCTCCTCGTAAACAAATCATCTCCCTTTGTGGAATCTTTTGAATCACCTTATCTAACTCTTCCCAAAAGGCAGTCTTTATACTATCTTCTAGTCCTACTTGGGGTGCGTAAGCACAAACTATATTCAAAACCTCTGCTCCTAACACTAATTTCAACGTCATGATTCGGTCACTATATCGTTGTATGTCTACTACACTATTCTTTAAATCTTTATTTATGATAATACCAACTCCGTTTTGAGCATTTTTTCCCCTGAGTACTCTAATTTAAAACCTTTATCCTCTATCTCCTTTGCTTTTTCTCCAACCCATTTTGTCTCTTGTAAACATAGAATATGAATCTTTCTCCGAATCATAGTATCTACCACCTCCATTAGCTTACCGGATAATGTTTCGATATTGCAAGAACCGATATGAATCTTATAATCTAGGACTAGCTTCCTTACCCCCTCGCATTCGTCCATATTCAAAATGCGGAGACTTTCTCTGAAAATTATTCACTACATTCGGGCAGCAATGTAGCGGGACTAACTTCTTTACCCACATCCGTCTATGATGTGGGAACCCTCTCTGCAATTGATTCACTACATTCGGGCGAAAATATAGTGGCCCTTGCTTACTTATTATTGCATTCGGGCTCTGCAGCACGTCGCTAGGTGGAGATGCCCCAAAGCAATGCTCATAATTTTTGTAATCCATGTTATAAAAATCCGACGAAGTTTTACGCTGGTTGTCGGAAGCCTAACACAACCCTAATCCTTTATCCGGTTTTGGGACCGACAATGCAAGGGTGATCCCTTACATGGGCGAAGTTCCTTTTTGGAATGGGGGTGTCCAACAAATATCCACTAGGATTATCTCTCATTTAAAAGTGAATATGCACATAGCAAACACATCCAAATACCCTAGATTGAACATGAAAGGCTTTGTTAGTAGGATGAAGCATCATAAAGGGAGATTTACCGTGTAAGACAATGATGCGGCTCTATTAAAGTATACTACTGTAAGAAGTGTTTTGCTCCATAGGTATTTAGGTGCATTAAAAGAATTTCTAACATATATAGCATGCTAACAAACATTACATTCAAGATTAACTTTTCCCATATTCCTACGTATATCACGTAGGACTACTCTCAACTTAGATAAAGGCAAACATCCTAATCTACTATTCTACAGAGATATATCTTCAAGTCTTCTATCAGATGTAACACCATGTGCATGCATAGGATGAAGCTTTTCTTCCAAAATATATATCCCCTCGAGTATCTTGAGTTTTCCACCAAAGAATGGAATATCATGCACATGTTGTAAGAATACAATTCTTCAATTCACTTAAGGAATCCTAGCCAATCGCCTCGCCAAGATACTAATCCACCATGTTCTTGGTGTTTCAATACACAAAATATGTCAACTACCAAACACTCAAGTAGTCAAACTAAAAATCCAAAGGGTTGCAAAACAACATATTTATTAAGGAATGAACGAGCTCTATTTATAGATCAAGATGAGAAGAAAGTACAGTAAGATGAGAACAAGAAAGAGAGAGAGTGGCCCAACATCTAGTCTTTGGGGGCTCAACTAACAAACACTCAAGAAGTCAAACTAAATATCCAAAGTGTTGCAAAACAACATATTTATTAAGGAATAAATGAGCTCTATTTATAGAGCAAGATGAGAAGAAAGTATAGTAAGATGAGAACAAGAAAGAGAGAGAGTGGCCCAACATCTAGTCTTTGGGGGTTGGATGGTTGGCCCCAAATGACTAGTTTGGTCCTTGGGGGCCGTAGGCCGAGCCTAGTGGCCTGACCAAGATAGTTTACAGGCCCTACTAGCTCATACCTATTACCTACTTGAACACGCCCCTCAAACTTACGGCGTATAGACCGAAAGTTTGCCTAATAAAAAATAAAATTAAGGGGCTGACGATAACTTGGTAAAGAAGTCGGGAAGTTATAGCTAGCACAGGGTCAACTTCTTCTTTAAGCATTATTCTCTAACAAAGTGGCAATCCATCTCGATATGTTTTGTTCTTCCATGAAAAGTGTTTTAGAGGTTATATACATGACACTTGTTGTCACAAAATACAAGATTTAAATACATCCAACATAAGGTATATTACAAATATACCATTAATGAATTGAAAATACATGAACCCTTAAAAAGAAAAAGCATAACTGCTTGTCATAGACAATTATAGACTTTGACTGCATCCAACCAATCCTCTCAACACTTACATGATATGAAACTTTTGTAGTTTTTTCCAAAATATTTACTAATGCATGCTTTATTCATAGCATATGTTTTTCGCATGGTATCATGAATGATTTACTCATACATTTTCACAGATAAACGTTTTCTATTGGGGTTAATTAACATCATCTTCATTATCCCAGAAGGTGCTAGCACACTCTCTAGTAGTAAGGGTGTCAAAGAATCAGGTTTGACCCGAATCCAACTCACCATGAACCTATTAGGGTTGGAGATTGCTAACAAACAAATATATCCATTTACTTGTTCGTGTAGGTTCTGGGGTTGTATATGGTTACTGAAAAATTATACCAATGAATGCAACTTCAGCTTCGATGAAGAACACAAAATTATATTGTAAAAATATTTAAAATATAATTTTCGGGTATGATTTAGATTTTTTATAGGACCTGAGTGTTGTTTCTGTCATGGAAGACCCGATAGGACCCATGTTGGAGCCTGAAATGGCTTCCTAAAATGGAACACGGCCCAGACTGACTTGGATCAGTACTTAGTCACACTCCCTAGCTAGGAGCTGGCTATTTGACATTAGATCAGGAGTTCATCGGCCAGGTATGCATTCTGGTACTTGCGTGACTAACCTGATTGCCTATGTAAATGAACTACCATCTTTATTATGGTTCTCCTTACTTGCTTTCATATTGTTGACAGAGGTTTTGAAGCAGGTCTGGGACTTGTCTGATCAGGACAATGACAGCATGCTTTCACTGAGAGAATTTTATACTGCATTGTATTTGATGGAACGATACAGAGAAGGGCGGTCTCTTCCAGCAGTGCTTCCAAGTAGTATGAAGTTTGATGAAGCACTCTTGCGTGCTGTCAGTCCGCATGGTGGTGCTTTTGGTGGTGCGGGCTGGCATCCAACACATGGTGTGATTCTATAAACATTCCATTTGGGATAAATTATCAGGATTGCTGTCATCAATTTGTTCTCCATCTTTCCCTTTTTAATGTTTATTACTTCATATCTGACTTGATGACGAATTCTTTGTTTAGGTTTGGCCCATCAAATGACTTCTGTAACTTGCCCTGATGCTCCTGCAACTGGACCCAAAGCAACAGGGGAGAATCAAGTGGTTCCTCCGACTGATGGAGCTAATGCAGCACAACCTTTGCAGCAGAAGTCTAGAGTTCCTGTGCTGGAGAAGCACCTTGTGAACCAACTCAGCTCAGATGAACAAAATGCCTTGAACTCCAAATTCAAGGAAGCTACAGATTCGGAGAAAAAGGTCTCTTTTATCCTTTTGGCTCTCTGAATCTTGTACTCACCCTTTTGTGTTGTTCTCTGGAATCATGTTTGTGATCCTTATTCCGTCAATCCTATTAGAGATTGAATAGGTACTATCAAGCAAATATCTGGGTATAATTCTGTAAATCTGTGGCTCATCAACCATCTGTACATGCTCCTTTTCCCTTTTTGTTCTGTGATAACCATGTTGAAGAATGTCAAACAAAAATAAGTGTTGATACAACTGTTTGTCTAGTTTGGCATTGGAAGAAAATTGATTTGCTGTTGGCTCTCAAGGTTTTCTTTGAAAATAATGAAGATCAGGTCATTTATCAGATGACTGTTTCTAAAGAGAAACGAGGGATGCAGGGAGCACCTTAAAGCTGGTATCTCAATGAGGTGCTATGTAGCAGGCCATTGTGCACTATTAACAATACTGCTCACATTTTTTTTAACATTTTGATTCATAAACTGCTTAAAGTTTAGAGGCTTGTTATTAATTTCAGAAGGTTACAATTATTATTTTTTGTTTTTCTTCCCTACCATGTTGACTAACCTTTATTTCCTTTTGATGATCTGATGGGAGTTATTTTTAGCTATTAAGATCACAACTTTATTTTTGCATGTTAGGGTCCCTATATACCACTCATTTCCCTTGGATAACGTGCATGTAGCAGTTATGTATGATATGCAGAAATAATGCTTTTGCTAATTTCTTTGCTCTGATTTAGGAGTCGTGATTGAAAAATTCAAATATATGGCCATTAGTTTGTGTTATTTTACTTGTAATTTGCCATTCTTTTAGTGTTTTGGAATACTGATTGGAGATGATCTGTAAACAGAAGGAACATTGCAAGGGGCTGTGGATGTCTTTTGCAACTAATGTCATCCTTTTCTCTAGTCTCTGGTCTAGGCCTAGAAAATGGAGAACCTTTTAAGGTTTAATGTGTACAATTTAGTACTAGTACATTTGGACGTATAAGCCAAACTTTTTTCTAGATGAAATGATCCCTGTTAATGGCATGTTGTTAAAGAATAAGATCATGAGTATCTTTAGGTTTTGTTGTCATGATCTTGAGCTCCTTTTGAGTCATGTTTTGTGTTGTTGACAGCTGTTTTTAGTTATCTGTTATTGTTAATGGGGGTCATAACATAGGCTTAGCTTAGCTGTCCCAGGCACTCATAGTGTTTTCTTTCCTTTTGTTCTTAGTTTTCTTTGTACCTGGTGTAGCTAACGGCCCTATCCTCATATAATTACCTCTTATATGTTTTGCTTTGATAGAAACTGCACATATGTTTTCTAAATTGTCTTTATCATTTTAACAACTAATCTTGTTTATTAGATGGTATACGTAGTAATTGTGCACAAGAAATTTAAGCCTGAAAACCGTAAGAAACTTCGATAGTAGCTGGAGTGTGAATGATTTAAAGGTTTCCAGGATATATGATGGTAGAACATGAATTTATCCTTTTGTATTTGGTTCGTTTTACTTATTTTCTTTTTTCACGTGCAATTCCAATTCCGCATGTTTTTTGTCAACTAACTTTTTGGATTGTTAGGTTGAAGAGTTGGAGAAAGAGATTCATGATTCTAAGGAGAAGATAGAAGTTTATCGTACAAGAATGCAAGAGCTGGTCAGTTGTTCTTTTATGTTAAACTTTGTGGGTTCTCATGATCCTAAACTATGTATCAAATTTAATGTTTCTTCCCAGGCTTTCAGTGTAACATTAATGCTTCATTATCTTGTGCCAATTTTCATCCTTCAAAAAGTTTTGAGATTGAATCCTATTCTACTGTAGATTATATTTCTGCTCCTAGCTGGCAGATGCTTGTCTTGATTTTTAATTTCATGGAACATCATTTCTTGTGGGAGTCTTCCCTATTATGTGATATTGATCTGGCATAATGAAGAACATTGTCATGTAAAACCTGCAAGGAGCTTAAGCTTATGCGGGTTCTTCATACTAACCCTAGCATGAATATCTCACATGTCAAATAACTTAAAACTCAGATATCTTGCAGGAGAATGCCTTTGCTTACATTGCTACTACTTTTCTAGTAGCTTATGTCTGTCAATGACTTTCTGGAATCATGTCATGCTAGCATTAATGCAGATTCATATTTATAGCTTGTCCGATTCACATGTTTTTGTGTAGTCCACTTGCATATATATTCACCCTCCTGCTTCCGCTATGTGATATCAATCTGATGTCATGAAGAATGCTTTCATCTAAAACCTGCTGGAGTTTAATATACCGGTTCATCATACTAAACCTCACATGAATATCACATATATCACTGTGATTAAATTCACATTGATTCATGCTCATGCCATCAGCTTTTCTTTTTCACAGTGAAAGAGACATGCCTTAATTTTTTTCCTGGTAGTGATCATTAATTATAACAAAAACTACCGAGCGGACAAATGGCTCTGCAAGGTATTCAAAAAGGGACATTAATATATTAATTCATGTTGATGCCATCAATTTTTCTTTTTCACAGTGAAAGAGACATGCCTTAGTTTTCTTTATAGTGATCATTAATTCGCACAAAAACTACACCTCGGATTTGTTATAAGGTCATTAGCATAGAATCTGTACATTCATAACTTTCATAATCACGTGGAACATCATACAGAATGGCAAATTACACTTGATTCTAGCCAAAAGGCTGAAGAGTAATCCTTTTAGCTTTTGCCTGATCCACATGCAGGATGTTCTCGAATAACCACCCTTCCTGCTGCCTATGTTTATTTCTTTGGCATCTTCCATACATGTTCTTTGGGTTACTTAGCTTCAGTTTGAATGCCATAAATTTTTCATGTGCTTCTTTGAGGTTTGTGATAAAATTAGGTCTAAACGCAATATGCATCAGATGTGCGCCATTGCCTTATTTTGATGCAGGTTTTGTTGAAGAGCAGGTATGATAGCCGATTGAATGAGATCACTGAGAGGGCCTCTGCTGATAGGCGTGAGGTAAGGTGTTATGTTGTTCTTTCTTCTATGTAATGCAACATTATGACTTGTAATGAATTTGTTTGCATAAAGATAATCATTGGCTTAGTATGGTATTAAGTGTCATTGGTGATGGTCACTACTTGTTATCTTCAAGGTTTCATCGAAAGCCGTCTCCGGTACTAGGTGAACTTGGCTGCATGATTGATTCACATTTAACTTTTTTAAAAGCATGTTTTATCCTTTGCAATACTTTTGAGTTTTGAGGCTTTCTTTTGCTTCTTTTGTTAGTGTCTATCATCTAATTTCTTGCACCTTAATGAAGCTCCATCTCATCACCTCTCTAAATGTCCAAACCACAATAAACATGCTTTACCCATTTTCTTTTGTTTTGGTGCCACAAACTTTTTGTCTAATAACCAAATTAGGGATTCTATCTTTTTTACGTGGCCATGTATCCATGTTAACATCTTCATTTCTGCCATATATCTTCTGATCATGTTGACTGCCTAACGTCCAGCACCACACCATAAGCCATTGGTGGTCGTACCAATACTGTTAGTTTGAATGATGTCCTCTGCCAAGAAAGATATTGGAAGTTTTCAATGTTGAATTTGGGTTGCTATTTTGTTGGTATCAATAATAAAATGTTGGTATTCAACTGCTCATGGTTGTGCTTGATTTGGTGATAGTGTTCTTCACTGTCTTCCTTTTTGCAATAAATCAACTTTTTCTTTGGTATGATCTGTAAGTGTCATGGTTGATGTTTTGGACTTTACTATCTTTAGCCAATGAATGTAGGTAAGGATTTTGTTGATATCAGAAGCAGAATTCTGAAATCCAATTGCTCAGTGAACTCTGTTTTGGTGATAGTTCTATCCTCCATATCGGATTTATCTTCCTTTTTGAAATGCATCAACTTTTGTTGACATTCATAAGGCTATCTGTGGGAGTTGAGCGAAGTATTCCTTTCCAACATTTAAAAGTTGAGCCGCCAAGATGAGATCATTGACTTTGGTGTTCACTTCCTTCTACTATGGTCCTTTATATCTACCCAATTACCATGAATGTGGTTTCTCTCGGTGGCATATTCTGGGTCAAATTTATCCCCATTGCCATGTACCAACTCATCTTTGAGATTTATAAGGCTGCCCTGCGAGACTTGAGCTTCCAGCATTTTTCAGATTGACGTATTACTCTAAAAAAATTCTCTCTTGTAAGAATGAGTTAAGAATCAAGTGGTGTTGGAGATCTGCGACCCTCTGTTTTGAGCTTCTCAGGAGTAGAAGGTAGCAAACTTAATTTCAATGCAGGATATCAATGCACATTTTTATTGAAAGCAAGTGTTTGATGTTGAGAAAAATGTTGACCTATATATACCTGCTCCTGAATGCTTTGTATTTTAAAATTCCTCTCTAATTTGGAACTGTCTTAGCAATACAACATTGTAACAGTTCTTTCCCGGATAATTGGATTTGAATTTTTTTTTATCAAGATGCTTTGCTCTTCAAGTTCATTTCATAATTTCCACTGGCAAGAACTTGTTAGTAATTCAGGCCTCCGTGTTGATGGAATCTAATACCTTCTTTTACTGACCTTTGCATTTTTAAACAACAATCCAGGTTGAAGCTTGGGCCAAGAAATATGAAGAGAAGTGTAAGCAGTTTGGTGATATGGCATCCAAGTTAACTGTTGATGAGGCCACTTTCCGTGATATCCAAGTATGACTTTACTTTTCTTCACTGAAGAGATTTGGTTCTTTAGAATGGCTGTTCAATCTCATGAATGACTCTCATATGTGGTTTTTATTCTTTTCAGAAAATTAATGTACTATATTCATCATCATCATCTTGTTACTGCTTATTATATTACTGATATTGACACCGCAATTTCTACATTTGCTTTTGTGTAATGGTTCTTGTGCTTGAACCAGCAAGTAAAGCAGTTTTGATTTGCATGCAGGAGAAGAAACTGGAAATATACAATGCAATTGTTAAGATGGAAAAAAGGGGAAGTTCTGATGGCTTGCTTCAGGTGAACCTTTATCATGCAGTGTAATGCCCTCAAAGTATGTTCTGGTACTGTAAGATCACTTTGTGCTGGTTTCTGTAGGGGCATGCGGATCAGATACAGTCAGATCTCGATGGACTAGTTAAAAGTTTGAAGGAACGATGCAAACGCTATGGATTGCGCATGAAAACAATTGTTCTAGTAGAGCTTCCATCTGGTATTCCGAAACCTGTTGCTCATTGCTCTGCTTTCGAGTTTACAGTTATGTCAGGTTGAATTAATCTTTAGGAACCTCATAGGTAACTTTCCCTGGTTCTCATAGATAATCACAAATATGCTGGGTATTGGATAAGTAAAATTGCAGTATTCGTACTTTTCTAATGGATAGAAGTACTTAATTGCTGTGAATAGCTATAAAATATGTTACAGTCTGTACTCCACTGCCTAAAACCCATAGAGCGTAGAGGCAAATCTTGTAGTGGAGAGAAAAAAGAAGCTTTTCCAGAGTAAAAAGCACTGGATGGCTTCAAAAGAGAGCAACAAAAACCTTTTGGTGAATCGTGGAAGTTTCTCAGGGATAATATCATATCTTTTGGTTCTTATAGAAATTATTTCTTTTTTCTGGATTACCAAGATGGGGTTAGGCAAGGCCCCTACCAGAAAAAAAATAAGATATATACAATATGCACAAGAAGGTAGGATGATATCTTCCGACAAAAAATGAAAAACCAATTGCTCAACGCTGTAATTGCGGACGGCAGGAGCAGTTCCAATCGGTATGTAGTGACTTCTAACTGAGAGTTGGTCAGTCAAGTGTCTCCACCTATCGTAAAGACTTGATGCTCCCATGGTTGTCGCATAGCTTCATTTGGTGGTTAGTCAGCTGTGTGCATTAGTGATGAAGATATGGGATCCCATTAGAGGTTACTTGTGGAACGAGGCTCTCGCTACAACCACCACTGCACTGTCATCTGCTACAAAATGCAAGGTGTCAGTTAGGCTTAGTGTTCAACCTTATAAGCATCAGGTTGTTGTTCCATTGAGATGATCTTTACTCCATCTGTACTATTCAAAACGATATTGTAGTTATGCCGAGTGTCCATATTACTGTATACTAATGTCATCTGTTGCATCTAGGGCACCTTGGTTGCTGCTGAAAGTGCTAGGGAGGGAGCACTTGTTGAGTGAGGTTTAGCCAATTCTTGATGAGTAATAGGCAATGCCTGTTATATCGAAGGATACCAGTGAAAGGATTGGTCCGTGCTCCCATCATTGCTAACATGAACGGGATATTGTTGTTGGAGATCAAGTTGAAGTCCTTTTCTTATTCTTAGTTGTTTTCAAGTTTAAGTTGAAGGTCTTTATCTTGTATTGTAGATAGGTTCAGTCGTATGTAATTTGGATCCCAATGGATCTCTGATCCATTGGGAATTGGGTTATGTTAGTCACTAATTAAGGGTATTTAGGATTTTTAAGTTAGGTTAGTAATATAAAAGTCTGTCTTTGTAATTAGGCTAGTGGAGGAAGAAATCGTGAGAGACAGAAGTCGGCAGCAAGGGCGCCGACTTGCTCCTTCTTCCCTCTTGGTGTATTTTTCTGATTTCATCAAATATAATGATGATTTATTTTTCATAACTTCATTATGGTATCAAAGCCTATCGTGGTCATCTAACATCAAGAAAAAAAAAAGGGAGGCGATATTTGTAGGTTGTAGCAGTAGACTGAGAACGCTAGCAAGTCGTGGAAAACACATAGAAGACTAGTCAGTAAGTGCTTTCTCCCTTGGAATCAGACCTTGTAATGACATTCTACAAGGCATTACCTAGTTTAAACGCCACTAGCACCACTAGATGTGTCTACTTTAAGAACTTTTTAAGGGAACGAAGACCCACAACACAATTTCTGCAACCTTAGTTATTGGAGAAGCAGTTTCACGGATTCCTTCAGCGGCATAGCAGGAACGATTTCAGATGGCAGATTTAAGTACGTTCTCAAATACTCGATACCATCGTTGGTGAGACAACAGTAATAGTACATCCACGAGAACGTCTTCCTAATATACTCCTTGGATTTAAAGTTCTGCATCAATTTGTGTGTTGATTTCAATAGACCACAAGCAATTTTTGTGGACAACTTGGAGGAGTCTGCTGAGAAGACGATGGTGACAGCATGTATACAAAAACACACAAATTGATGCAGAGCTTTAAATCCAAGGAGTGACCAATGTGTGTGTACAAAAACAATACCAACAACAATACCCTATACATTGCAATCAGCATGTATACAAAAACACATTCTGCCCATGTGTGTGTCTAGACCAATGCACTTATTATTTTGATCTCAGGCACCAAATAATCAAGGCCAACAGTACCGACAGCTAGAGTTTATATTTGTTTTCGAGACACTATTTGAGAAATCTATAAGAAATTCAAGTTTCCCATAAAGATGGAAAGGACAAAGATTGTTAATGGAAGTGACCACACTTCTTCAAACAAAAGAGAATTGTTTCAAATAACAAATCTGAAGTTAGATGGCAAGAATTATCTTTAGTAGGCCCGATCTATTGAACTGACAATTATGGCCAGGGGGTGATGGAATTACTTAACTGGTGATATACCTCAACCTCCAATTACGGATCTATTTATTCTCGATGGCATAGAGAGAATGCACTAGTGAGTGCATGACTGATTCAATCCATGACACCTTCTATTGGTAGTACATTCATGTTTTTAGAAACTGCTAGGGATATTTGGCTGGCAGTACGAAAAGCCTACGCTCAACAAAAGAATATCGCTAAAAAATATGATCTCATAGAAAAGATTAGAAAATGTAGGCAGGGAGGAAGATCAGTCAGTGAGTATTATGCAAAACTCAGAGGTTTATGGGAAGAATTATAACTCTATTCTAAGACAAAATGTCAGAGTTGCACACAAGAGCGCAATGAGGAATTTAAAGAACGCAAAGTATTTGATCTCCTATGAGGTATCTCTTCAGAATATGAGGCAGTAAAGAATAACATTCTCAGAAGAGAGGAGCTTCGATCCTTGAGCACCGTATACTCCCTCCTTTAGGAAGAAAACAGAAAACATTTAGAGAAGGAAACCAAAATCAATTCAGAGACTTCTGCATTTGTCGGAAAAAATACTTCTACTCTTCCTTTCTCTCGGGGAAGGGGAGGTGACGTGGTACGGTTTGACCTAGACTTACTTCTGGAAAAAATGATAAATTAACCTATTCTTATTATAGAAAAATACGACATACTAAAGAAACCTGTTGGGAATTAGTTGGAAGACCTACTCATTTTTAGAACAAATCCAACAAAGCCTATTTGAGTAGTGGTCATAATGAAAAACAAAAGACTGACGATAGTGCAACCTCATTGGCAAATATGAAGAAAGAGATTGAGTTGCTCAATGCTCGTTTTACTGATTTACACTCTCTATCTACATCCTCCAACATTGATTCACAAGCAGCTATGGCATATCCATTCTCATTCTTGACTCGGGGTAATATAAGTATTTCTCATTCAAGGATATATGGGTTATTGATTTTGGGGCCACAGTCAAAGAGATTTTTTTGATAACTATGAGTTGGCTCAGGCACAAATTAACATTAGACTGGCAGATGACTCTCATACTCCAATAGTTGGAAAAGCGAGTATTACTACATCTTTTGGTATATTAAAAAATGTTTTCAAATATATCAGTCAATTTATTGTCCAGCTTTGTTATGACTCAGGATCTGAAATGTCGTATAATATTTGATTTTACTAAATGTTTCTTTCAAGAACTAAGGATGGGGAGGATCTTTGGTTAAGATAGTGTGAGGAGAGGCCTCTACTTTTGCGAGGATAATAAGGGAGCAATCTTGCAATCAACTGTCATTACAGAAAAATAGGACATACCTCTCTAGCACTAGAGACTAGGACATTTACCTTTATCTAAACTGAGGATGTTACTACCTGAATTTAATTATTGTAATAATTTGAATTTGAATTGGAAAACCTGCCAGAAGGCAAAACACCATTCTATTGCTTTTCCTTTAAGTGAAGAAAAATCCTCCATTCCCTTTGACATTGTTGATTGAGATATTTGGGGACCAAGTCGTATCAGTTCTTGTCTTGGATTCGATGTTTTGCTACGTTTCATTGATGATTTCTCGCGTTGTAGTAACTTGGTGTTTTTAATGAAAAATCAAATTCAGTTACGCTTCCATCGTTTTCAAAAATTTTGTGTTCGAAATGGTTAAAAGATCAATTGCTGGGGCTGGAAAGTCCATTAACAAGCTTAGATAATGACAAAGCGACGTACGTCAAACCAAAATTTGATCAATCTCAAGATTTATCTCGACAGTTATGCATTGTATTGTATGAACTTAAACAACGTGTTGATCGTTACTCCTTTAGTATAGAATGAAGTAGCTCACAGAAACGTAAAAATCGTCATTTACTTGAAATAAGCCTAGAGATGCTTTACTCATTCATATAAATGTTTGTCTTATGGTTTTGGCACTAGGAATGTCATGTTTTCTGAATTTATATATTAACCAATTAATACTATCTCATGTCCTAGGGAACTGTAAGCCTAGTCTAACCTCATAGACCTCTCACTTCTCACTCTTTATTGTTTCTCTCAATACTGCAAAGTCTGATATTCATCCCGCATTTGTTATGGTTGCATACTTTGTCCAAGGTATGCTCCATTGATCAACACTCCTGGAAAAGACAAACTCACTATTCTTCAGCTTTCAAGTGTCATTTTTCTTGAGATTTATTCTCATGACTTGAAGGGGGCACCGGCTACTATTCACACTCGTTGCACACTAGTGTCTCCACGGATGTCTATTTTTTCATGAACAATGAGTCATTCTTACCACACAATTTGTAGACCGTCATCTACTTGCAGGTCAGTCCTTGGCTCCAGCCCTTCTTCTGTCCTGTACCGTTTTTCCACCCACTTCTTCTATTGTCATATCACTGGCCTCTACACAGAAATTGACATCTTCTTCCTAGTACCTTCTTCTCTTGGTCGCCATACGATCCACTTGTGTCTATAAATGGGTGCCCTCGTCCATCGACTAATTTGAATGCCTACTACTGGAAGATGTGCGGCTTGACTCACCTTCTTTCACCAATTACATCTCTACTTTGGAAGTCACATCGAGAGATGTGTTATTCTCGTTTCAATTTCTGAAAGGTTCACATTGATACACATACATCCTCGTCTCTTTGATGCTTTCTTTGTGAACCCGACCCGTCATATACTACTTAATATTATACCCAATAACATATCTTGATTTAACAGAACCCACTAGATGACTTACCAATACATTGAGGAAAGGAAATATTAACCTACACTTACTTCCTTAATTGTCTTTCTACAAGCTATGATTGATCTGAGATGTCTATCCTGAGTTTCATTTCCTAATGGGACATGAACTAGGTTCTATTAGAATCTCCACCAGTGACAGAGGGGAGTTACTGTATGATAAGAATGGGTGATCTGTTGATGAACGAGGAGATAAGGGTCTGATTGCTCTTGTCCATGGATTGAATGAGATTGTTTGGTAGCCCAAAGGTTACGCCAAGGATCTATGGCCTTGACTTACTGGAGAAACCTTTTCTCCGAGTTGCCAAAATAATACGTTCGTGTACCTTAGCTTGCCTTAGGCTGCAAAGCGTCATTTAGCCTCTTTTTATCGGAATTGAAGAATGTTTTCTTCATGGTGATTTGCAAGAGGAGGTCTACATGGAGCAACCACGAGGTTTGTTGCTCGGGGGAGTTTGGGCTGGTATGTAAGCTCACAAATCTCTATATGGACTAAAGCAATCACCGGGTAGCTTGGTTTGACCGTTTTAATCTTGTTGTACAAACTTTTGGCACTGAAGCGGAAGTGACCACTTTGGTTTTCTACTGATGTCATTCTCTTGATAAATGCATATATCTTGTTTGTCTATGTGGATGATATTGTTATTCTTGGTAATGATTGTGTTGGTATTGAAGCAGTTGAAACAATATCTATTCAAGCATTTTTTCGGACTAAGGATCTTGGTAAACTTCGATATTTTCGGGTATAGAAGTTGCACTGAGTCTAGACATGGTATTTCTATTTCCCAAAGGAAATATGCCTTGGATATTCTTAAAGAGGTGGTTTGGGTGTAAGCCTATTGATACTCCCATGGATCCCAATGTCAAACTTCTTCCGGGACGGGGAGATAGCCATTATCGATCTGGATGGTATCGAAGATTACAAGAATGATTGGAAAATTGAACTACCTCACAAGTAACCGAGGCTAGATATTTCTTTTGTATGTTGTGTTGAGTCAATTCCTTGACTCTCCATGTGACTCACATTGGGATCTTGTTGTTCGGGTACTTAGATATATCAAAGAGCTCTCGGAAGAGGATTGCTCTATGAGGATAAGGTCATATGGAGATATGTGGTTATGCGGATGTTGATTGGGCGGGTTCTCCCTCGAACGGGCGTTCTACCTCAGGATCTGCGTTCTTTTTGGAGGTAATCTTATATCATGGAAAAGTAAGAAGCAAATTGTTGTTGCTAGATCAAGTGCCGAAGTCGAGTATCGAGCAATCAAGCAATGGCAACATGTGAACTTATATGGATTAAAACAATTACTAAAGGAATTAGGAGTCTTTAAAGAGCAATCAATGAAACTTGTGTGTGATAATCAAGCGCTTTGCATATAGCCAAACCTGTATTCCATGAAAGAACAAAACACATTGAATTTCTGATTTCATCAAATATGATGATGATTTATTTTGCATAACTTCGTCAATTGTCTCACTCTCTTGGAATCCAAAGACATTGAATTTCAACAAATGATTTTGAAGAATTCTCCTACATCTTCCTCCACCACATTTGAATTGAACTTGGTTCTAACCTATGTTATCAATAGCTGTTAGTGCTTAACCGTAATATAGCAGTGGTGGGCATTTAGTAGAGATATAGCGATTTAGATGAACACTATCATTTAAAATTAAAAACTAATATATATATATATATATATGAATCAACATAAGCAAACAAATATGAATCAACCCAAACAAATAAATTCTACAAAAACAAGGTTGGAAGATGTTATTGTTCAGTCGGTTGAAGTCTTCATTATAATGGAGAGCATAATTTTATAGGAATGACATTCCACAGAGGACACAACTAATAAACATTTCTAGAATTAATAAAATAATTGCAAGTGCAATGTTCAAACAAACTCTTCTAGGAATCTGCTCCAGTAAATGAATTTTTGCTTAAGGTTTCGTTGGACTAGAGGATAGTAACTAGAATAGAAAATTTTCATTCCAATAGTTAAAGGGAGAAGAAAACATTAAAAAAGTTCAGAACATGGCTATCAAGAATTTGAAAAAAATAGTACAACTGTTTATAAAATTAGGGTTTAGCTGTAAGCAGGAGAGAGAGAGAGAGAGAGAAAAAAACATCCACAGGCTCATGACGAAGCACCAGCTTCCAGGTGTTAGCTCGAGATGAAAATGAAGAGGTGAATCGCAATAGATGAACAAGAACAAACATCAATGGTTCCTTTCTCAGATGAGAATAAACATAGTTATGTTATCAATAACAGTTAGTGGGCTGTTAGTGGTTGACCCTATAATGGGAATATAATGGATTTAGCGATACACTCTAAGTTATGATTAAAAAATAACATATATATAATCGATTCTCTAGTTTCTAAGAAATATCAAGAAACACATAACCACCAATCAAACTAAATAAACAAAATTCTAATAAGACAAACAATAAATATCATGTGGCATATGCATATTGAATTGTTAAATTAAAAACAAAAACATAAATGTAACAAAGTTATTGTAATTCTTCTAAGTAACAACTATTTCCCGAAGATAATCCCTTAAAGTGCAAATGCAAATCATTGGTTAAAGATTGACAAAAAGAACTGAAAAATAAAGATTATAGAACAACATGAATCCACTATAGAATGTGCTGCATGAAAATGAAAAAGTGAATCGCGATAGATGAACAAGAACAAGCATCAATGGTTCCTTTCTCATATGAGACTAAACATAGCTATGTTATCAATAGCAGTTAACGGGCTGTTAGTGGTTGAACCTATAGTAGGAATATAGCAGATTTAGTGGTACACTCTACGTTATGATTAAAAAATAATATATATAATGGATTCTCTAATTTCTAAGAAACATCAAGAAACACATAGCCACCAATCAAACTAAATAAACAAAATTCTAATAAGACAAACAATAAATATCATGTGGCATATGGATATTGATATGTTAAATTAAAAAAACAAAAACATAAATGTAACCAAGTTATTGTAATTTTTCTAAGTGACAACTATTTCCCAACGATAATCCCTTAAAGTACAAATGCAAATCATTGATTAAAGATTGACAAAAAGAATTGGAAAATAAAAAATTATAGAACAACCTAAATCCACTATAGAATGTGCTGCATGAAAATGAAGAGGTGAATCAGAATAGATGAACAAGAACAAGCATCAATGGTTACTTTCTTATATGAGAATAAACATAGTTATGTTATCAATAGTAGTTAACGGGTTGTTAGTGGTTGACCCTATAGTGGGAATATAGTGGATCTAGAGGTACACTCTAAGTTATGATTAAAAAATAATATATATAATGGATTATCTAATTTCTAAGAAATATCAAGAAACATATAACCACCAACCAAACTAAATAAACAGAATTCTAGTAAGGCAAACAATAAATATCATGTGGCATATGCATATTAAATTGTTAAATTAAAAAAAACAAAAACAAAATATAACCAAGTTATTGTAATTCTTCTAAGTAACAACTATTTCCCAACCATAATCTCTTAAAGTGCAAATGCAAATCATTGATTCAAGATTGACAAAAAGAACCAGAAAATAAAAGATTACTGAACAACCTAAATCCACTATAGAATGTGTTGCATTTAATTACGTATGCTGCAAGTACAAATGCAAATCATTAAAGAACAAATCCACTTAGTTCAAACTACTTATGTTGCATTTAACATACTTGTGTGGCACGAGACAAGCATGAAACTAACAGTACACAATGTATAAACCTGGATTCTCATCAATAAAAAAATTTAACTAAATTATCAAATGAAACAATGATAACAAAGGGTGAGTTGTCTTAAGTATCAACTAAACCAAACAAGTCATTACTTGTGCTGCACATAAGGAGAGTTCTTACAGAAACTCATATGGAATCAAGAAGCAAGCAGCAATAGAAGCCAGAGGTCGTCAGTGGCCTATCCGGTCTATGCATCACAAACACACAAAAAGAAAGATGGAGAGACAAACACATATATAGAGAAGGACTACATGACACCTTTACACGGAGCAATGAAGGTATCCAGATAGAAGGAAGAGAGAGACTTACGTTGTCCCTGATGGTGTTTGCCGCCGATCGCTACTGCCGGTGGTGCAGCGGTAGAAGAGGAAAAAGGGAGAGGGTAAAAATATCTGTTTATTTTTTATAAATGGTTTAAATTGGATCGGGTCAATCCATATTCATTTGGGTCGACCCGCGTGAATGCGAGATACAAGTTAGTGGATCGCTATAGTGCTCATAGTAGGTTTGGAGGTCGGCTGGCAAATTCAAAGCGTTATAACAACCATAGGGTCGCTAAAAAGCTATAGTACGTTATTAACTACTTAGGAACATAGGGTGATAGAAGGAGAGGAAAACGAGAGAGAGAGAGAGAGAGAGAGAGAGAGAGAGAGAGAGAGAGAGAGAGAGAGAGAGAGAGTTAACATTGCATTGGTCGCCAATCGTGGTGGTGGATCAGTGCCACAAGAAGCCATGCGAGAGAGATAGATGCACTAATCGATTAGGGTTTTAAATATGCGAATTGGATCGGATTGACCCATATCCATATGAATCAACTTGACTTGTATGCTAACTACAAGTTAGTGGCCGCAATAGTGCTGGTAGCAGTGCTATTTTGTTTCTTTTTCAAATCAGACGTTAAATGAGAAATGTTATAGCTGCCACCAGACTGCTAATATGCTATACACGCTATTAACTACTAAGGTTCTAACCATTCCCTTGAATCCACTAACAATGCCAGGTCTTGAAAACTCCATAATAATTATATTCTTGTCAAAGTCATTCAAAATTTGCTTCCACCAATGCCATTCCTTGGTATGAGTATCAAGAGTCTTAACGAACCAGCCAGCTCGGATGAACACACCATTATGACTGCGTATGGTGAATCCTACCTGCTAAAACAAGCCTTACTGAATACTGATAGCTTTAGTCTGACTCTATACAGAACATCCTCCGTGGCTCTTGCTGGGGATCTATTTGGATCACCGTGTAGGATGTAGTTCCTTTTTTCCCATAAGAATCTGATGACTAGCCAGAGCATCACCATTCAGATCCTCTAGATCAATTTTGTGGTGAATCTGCATTTTCTCCAAGCAAGCAAGAAGGAAGTAACGTCCCTGCGAGGCTTCCACGTCATTCTGAAAAGATAAGAAACTTCATTCCAGATGATGTGGGATATGTGACATCTGAAGAACAAATGTTGAGTTGACTCAGGGGATTGCCTAAAAATTATACAAGAGCCTAGGAAAATCAGGATTTTCTTTCAGGCATGCTCTTGTATCGCCTAGGAATCTTTCACTCATTTCACTGATCTAATTTTTGACAAAGAAGATATCCATTTGTGATTAGTTGATCTTCAAATCATCCAAACTCATTTAAGTGTTGAACTTAATAACTAAAAATACTCGACAAGAAGTTTAAGAAAAAAAAGCATCATGGTTTACCAACTTGACTTAATGAACGTGGTGCTGATGCACCTTTTCTGTGATGGGAGAGGCGTTACTTGAGTACTGTTTGTTGGCAAGGACAGAAGTGGGGCATCCATATCTTTACTGCTGCTACTTTCTGTATTGTTTTCTCATATCCCTTCTTTTCCTATTTCAAGGTTGGGAACCTGGAATGCAAGAGGGGGCAGCTGAATGGGATGATGACTGGGATAAATTTGAAGATGATGGTAAGTTGAGAAAATAACCTTTTCTCCTTAAATTTCTTCCTGGAAAACTTTGTAGAAAGGTTGACACATGAATCACATCTGATGATCTTATTTCTAAATCCTTGCTTTTGCATTTGTACATGAGGCATATCGAAACATCAGGTGGTTCGATATTTACTTCAGACTTGAATAAGTAACTGCATCCTTCTGTTGTTTCTCAATGTAATGAACCTTGCATGAAAGGGATATTGCTGGTGTATGTTACAATTTCTTATGGACGAGAGCTCATTGATGAAAAGAGTCTTCCATCTTTTATGAACCAGTTTATTATTCTAGAGTAGAATATGCCTATGATCCTTATCGGTGCAGGGTTGCTAATGTAATGAAATTTATAGATTTGTTGACTCCTGTACATTGGATTTTGGAGATTCCTTTTGTTACACTCTAATAAATTCACGTTCATGTGTGTCAGCATCAATGAGCTTGCTGCTTTCCAGATCTGTGGGGATCAGAAATTTGATGCAGTCCAGAGAATTGCTTTTGGTTTTGAATACCGCTGTATTCAAGCCTATGTGCCTCTTTGGCAACTCCAAGAGTTAGGTTTCTTTGCTGAAGTTAACTAGTGAATCACACAAATCAACTAAATGAATATGATGGTGTTTCTAACCTTTACAGTTAACTTAAAACAAAGGCGCAGGTGGAGCTAGTAGGAATTCAGTAAATAACTGAAGGGACATTATGCTAGGCTACAGGTGAACTTTATTTTTGCATTTAGAGCAATGTTTTTAAAACCGTATCGGTGCCCCATACGATACGGGCACCAATACGGCTGTATCGTACCATATCGTATGGTATGTATGGTATGATACACAGGTTTTTTTAATTCAAAATTTTAAAAAATTGAAAAATTAAAATTAATGAACAAAACATGTATAATACAATGAAAAAACATTCATACTATAACAAAAACATCTCTATAACAATGCTACAAGCATTCATATTTCATAAATAATATAATTTCTTATTCCATAATCCATGATTCCATATTCCATAATCCATAATCATCAAGGTTACAACTTATAAATAAAAGTTAAAACAAATTACAATCATCCACAACGTGGATTATAATCAACAAAAGCATTATAATCAACATAGTAAGGATCACCACCATCACCATCATCATCTCCTCCCTCTTCTTCCTCCGTAATATGATCTGCCCATCCAACACCTTTGGCTTTATTTTCATCGTCTCCAACTCTAAGTTCTTCGGCTGGGGCTCCTCCTCTTCGACCCAATCATCATGAATATCAACATTTTCGTAACTCAACGGGTCATATGGCACCTTCCTTGTCCTTCTTGCATCCTTTTGCATTTGCATGTAAAGAAGAATATTCAAATTATAAAGAATATCAAATGTAATGGCAAAGGAAAGAGTTATGACACGGATTTGACTAAAACCATAGAGATGGGGAGTTGGATTGTGTGAAATACTTGAGAATCTTGTGAATAAACCACGAAATCAACAAGAACAAGGTAAGAAGAGGATCTGAAAGCAAAGAAATGGCATAAAAAAAGGTTTGGGAAGAAAGAGAAATGAAATTGCATCTTTTGAATTTTTGGATTTTATAACAGGAAAATCGATATCGACTCGTATGATACAGGGTGTATCGCACCATGCGATACGATAAATCGTGATAAGCAATACGTGTCCTTGTATCGTACCGTATCTTCATATGATACGCAATAAAATCGTATTGTATCGTACGATACGATACAACTTTTATAACATTGATTTAGAGCCAGTTTTTCAACTTAAACTTGTGTTTGATAGTGAAACTATATGGAAAGAACAGCGAAAAGAGTTGTAAATTCAATAAATAAACAAAAAACATCAATCAAGCTACAGTAGATTATATTTCTACAATCAGTGATATTTTATATATTTTATGACATCATGGTGCTTGAGTATATTTTATGAAAATCGTATGTGAAGAAAACATTCCCAAGGTAATAGTCACTTTTCTCTAAAAAAGATTTTATATGCATAAAACCAACAAAACTAGTATTGGATAGGTCTAGTTAATCTGCGATTTAGCTGAGTCTAACATGGTTTTGTTGAAACTGGGACATTGATTGACTTAACCCAGTGAAGAATCATCTCCAATCATGTGATCAGCAATGACTCTTAGATGTTTGATGCCATGACTGGTGTTTACATGTCAAATCATGGATTAACCTTTTCAGTGAATGGAAGGGGGGAATAAGTCCATGTGTTGCATTATATTTAATCTGAAGCTTTTGAAACTTTGATACGATTGTTCCTTCAGGCTTCGTGATTGAACAAGAACTTCTGGCTTCACGGAAGAACACAGATATGAACGATGAAGTTTTTGCTGCACCATCAACTTTTGATAATCATGTGGAAACGCATTCTAGTAAAGGTCAGCACATCACAGAAGGTGAATTTTTTTATGCTCAAAGCGAAGATGAATCAACAAGAACCGGGCCTTTTAGTCCACCCACAAGAAGTGGACTAGGCAGCCCTCCTCAAGAGTTTCACTCCCCACAGTATGACAATGTCGGGTTGGATTCTTCTGTCAGCCCCAAGGGACACCAGAGGTATGTTCTACCTGAATATTGACAAACACTTTGGTTCCTACACTTTTACCATGATATTGGTGCCATCAGATTTCTTATGCAAATACAAGTACTGTAACATCTAATGCTAAGGTCTTCAATCGTTGCCTTAAACAGGATTTTCAAATTATTTCATTTCATTTGGTGTTTGTTTCTCCATGCACATTTTGCAAGATATGGTTCAGAGCATGGTTCATGGTTGGTCCCAGACCATTTGTCCATGTGACAATCTTGTGCGATCTAGTTTCTTAATCTCAATTTGGTCAGATATTCATTTCTGCTATTTAAATACCTTAGCTCATGCTAAGATATTTATATGTTGGGATTGGAAGTGATAGTCTTAATATGTTGCAGTGATCATGGTGTTGATGAATCAACACATTCACATCAGTTTTTCCATGAACCCTCTTGGAGCACAACCTTCAATGATGCCAACGATGATGTTGACTCTGTATGGGGCTTTAATGCTATCAGCTCTAAGGTGATTCTCATCTCTATGTCATTGCTACTTTAATTTCACGTTTGTTAGTAATTATGCATCGATGCTCTTTTAAGTGTGTATGACATGGTTAGATCAACTAAAGATTTCAATTGGATCCAACTCACCCTCTCTCTCATTTGTTGCTGGAGGACTCTGAGCATGAAATAGACAGCAAAAGCTCTTTCTTCGGGTACGACAATATGGGTTTGAACCCTATTAGAACGGGCTCTCCAAATGCAAACAGTTTATTTGGAAAGAAGGAGAAGAGCCCATTCTTTTTTGAGGATTCTGCACAGGGTACACCATCCTTCAAGTCAAATTCACCTACTTACAGCGTAGCATCAGAGGACCACCACTTCGGCAGCACTTTCACGAAGTTTGATTCCTTTAGCATTCATGAAAATGCTTCACCTAGACATGATGGCGCCCTTACTCGGTTTGATTCAATCAGAAGCATTGATCAGAACCGCGGTTTCTCATCTTTTGATGACACAGATCTGTTTGGGTCGACAGGTCCATTCAAGTCGGATAATAGTGACTCACAGCGCACCTCTGATAATTGGAGGGCATTTTAGAAGATTCAGCTCATTTGCAGCGCTGCGTCTCAGACCTTGGCTTTTCCTTTTTTTCCCTGTGATTGTCATCTTTATGATATATGTGGATGGACAATGAGTTTGTATCTTACAATTCCCCCTTCTAACTTTTTGCAGATCTTATTTTCTTTTCCAGTATCATTTTGTATAAGAATCTTAATTTGTTCTTTTTGGTAAAACTCAGGGTTTTATGTAATCGTATAATACTATTTGCAACATCCTTGTCTTCTTCAAAGATTGATTTGTATTGCAGAAATCCTGCTCATGATGCTTGGAAATGAGTTTGAATGGGCGTTTGTTTTGGTTGGCGTGCATACTGATACACTCAAAACGTAGACAAGTCTGGTTTTGGGCAAACTGGAACCACCACCGGTTCCGGTTTGCCTGGAACTGGAACCAAACCACCTCGGAGCTGGATTCGGTTCTGGTTCCATGGTTGGTTCCGGTTTCAAAGCCGGTCCTGGGGTGATTGTTCTTGTGGTTTGAAGGTCAGTTTTAGGGTGGGTTTAGTTTTGGCACGGTTCTTGAGCATAACGTTTTATTTAATAATAAATCATTAAGTATATACAAATGACTTATATACAACATGAACTAAGTTAAAATCATATATTCATATTGACTTTAAAATACAAGTATTATATTATATATAAGTATATAGCACATTTAACTTAAGTTTTTGACATTAAAATTTTAAATTAGTACATTTATAAGTTACAATCATATATAAAAAATTAAAGCAAATAATGGATGTGATCATAATTTAGTTACCTTTGAATTAAGTCTCTTATATATCATCTTTAGTAGAGGGAAATCAAAGTCCATGTAGTTCTGATTTAACTTTCAGCCAGCACTTCTTGAATTGATTGGATTGTAAACTTAATCATCAGTATCAGTGGTACTCATACTAGTTTCTCTTTGAAAATAAAAACATTTTTTATGTATATGTCAATTAATACTTGTTTACATTCTTGTGCTTGATGTCTTGCTCTTGTTGATTTATCTAGGCAACCTTTAGCTTCTTATGTCTTAGGTTGAAAATCATAGTGATGTTCGTTCAGGCTTCACTTATTAGCACTAAATACTTGCTCCACAAAGAACATATTTTTAGTAATTAAAAATAAAATAAGTAACTTCATGCTCTCTCTACCACCTTAAAAGAACAAAATTTTCTTCGTTATTATCATCTCCAAATTTATGAAGATCATAATGAGCAAAATCCATAGATTTTAGATGCTATTTAAGCTTAATATGATGAAAAAAACATATTGTCAAAAGAAGAGGATGTGTAACTACTAATGCTTTTTTTCTTCTATCTATGGAACAAGATGATAGTATAAAATTATAATATATAAATAATTAATTGATCGCTGATCTTGTATCATTAATTATGCTACCGATATCCTTAAATTTATCTAATAAAAGGGCATTATAATAAGTAGTCAATGACTCTTCTAAGTCATCTCATTTCAATCTAGGGTTTAATACAACTAAATTAATAGGAGGAATATCTTTATAGTAATAAAAGTCACCTTTCTGTTATCTCCAACACAACAATTTAAGTAAGAAGTTTTTCAAAAATATGATAATGTATAAACTACCTATAGAGTTTGAGCAACAAGTTGAATAGTAAATACTAGATAATATATTTGTATTATTATTAAAAGTAGAAAAGAGATTCAAAAGACTTACAATTGTCCCAATTAAACTCAAACAAGTTCTATCATGGAAAATGAGGGTGCAAACTCCGTTAATAGGTTTCTATGGGAGATAGTCACAAATAAGTCGAATTCCAATAATATCCAATATCTTTTAAGAATTTTCTTGGTTTTTTCCTTTTCTTTTACAAAAATCTACTCTTTCATTTCTAAAGTTAAGATGGCCTACAAAAAATTAATGACGTCTTTAATAGGCTATAATTTAAGCAGTAAAATCTTCAAATTATCTTATACAACAAGTTAAGTATATTACGAGAACAATGACCATTAAAAGTTTATCGCTTAAAATAGGTTAACGTCAGTAATGCAACAACATGATCAAGTAAAATTGAAGAAACATACAAGATAACCAATATTCTTTAAAGCTGATTTTAACATATAGCAAATATTTTATAGAGTATGTGACTTATCAAAACAATAAAGTGGAAGATGTTTTTAAAATGACCAGCTATAATCTATCCGATGAATAGTAACACCCCATGTATGGAACAACCAACTATCACTCTATGTATCAACACATAGTGGTACACGTGATAAAATGAACTAAAAGCTACAACTAACTCTTTTCTCCTCTTTATATAATTTACATAATGTCTACTAATCAATCATCTAGAAATAGGTACTACTAAAGGATTATGTACATTTTTTACCTAATCAACAAAACAAAGTTTTTGATAAAAATTAAATGAAAGATGCTCTACTAAACTACACGTGCAAGCTTCTCTTTAGCTCGAGTGAAATTATAGTGGAAAAAACATGTAAAAGCATATCTATTTGCACAAGAACTTCCTTACACAGAAATTTGGTTTTTTAGACATCTTCATTGTATGGTTTTCTACTATGCCATAATCATCTCCAAGCCTAAAGTTATAGATCTTTTTGTAATAATTACTGATTTCTTGATTGACGACACCTTGTTCATCGTACAACTTTATAAAACAAATCTTGAACAAGTTATATCTGCATAACTTTGACTTTTGGAGGGCATACTCCATATGTAGGTTGTATTTATTGAACCTTCAACAATGAAATGGTTTTCTACACAAATGAGGCATTAGTATCAGTACCACTACATGCATCTGTTGTGCTTTCTTGGCTCAGTAGTATTGATATAGGTCTTTGAGGAATACAACAACTCTAGCTTTTCTATCAATAATGGCTTTCCTTTTGGTTTTAGAGCCAAAAGCATTATTCGTTGATTTAGTAAAAAAGCTCAATATATTGAAAACTTTTAGAGTTAAGACAATAAGACAAAGAGTACAACAACTAAGCATTTTCCCATACTAGATGGGGTCGGCTACATGGATTCTTTGTTTTCATGGAGCCCTACCATGTGCCATATTAGCAAGTAACTCAATATAAACTAGATCATTCTTTTTAGTTTCTTTTCAATACTTTTGTCCAATACTAAAAACCATAAAATATAATAAAATATAATAGGTCTAATTAATTGACGTTAACTGCTACAGACATCTTTTACTCAATTTGATAATTAATTGTCCAATACTAAAAACCATAAAATATAATAGGTCTAATTGCTTCTCTATAATATTTACTTTTCAACTTCAATGGTATCTTCTTATCACATAGAATACTTGATGCCCCTCTTATTTTAACCAACTAACATTAATTCTATATGTAAATCTCCATCACTTTAAAAAATTAACATGAATATGTGTCAATCTTAATTTTTATATCCACTAAAGTATCTAAATGATCAAATTTACATTCCATATATTTTGTCTTTGTTCTACTAAGTCATAAGCTTTTACTTTCTAACATTTCTCTTATAGTTCCAATTTCCTATTAACTTTTTCTTATACTCATATACTAACACATATCATCTGCAAATAACATACTCTAAGGTACTTCAACTTGAATATGTTTTGTTAACTAATTAATGACCAATATAAATAAATGTGGGCTTAAAGTTGATTCCTGATGTAACCTAGTATTAACTTCAAAGGAGTTTATAATTTCTTCATGAGTCCTCGCACGAGTTTTTATATCATCATAATGTCTCTTATAAGATTTATTTATGTAAATAGGATACCTCTCTTTTCTAAGATTTTTCAAAGAATATCTCTTGGCGCTCTATCATAAACTTTTTTTATATCAATAAATATCATGTAAATATTCTTCTTTTTAATCTAAAATGTTTCATAAGATGTCTCAATATGTAAATTGTTAAAATAATAGATTTGTTGGGCATGAATCTGAATTGGTTCTCTATTATATTCAATACTTGTCTGCAAACGTTCGATAATTCTTTTCCATAATTTCATAGTGCGACTCATTAACTTGATACCTTCATAATTCGAACAATTTTTAATGTGTCTCTTATTCTTATATATGGGCATAAGTGTACTTGCTCTTTATTCCTCGGGCATCTTTTGAGTTTTTCATATTTCATTAAATAGTCTTGTGAGTTAAGTGAGCCTCATCTCTCATAGGATTTTCCATATTTAAGTATTGTCTGGTCCTACAAATTTACCAACTTTCATATATTTAAGAGCCTTTTTTACTTTATTCTTTTGAATACATAGATAGAAATTGTGGTTTATATATTTTTCTGATTTGGTTAACTCTCTTAAGTTAATACTAATATTTGTAATTTCATTAAAAAGCTTATAAAAATAAAATTTCCATCTATTTTTTATATCATCATTCAACTATGTGGAACAATTGCCTTGCAAATCTATTATTTTTTATAATTTCATATTATAATATCTTCTTTGTCCACTTTTTACCTGCAAATCTATTATTAAAAGTTGATGTTGAGTAACTCAGCTTTCTTCTTCAATTGCCTTGCAATCTTTACAACATGATCTATCTTTTTTCTTATAAAAAAAATAACCAATTTGTGTTTGTGACAAGTAACTCTTATGAGTAATTAAATGTTTATCTCATTGTTTAAAAATTGTATTGGCTATAAAGATATCAAAAGTCATAGTAAAATTTAAAATCTCCAATGTTCATTTAAGTCTCCTAAACAAATCATCTCCCTTTGTAGAATTCTTTGAATTACCTAATGTAACTCTTAAAAGCATTCTTTATACTATCTTTTAATCCTACTTGGTGTGCATAAGCACAAACTATATTCAAAGCCTCTAATCCTAACACTAATCTCATCATCATAATTTGGTCTCGTTATCGTTATATGTCTACTACACTATCCTTTAAATTTTTATTTATAATAATACCAACTCCATTTCAATCTTTTCCCTTTTCTGGGTACCATAATTTAAAACTTATATTCTCAATATCTTTTATTTTTTATCTAATCCACTTTATATCTTGTAAACATAAAATGTGAATCTTTCTCCGAATCATAGTATCTACCATCTCTATTAACTTTTCGATCAATGTTCTGATATTTCAAGTAAGTACTAGCTTCCTTACCCCCCATCTGTCCATTCTAAAAATATGAAAATCCTCACTGGAACTTGTTTACTACATTCGGATGACAATGTAGTGGGACTATCTTCTTTACTCACACCCGTTTATTGTGGGGACCCTTTTTACGATTGATTTACTATATCCGGACAAAGATATAAAGGCTCTTGCTTACTTTTTACTGCATTCGAGTTCTGCGGTGTGTTGCTAAGAGAGAACATCCCAACGCAATGCTCACAAATAAGTGTATGATAATATGAATATGATAAAATATTAACTATGAAGTAAGATAAAAAAATCAAAGTTAGTGATAGAGTATGTATGGAAAGAGATGAAGAATGAAGAATGAACTATTCGTGAGCCTATGTATTTGTTGTTGAAACTAGTAAGGTAAAATGACCTATTTATTAAGACACGAGTGCCCGACCGAAATTTCGAGCACACTCTTGCTTCTAATGTTTAAAATTCATAATAAGCAAGTACTACTATTGATTAACAATGTTCTTTTTAAAAAATTTAAATTCTCATTATTGAAATACAATATTCTTTAAAATTTATTATTTCTTACTTCTTATTTCTCCATCAATAGTCAACTGTCAATCATTGCATTTAGTATCATTTATAATATATTATATATATGTTTTCAAGTAGGTGTTCAGCCCGATAGCGGATCAAAGTTGTCGATGACACCCTCTTAATGAGGCGGTTGGCGGGCGCCATTTGGTGCTCACTGGTTTTCAAAAGGTTTTCTTTTTAAGTTACAAGAAAAGACAGAAGCCTAATGCACACCACTCATGCACCCAGTCGAACTCTCCACCAGCAACAATGATGCTAGAGCTCCTTGTCTTTGCACCCCATCTTTGAGCTAACGCTCTCGGTGCTGCTCAAAAGGTTTTGAAAAACTTTTTCGAAGCATAGTGCCCACAAGCACTTGCTGGCCCACCAGGGCCTAGGAGGTTGGGTGGTGGGAGGGGAACCAAGTGCCCGGGCAGATTCTAGGTTCGGAACCAGTGGTTCTGAACTGAAACCAAACGGACCGGTTTGGTTGGTTACACGAGTGGGTCGGTTTCGAGCCAGTCATGTCTACAAATGCACACATGTAGAGTTGGTAAATAAACCAAGCCGCTTGTACTCTCACTTGGTTCGGCTTGTTCTAGTTTTGCTTAGTTTAGTTCGTTAAATCATATGAGCTGAACATGAACATGGTTGCCCCCCTTCCGCTCATGAAAGCTTGTTAAATGACATTTTCAATTTGTACCTAAATCATGCCCTAGGGTATTTAAGGTGAATGAAGTTCTTCTAGAACTTTTCCCTTTTGAAAAAGGTCGTATACAGGTGGGTGTAGGTTATTTGAGAAAATCTTTCTCTCGAAACTGCTCAACTCGTCTCATATGAACATGTTCGAACAAAGGGATTAGCTCCTCACTGCGGTCTTTTAAAGACGACAAGAAGGATTGTTTTGTTCGGCTCGTCTACAAGCTCTACGAGCGTGTATGTTAGAAAACACGCTCACGGCTCATGTTCATACGTTAACGAAGAAGGATTCGTTTAATGCATCAGGTGATCAATGAGTTAACAAGGTTTCGGTATGATTCTTGGAGATGATGCATCCATATTAAACCAGCTCAAATGCTAAAAGGTGGCAAAATAGATGTTACGAAGTGCCTGTTACGTTTCCTTGATGAGTATAATGAAGAGAAGAAGAGCAAAGGGGAACCAGACCTGGTGACCCGAGATAGGACCTGCCTGGTGTGTTGAATTTATTGTAATGCCACCTGCTGAAAGAGGGGGAGAAAGAGAGGGCCATGCCTGTTTTCATGTGTGTTCGGGTAGTTAATTCTTTTGGTCTTAATCCAAAAATGGTTTGGATGTGTCAAAATATGTAAGTCAGCATAATCCCTTGGGATCTGTCAAAGATTCTCTTTCATACACGGATACACACAGACACGCACGTTTACGACTTTGCATGTTCATATGTGTGCGTGCGCGTGCACATCCTTTTATCCTTGTTTTAGAAAATCACCTTTCAAAGTTTAAGACAATCCTTTCCATAAACTCATTCCCACAGGATTCCCTTCCACCAACTTAGGTTGAGCATAAAAAAGATGAACTTTCAAGTCTTTCTTCATCAAATGAAGACATTTTTTTACGAGTCCCAACGTTCATATTGAATTCTCAATGTCATGCTAGAGAGGCAAGAAAGGATGAATCGCTCCTGCCCAAAAAAATATGTTGATTCTCTCCCAATTGGTTGGATTGTAGGTAAAATGATTTACTTCACGGATGAAGTCTCTGGTTCAAGTCCACGATGGCCTGGTTGTGCTAGGAAAGAGAATAGAACAAGCATGACTCCTTCGTGCATGTTCCACTTACTCTGGGGATATAGTGAGCTCTGCTCTTGCAATTGGGTAGTTGCGGTTACAGGTTTGATATCTATTTATCTCCTCCCCTACTTTCTAAAATTAAAAATTATCAAGGATTCTTTATAATTTGATTCAAGAGGGATTCATATGAAATTTGTGTGATTCTCAAAAGTGTTGCATATTTATTTCTGTATCTTAGCTAGGTTAAAGAATTTGTTATGTAACAAGGGTGTTTGATTTCTATAATTATTTTGATTTCTCTGAAGGAAAATGACAGTTTTGATCTTTGACCCGGCTCTGTTACTAAAGAAAAGGATATTTGTTCCTGATCTTTTTTAGTAGAGGCTGGATAAAAGAAAAGATACGGAGAAAAAATCCTTCAGAAATTCTGATTCTTCCTAAAAACTGTGATCTTTATCATTGTAGAGTGAAAAAGGCATTAGACTGGATAAAAACTTGTTTTGGATAAGAAATGAACATTGCCATGTGTATATTCAGGTTCCTGGCAAGCATTTCTTCCTAGAATAAATATATTTCCAAACCCTCACTTTAAAATGGAAAATGGATGTTCTACTGAGATTTTCGAATCTCAGCAATCACTTGTTCTGATTCCATATATTGATCATTTAAAACCAAAAGAAAACTTTTTGCTGGACATCGGAACCATTGGTTCAAATCCAATAGTAAGTAGAACTTATTAGGTACTAGAGTCAACGAACCACATCTAACAAGTTTTATACTCCATGTTTCTTTATTAATTTGTATCTTTTCTTTATTTTATCCCGATCTCCTTTACTACTCTCTTGTACATCACGTTACATCAAACAGATGGATTCCATTAAATTATACGGAATTGGTGTGTAAAAGTATTTTTATATTCTTATGAATTATGTGACTGAACTAGTAGGAAAGCAATAAATAGTCTCCACTTCTTAGTATTGATATACTCATGCCCTAGCTCGTTTGAGAGCTGAATTCGCTTTAATTACTGGTCTCTTGCCTCTGTTTCATCACGTTAGCTCCAGCTATTTCAAGAGTTTGCTGAGCTTCTTGCAAACCAATGTCACTACCCTTCTCTGCATCATTAATTAATATGGTGATTTCACTATTGCCTATTCTGGTAGAACCCCACACGATCGTAGCTTGCTCCGTATCTTGACTTTGGAAGATAATCTTGAAGTCAAGTCAGAGGTGGAACGCAAACTTGTGCCTCACCAGTCATGTCGTTGGTTACGCAATTAGGGGAACTATTATATGGAAGTACAGGTCGAAAGAATCATATTTGCAACATCAAACAAATGAGACAAGCAAACTATGTTTAAAGGTAAATGAGAAGCCATCATCAAATTACATACTTCAACAGTTCATGAACCAAATATCTTAATGAAGTTATGTTTCACAATGATCGAGGCTGTTACTCAGCTGCAGACCTAGAAAATTTTCTGGGGTGAGGCAAAGTCAGCTGAAATTCAGGTGAGGCGATCTATATATTTTGTTGAAAAAATTCACCCTACTTGCATCAGTTTCTTAGATTTTGGGTGAGGCGTCCCCCTCGCCCTGCACATGAACAGGTCCATCGTACTGTTACTTGAGATCAACATCCACATCTCTTTGTATCCGTTCAAACGCAGCTAGCATTCTTGAACGTGCATTTGCTAGTTGCACAACGGAATCAAGTGCTGCAAAACAACGCTCAAGACTCAATTTGCATCACCAATCTACCAAAAGCATAAGAGGAAAGTGGATGAGATAACAGCATTGGTATCCAATGTACCTGTCTCAAATGACAGTTGGGCACCTCTAAGCTTTGGGGAGATCAAAACTCCATAAACAGACAGCAGTTTGGATCTTTGCTTCCGGACCTAAACAAACAAGAACATGAAAACTTCAGCAGGTATTGATTTATATTTTCTTTTGGATCACTCATATACGGAGATATCCAACCTTAACCCTCCATTTACGTGTTCGGGTGCATGTCCATGTTTATGTACACGTTTATGATGAAACATATCCGACATGAAGGAACTAGGTTAAGACCCCAGCTTCGCAGGAGGGCTGATCCGATTATCTTATTAGCAGCAGTAGACAACCAGAAAATGGAATGCACTTTATAAATATAGATAAATAAATAAATGACAAACATATTGTACGCCCATACCATGTAATGCTGTTACAGAAGCTGCAGATAGTGTTCTCACTTTTAGCATACATGGTTTGTCCCACCCAAAGACTTGTATTCTGTATTATATTGGTTTTCCCTGGTCTTTTTATCTTTCACTTAATCAATGAATTAGGTTTAAGAAGAAAATGGAACAGATAGATGCTTTTTGAATTATTATAACGAAAAAATTTCCATCTTCCAAAGTAGTAAATCAATAAGTTAGAATACCTGGTCATTGGGAGAAACAGAAACTTCATGAATTGCTGCTTGTTTTGTCTGGCGGTCCTCTAACAAAAGTATGCAACATAAATCGTTAAGCGCATATAAGTTCCATAAGGCCATGATCTTATCACAGATTAAAGATTGACTAAGCAAAGGATTACAAATCAACTAGACAAAAGGTAACTGGGAAAAAAAGAGACCGAGTTTAATATAGATTGTGATGTATCACCAGAAATATGAGATGGACTTCGATGCCTTAACAGTGAACTAGCAGACTTGTGGTGCATATCTTCCTCTGCCTCTAGTTGACTGGGAGAACGTTCTCTATCATCTACAGAGTCCCACTTAGAAAGAGAAAAAGAAGGATAGCTTGGCATTGGCGGTATGTCATCCCTCTGTTCAGCAGTTTCATCTGTTCAGTTTCAACATCAAATTCCGCAAAATAGCATTTTCAGAAAATACACAATCAACTCCATCATGAAGTATACACAAGCTAAACATCAACACAAAAAGATCAACCTTGTCTGATGGAATAACACCATCAGCCAGCTACCATCATCGGATTCAGGTTGGAAGCAGCACAAGACTTGACTTTTGGTCAAGGGAAAGCTCAATCTATAATGTATTTTAACCAGACGTAGGACTGACCTAATATATTGCTCTAGAAGGAGATTTCCTAGAGCTTAACAGGTCTTGGTTTGCAGATACAACACCATGTAATCAGCTGAATGCAAAAATTTACTCTCTATCTGCATTACGAACATCTCAAACCTAAAATTCAAATACTTACCTAGCATACTTTCATTTTCTAGCTTCACACGCACGGTTGAAGAAGCAGGGTGTGGTTTGAGGTCGAGAACTGCACTAGTCATCCGAGAGGTCCCCATGGAATGTCGTGCACTGGCAAGATCCAGCCATCCCTAGGAAATTATAAACAAAATGTTAAATATGAAGGCTAGAGGATATGGATTTAAAGTAGGATGTAGTTCCAGGGATATGAAAAAACAGACAGCAATCAAGGAAGTGGATCAAGTTGCAAGCAATCTAGTAAAATAGATAAAACAACATAGAATGTCATTCAAAACAAAGCATAAAATATCAGTAGCACATTAAGACATGATAAAATCACCTTTCAGAGCAACTTTTTTTTAGCAATGCAAGTTTACTTCCTCACCATCTCATTCACACATAGAAAACAAATAGAATACTAAAATTACAGAGGTGGAATCATCTGACGGAACCTAATAGTGCCTTCAGTGATATACCTGTTGCGCATGACATTTTGAAGAAAGCAAAAAGGATAAGAGAAATAAAAAGGGAAAGAAAGGCATAGCCTTCAGAGTCCACACAAGGTTACAGCTGCTGATGCAAAAGACACATTTCTTATTAAATAGCTTTTCATTGCACGGGAACAACAAAGCTAATCTTTTGTTCCCATCTATTTGCCGGAGTCATTCTTCTATCTCCTGCTTTGACATGGGATTGCTTTCTGTACAAGTACCAACACAATAAGTCTAGCTTAAACTTCAACTTGAAGTCAAAGATAAGGGAATTTGATGAGCTCCGACATGCATGAGCCCAAAATTTATCTCCTAAGCTTGCAAAAGCCTCAAGTTGCCCATCCAACACATATATGGTCTGTGATTTTCCAGTGAACCAATCAGCAGAAAACTAGACAGACTTGGGTATGTCTATGTTACAGAGTTGAGCAGGACAAGAGTACAGACTATTTCAACCTCAGCAGCTGGGTCTAGAGCAGGTCACCCGAGCATGTTGGATACAGGTGATCTAACAGGACATGCTTAAGACGCAGGGGTTTGGACCAGGTTGCGGACTCCCATTTTGGGAAAGGAGTTTGCAGTACCATTCTAGCAGAGTCTTGACTTTGAATGACGCTGAGGATTTGTAGGCCCCTAGTCAAGGATTGGCTGTTCGCCACTAGTCAAAAATTTAAGCTGATAACGATTGCCCAAAAACAATAAGAAGTCCCAACTGAATCACTCGACTATGGCTTCCGTATGGTCGCCTCTAGAAACAGTTAGGGAAGACTAAGTGCATCACATAGCATTTTGACGTTCAATATTCTACTAAGGAGTTTGCATTATCCCGATTTCTGAAGGTACATCTTTCAAAAAACTCTACATAACATGATTTGGGTAATTCATAATAAGCGTAAACCACGGTTTACACAAGTTAAGTCCTGAGTAAACAAGTGACTAAAGTTAAACAAGACAGAACTTAAGCTACTAGATAAACTAAGGCAATGCACATTCATAAAGGAGAGATAAAAGCGGACAAAAGCAAAGTTGACCAACCAACACAAAAACCCACTTATTGACAGAGCACAAACCCATCCATAAAAAGATCAATCAAGAAATTCTCATGGAAAAAGCTCATCTTTGTTCTTAATCATTTGAGCAAACATTAGGCATTTGTCAGTATAAACTCTTATTATTCTAGAAACAGAAGCAATAAAAAATGTTTATATTTTCATCTTTTCATGTAAAACAACCAATTGAATGATCAGCAATTGACGAGCAAACAAGGAAAACAAGGGTGTTCTCATTATACCTGCTGTAGTGTTGAAGACAATGAATCAAAGCGGGTGAGGTACTCCTCTAAAGAATCCAGGAATCGCAAGATGTCAGCATCCAAGGAACCCATTGTCTCCATTTCTCAGTTTCAGATCACATATCTCAATTTTAGTGCAAAATGTAGGTGAAATTGTGAGCTGGAAAATCAATCAGATAGCACTTAAAATAGAATCCGAAGATTTATGTTTAGCCACTTCAAGTGTCAAGTTTTATCTGGTGGCACCACAAAGGCAGACTTGTATTCTTGAAATTGCGCATTCAGGGGTAGGGGGGGTTGGGGGTGGAATATGTCAAGTATATCATACAAACTAACATATCCAAAAGATTAACTTCAAACTGGATAGAAAATAATAAAACATTACCAAGTCTATGATATGTAAAGATATAATATAACAGCAAAAAAATACACAATTCACTGTCATGCCACGCGATTACAACCAATCTATGAAGTGAAATCCAAATTCAGAGATAAGAAGTAAGAACTACAGCATTCTTAATGCAAGTGCACAATACATGAACATGTAGCTCCAAAGATTGATATAGCACTATGTTGTATGGATATGGGTATGGTACCGGTACCAGTACGAGCATGCCACTATTAAAAAATATAAGAAAAGAATAAATTTAAGCAAATAAATACAATTGCAATACCAACTAAGAAGTATATCGTATCAAAACAAGAAAGTTTCGTTCAATAACATTTTCAACACACATAATCATCTTATGTGTGCATAATCTTATGCCTGCATAATCATGAATAATCACAATCATAATCTTATGTCACGCTCTAATGAAAGGAAGCTGCGCACCCTTGTTTTGTGTGCGTGTGTGTGTGGTTATCCTACAGTGGTGAAACTGAGAATAATAGCATTGAACTACCAAGCCCACAGACAGATAAAGCGCAAATTCTAAAAAGAACTTCCACAGAGATTATGCTATAATGGTATTCCTCCCAAAAACAACTTCAACGTCCCAGATCATGATCATCATCAAGTCACATTGACCAACATAAACTAACAAAAGCCAACAGCAGACAGAGGCTATGCCGTAAAAATTCTTAAGACAATATTCACTTAATAAGATAAAGGAGTTACTACTATTAGTGAAAAAAGCACAGAACATTGGGAACAAAGCATTAACATAGATGTTCAACATAGAACAAAGCACAGAGCGATGAACACATCACAGAAGCACAGAAACTTAGCTTACCAAGTAGTGGAGAAGAGAAGAGAGAGAGAGAGAGAGAACTGCAAAATCTCCGGTCGGCGGTGAGGAGTGGTTGAGCGTCGCCGGCTGGTGACGAGCAGAGAGAGAAAACACCACGTTCCTGCGTTTAGAAATTAGGGTTGAAATTTGGATCAGATCGACCCATATCCATATGGGTCAACCTGATCCGAAGTACTGGATAAGAATACTTAACGGACCCAAATATGAGCATGCGTACTAGTAGTACGTATGGTGGCATACTCAGACGTACCGATACGTATAATAATAATATGTACCCATACCCTGTACATAGTATTATATACGGACAGCCGCAATAAGATTAATTTCGGCTGTCTGCAAGAGTCGGAATACGTGGAGGAACTTATTCTGATTAACAAGCATTATTCCGATTGTTGCTTTCATCGACATATTTCGACTGTTCTTATAAATACTACGACTTGGGCTATTGGGACAGTTAACCACTGTTTTAGACAGTCGGAATTGTTGGCAATGATAGACGTGTAGCTCGTACGAAATATTTTATTATGAGAAAAAGATACGTATGAGAACCAGTTTATCATGTTGATTCATCAAGTTTCAGTAACTCCAAAGTGAAGCACAGGTTTTACCATGGTCATTGATAAAAGCTGACGTATAAGTGTTTCGGTTATACACAATCCTTAATTTTTAGGTAATTTATGAGAAAAAAATAAATAATTGAGAAGGTTTTGAGAGAGAGAAACAGGCTCTAAAATGAGCCATCGCCAATTGTGAGATTTAAAAAACCGGTCATTGATGTTGTCTGACAAAGTGTGGGATTAGTATTATATGCAAAACAGCAAATAGTATAGTGATATAACCCTGCAATGTAGTTATAGACACTAAATAAGTCCATGTTTATTGTTCAGTGGGTGTCTGCATGCTAACATGGCAAAACAGATCCAGCTTGGGATGTTTGATTCATTTGAGATATAATAACTCATCATTTGGGAGATTATGGTTTTGAACAGCACAAAGACGCCATCCTTACTATCACAGTCGGTCGTTTTCCATGCATGCTCGGTGTGCACCATAATTACTGTCACCTTCCACCCGCCTGAACAGTCGTTGCGGCACCCTCTCACCACCTTAACCTGATTTTTCCTCCACTTCTTTTGTAGGTTGGGGATTTGTGATAATCGACTAACATATAACGTTCCTCGAGTCATTTTACTTATTTGATCACTGACTGTGATAACTCTTGGTTATGAATGGCCGGCCATAAGGCCTCATCCAAAAACGGTTCGTGCAGTGCAATAGGGAAGGAGGGTCCTCTTCCCATTGACGGAATTGTTTCCTGTTACAAACAAAACTATTTCTTATTAATGTTTTACAAAAATGGATTTCAGTTTCTTTCTACGAAATACAACCTAATAGGCAATTTATGGTGAGCCATTTTTCATAGGTGTAATCGATATCCAAGGAAGGAAAAGTTTGAAACAAGAATCCAGAGAATAAAAATGTGAGTATTGCATGTGCATGTGTATTCGGTACTCTGTGAAAAACCTCCCTCAAGAAAACAGTCCTAGGCGATTCATAACCTAACAGCGATGCTCATCACGAGTGCCCCCTTTCTTTTGTTTTCGTGAACCATTGAAGCTTCCGCAGTCATTGAATCTCTTCATTGGCATCAGGAGAATAGTTGATTCACAAACAGACCTTAGGTGAAATCTGAAATACTGGTGCGATCTAAAATATTATTGGAACGACATAGAGGTATGTTTTATTGTGTTCTTTTCAAATTAAAGGAAGGCACTCTATCCGGCTAAAGGAGATCATCAATCTTTCACAAAACATAGTGACTGTTCTGCCATCTCTCAACTCTCTGCTCATATTAACTTCTCTCTTATCAGAATATCAATATTGTTTTTCCTTTTTCAATAAATAAAGTTTAACAAGAAAAAGGGTGTTGTATATGAATGGGCGTATAAGAGTCAGCAAGAATTTGAACCTTGTTTGACCATTTGAGCTACAAAGCCTTCCTTATAAAATAGTTGAAAAAAAATTTTGATGAGAAGGGGCATCCATAACTCAGAGTCCACTTTATTTCTCTGTTTAATTGGTCAACCCTCAGCGTTGCTTCCCTTAGGCTTCCTCTTTTTTTTTTCTTCAAATTCATGGCTTTCTCAGAAAGAAAAGAGAAGGAGCTGCAAATCATCTCACTCCCATCGTCTTCTGCCCTGATAAGAAGTTCTTGTTCTTCAGGAATCATTAAGCCACAACAATTAAAACATATGGATGATAAGATGACATTTCTTAAAAATGATTTGAAGGTAGTGATATGCCTGATAACCCTAGCATTGCTCAACTATGACTTGATCTTCTTGAGTCATTGCCTATGTGGTTGTGAATACTATTCTTGAATTGTAGTTTTGATATCTTGATGCACTTATGTTGCTTGTGCCTTTTGGATTTAAATTTAAAAATATGGGCTTCATTTTGTTTTGAACCACTTCAAATTAAATATTTTTAGAAAATATTTTCACTTGATTTTTAGTTTCTTGAAAAGTTCAGAAAATCATTAATACCTGCATTTTGGTAACATTCTCTTAATTTTCAAAATACTAAAATAATTTATTATTGGAATATCTTAGCTTGTAAACCGGCTAGTGTCTTCTTGATTCCATGTTGTGTGTTGCACTGTTTATACTCAGTGTAATGGATTTTTTAAGCCTATCTCACACATCCATGCTTCATTGAAGTATTTTGGTATATTCATTTTGTATATGTGCTGAAATGTTATACTCTAAGAAAAAGTGCAAAGCTAAAAGGCGTAAAAAAGAAAAAAGAAAAAAAGAAAAAGAAAAAAGAAATGGAAAAGAAAGAAAAACTGAAAAGAAAAAGAAAAAGAGAAAGCAAAGAAAAGTTCTACTTTTGTGTTACCATCCTTTATACACTCAGGACAATTCAAAAGGGATCAAGTAATTCTTATTACATATCTTCTTGCATTTGAGAAATATTGTACCTTTATATATATTCAGCCTTGAGATTTTATTACATTTGAGGAGTGATCTATGTCGCATCTGGATTTAAGAGTCCTAACCTATCTATTTGTTTATGGGTCACTCGATGATTATTTTTGAGATTTTAAAAATTATGGTTTTATTTATCAAAATTGGTATTGTCTTCTTCTTCTATTAGTACAAGAGGAGAGTTAAGTGGGAATACTTTTCCTTTTAGATTTTATTTGAAGTGGTCAATTCAAAGAGGTTGATTTTTGAAAATATTTTTATGATTTTTCAAAACTACTACATGAGTCATGATCACCTACAAAGAATTGACCTATATGATTGTTCTTGTCTCAATACCTAGATTTGTTAGTCCGTGTAAGGAGTCCTATTTTTTCTTTTACATTGTACTAAAATGCATTATCTCTATTGAAGAAAATTTTAGTAGAGCATCCTTCATCCCACTAAGGTTGAGACCATAAACTTCATTACATCACGACATATACCTAGTCACATCCATGATGCATCTCATAATATAAATGCATTTTCCTACAAGTTAGGGTATTTTTTTATTCTTTGAGTCATGATAGGATTTGAGTCTCGTCCCTTTTTGGCATTAAGTATGAAGTCTTCTTTATATTATGATAGAGATGTTTGACTCAACATTGTTCTTTTGTGATAGTCCCTTATTGTTCAAAAAGGTTTGCTTAGTCTATTTTGGGTTCTCTCCATCCGAGTCATAGTTTCTCTTTTATTTTATTTTCACTCTATGTATCTATCATGTTCATACCTTTATTCTTCTCCCACCTCATTCTACACTCGTTTTATCTTGGAATTGCTTCGTTCATGTTTTTACCAACATGTTATCATGGTTTTCATAGATCTTCGCTCTTTTGTGCTTTGCTTAATAGTTTTTTTGAGGTCTTCTTCTAAGATGCATTCACTTGATCTTCCTAGAGGTCTTTTGTGTTTGCAAGATTTTGGCAAAGGACTTAGAAGTAAGTCATCTTTTTCAAATTGACCCCACTGAGGAACAAGACATTATTTGCGATACCAGCACCTTTGATTCAATTTGGCATCACATCATTGTAGATATAACCCCACCAACTATCATTGTAGCTTTTTCGAGAAAATGAGTGAGAGAGGCCTAAAGGTCGAGAGACTTGTATGATAACTTGTGGATACTTGAGAAAGGACTCAAGTTATCTATAGGTGTGCTTTCAAGATGCTTCAAAGGGACTCGAGGACAATCAAATATGAGCATACATATACTCATAACATCATGATGGAGAAAAAAGTGAATTACCAATGGCTTATCTTCTTGGCAAAATTTTTTGCTTCAATAACAAGATTTAAGTATCATTTTCATGATATTTTAAAAGTTGATTATTTAGTACCCATTTTATGAAAATAAACTCATCTTTTCCAAAAAGTTAAAGATTATCTCTTTTTAAAGAACCTCAATCGTTTTTCTAAGAAAAAAGATTTTAGGACAATCTCATTGATTTGATTTGGAAAAAAAATCTTCTTGAGTTGACATAAAATCTCTTTATAGAAATTGGGCATCCTACTCTTATTTAAAAAAAGTTTTTCCTTGTCTTGCACTCTATCACATATGCAATTCGTGATACATCTCATGATAAGACATCACATTGGCCCCAGTTTGGTCCAAATGGACCCCATAAAATCTCCATCTAGGAAAAGAAGAAGAAAAAACCTTACTTTTCACACCAAGTTTCATAAAGGCTATGTTGCATGGACATGGGTATGGTACCGGTACCTGGTACAGATATAGTACGGGCGATTTAATTTTTTAAAAACTAAAGTATGAATATGTTATTATTAAAAAACATAATAAAAAATATATTTACATAAACATATATATATATATATATACAATTATATAGCATTCTATATTTTAAAAGAATATTTTAGTGTTTGAAAATAATTTTATTCGAAAATAGGCATATGCCAGTCTTTTGAGGTTCAATACTTACAAATAATTCGCAACTAGAAAAATATGAAACTAGCATGATATGTCAGCCATGGAGATGGTAAAATATGAGCCATAGTTCTCATACTAACATCATGAGCACCAGCAACCAAACTGGATTCACTAGATCCCATTAATTTTGTGTTGCATGATGTTAGTTTAGTCAATAGAAATGAGTCACCCACAGTCTTCATATCATTTCAAGCCCCATGTAACTTCAAAAAGAAGCACCAATCCCAAAAAGCAAGAACAAAATGAACAGTCAATCAACAACCAAACAATTCATACATAATAATTGACCCATCTCATTTAGTTTTAACTTTAATAAGCAAGCTCACGTTTCGCTCTGTTTACGTTTAACTCTACTTCCTTCTTGCTAAAATGATTTTTTTTACAATGGAAAGGTCAAAGCCAAATGCACACCCTCAGATATCAAACTCATGACCTTTAATTTGTGAGTACACTCCCTAACCAAGTGGGTTAACTTGTGAGTCAACCCCTAATCACGTGGGATATTGCTCTTTATGTTGCAAACTAAAATGCTTTCAAGGTAAAAAAAAGAAGAAGGATTCATGTTTTATACTCGAGTTAGAGACCGAGTCCTTCACGAGTCGAACACAACGTATTTGTTATCCAGCTTTCCGTTACAACCCTTGGTTTTAAACTCCCGCCTTGTTCATCTCTCTCTCTAATGACTCTAGAGAAACTCGGCAATCCCGCCTTCAAACTCGTTGGAGAATCCTCTTCACCATTACAACCGATACACGTACTCGTATCCAGTAGCAAATATGGGTACGTCACCTGAAAGGACGTACCCGTGCAACATAGCATAAAGGATTCTAAGTTTCTCACGTAAAATTTACTATCAAGATCTATAAAGTAAGTCACATTTTGATATGTATTTTTTCGTTATCAACCATGCCTTATCTTGATTGATGCTATAGAGGGGCATCTATGAACACCCAAAATTTTCCTTAAGAAAAATATGTTTTCATTTATAGAATTGGTTTTAGATATCATTTTTAAAACATGTGAGATGATTATGAAAATCTTGAAGAATTAGGGAAAAATTAGATACAAAAGAATTTTGGATCCAATTTAGGAGACCCCTTTTGTACTAACATTTCAATTCAAGCATGCATGTATCTTTCATTTTTATTAGCCATGAATTTTGAAATGTAAGAACCAACCTTATCTACCAGAGAAAGAAGATGATTGTAAAAGAACTTGATTTGGGTCCACAATGCATAAAAGGAAAGTAAATAAGAGGTGAGTCACTCTTGACTTAGTTTTCATTTTACTTTCATAAAATTAAGAAGATTGGATATAAGTTTAGGGTTCCGCAAAACCTAAAATTTATACACATTTGGCATATAAGAAGAAGATACATTTAATTCCTGTTTTACAATAGCCCTACAACCCCAAACTTTGAGAAAGTTTAGATTATGTCTTTGTTTATTCTAGAAGTCATATGGATAATCCAATACTTTTTATTTGGAACTCTATTTAAAATAAAATAAGTAATTAATAATGGTTTACTCTAATAACCATTTGATAAACCATATATAATAACATATAATTTATAATTTCTTTTAACACTATTTTCTTTTTATCACACAGTTTTGTTCTGGAGAGAAAGGAGCCATAGTTTAATGTATAATTCCCATTGAATCAAAATAGCTAAGATTATAGTACTCTCCTCCCCTAACAATTCTCAAACACTTAATAGAAGTTTCATATGAAAGTTTCAATTGACTTTTAAAAATCTTAAACTTTTTAAAACTTCATCCTTTACATACATCAAATATACATAAATAAATATTGTATAGTCATCAATAAAAGTTGTAAAATACATTTTCCTCTTATCGTTATCCAACCATGTAAATCATAAACATCTAGGCAAGTTAAATCTTTCAATTCTTAGAAATGGAATCCTAGTGATTTTGGTACACATGCAAATAGAACATGAATACATTGACTTGTCAATGTTTGAAATCAAATCCGATTTAGCCATGTTATACAATTTTCTAAAGTTCACATGCCCCAAATTATATAACTCAATAATATAAGCAAAAACATCATCCTTGTTATTGAGATTCAACTTGATCATAGACTTACATAGATAACCCTTCCCAACAAACATGTCTCTCTTAAACAAAATAAATTTATCCTTCTCAAATACACTTTTAAACCCATACTTAAGTAAGGGAGCCAACATCAAATTTTTTCTTATATCCAATACAAAGAGCATATCCATAAGAGTGAAAAATGTACCAAAGTAAATTTGATTTCAACCATTCCTTTGCCTTTCACTTGAGCCGTATAAGCATTACTCATGTACAAAATTGGTTTTTCTTATTATACTAAAATTTTGAAAAGACTTTGACTTTTGTACATATGATAAGTAGTAGCAGAGTCTACCAACTAAAATCCAACATCTTCTATCATATTTACTTCCTATATGATGACAATAAGATTGTCTTTACAAGAATTAACATTTTTTTCTTTGTTCAACTTTTTAAGTATCAACATTCACTCTTATAATGACCGGGCTTTCTATAATAGTAACATTGATCTTTCTTTTTCCTAGGCTTGTGTCCCTACCATTATTTCCACAAGATTTTTTGAAATCTTAATTTCTTTTCTTTGAGGGCTCTATAGAATATATGCGACCTTCAAAGTGGTAAGAAGAAACTGCATCTTCTTTTGTCACCATAAGAAATTGGTGCCATCAAGCCTATCTAACTTAATGAAGTTAGATGTCATCTCTCAAAGAAAAACAATCATATTAACCAAATAAATCTAAAGATTGTTGGAGTTGAGCTCTTATAAATGACACAATATCTTAAGCAGTCGATACTCAAGAGTGAATTTAAACCATGTAGAAGAATGTTAGGATGGTATTATTCTTTGAAATGTGATAAATCATAATTGTTAGGTTTATTTACTGCTACCAATATCAATTACCGAATGTAATGGACCCTAGCAAATGCCTATAGGATACAACAAATACATTTAGTTCATTTTACATGAACACAACTGAATCTTAGACAAGTTACTAAAAAAAGATGATGATACTACAAATCCAATTAGTGCTATAATAGGACTTACAAACTCTATTAAAAAACTAAGCAGGAAATAACTCACACCATGAGAAAAAAGTTGGATGAATCTTGTTTATAATACTACTATATATAAACTTGATGATTCTAGTAATGAGCATAATTATCACTCAAGAAAGTGGCTCTTAATGTCATAATATGGTTGCTAAATGTACATAAGTTACAATCACTATCAAGTGCTACTAATGAGCATAATTATAACTCAAGTAAGTGACTCTTAATGCCACATATGGCTGTTAAATACTCATGAGTTACAACCATTGTGAAGTACTACTAATAAGTACAATTCTTACTCAAATAAGTGCTTTTTAATACTATAACATTGTTGTTAAATACTCATAAGTTACAATTACTATCAAATACTACTAATGAGCCCAATTATCAATTAAGTGACTTTGCCACAATAAGGCAACAATCATGACCTTCACCAAACATATTTTATGTATTTTGAACATCCAACAATAACTTCTAATGGAACTTAGTTGCACTGGATATCTAGGTAGACAGAAGAAATGTAGGAAAACGTTTGAAGAACTAAAAGCTCTTCCCATTTATAGTTGATGCAGTCTCGGGTCCTTAAATTTCTTGTTTACCAAAGATAAATCTCTGTTTGATGACTTTGTTATGATTGGTGTGCACTCTAGTCCTCTAGCACTCGCACCAACCAATGCCATTGATGATCCACCATTGTGCTCTTAGAAATGGCCTCGATAATCCCTTTACACCTAGAATTTCCACTTTCCTTCTAGATGAGGCAGCCACAAATTTGTGAACAACCATCTATCCTTGTAAAATATGGTTCGATTTGCTGATAATAGCAAATACCAAGTTGAGAATATCCCATTCTCAACCTAGTCATTGGCCATATTGTACTATTAGAAACAAATCTTCTTCCTCACTTCTCACACCATAGTGACATAAACCATCCAAATTCATAAGTTCTTCTGGGTAAAATTTCTTTGCTTCATTGACCAATGTTGTTGACTGCATCTAGTTGTTCCTCTCAACACTCCCCCTCAAGTTGGGTTGAAGACACTACATACACTCAACTTTTTCATAGTCTTCCACAATATTCCTTTTGGTACTGCTTTAGTAACATATCTGCCATTTGATCACTTGATCTCGCATGAATTAAGTAAAATTGTTTGTTCAATATCTTCTCTCTAATAAAAGGATAGACTGATGGGCCTTTCATTGAATAAGTAACATATATAGCAACACCCCTTTAGCCAATGGACATAAGATGAACTAGTGATTTACCAATTCTAGAGTAGATTTGCAGATATGGCAGCACCCCCTTCCTCGATTCCCATTCTTTGCAACCAGTCCCTTATTAAAAGTTTGTTTTTTGTTGCCAATATGAGAGTGGTTGTAGCCCATGAGAGACGGTTAGAGAGCACCTTTTGTGCAAAGCTTGTTAAATACTACCCTGGAACAAGAATGATCATTTCTCCCACACATAGGACCTGCCTTAAGTTTCATTCCTCTAAAATCGTGTTGCCAAGAGAGATCATTGCTTTGTTATGGTTCATTACCCCAATGAGGTATTTTTGAATCCTTCATATTTCTACTCTCATAATTCTAGTTCAACAGCCAAATTCAAGGAGGACCTCTACATAAATGAGTTATTGAGTGTCTTTTCTCCTCAGTTTTTATTATGTGGTATTTCTCGATCATCTTGATTCAATCCGATTGTTGCTCTACTATACTACCTACATTGTTTGGCCCGCCAATTAGGTTTCCAACAAGGCTTACTAAGTATGAGAGAGCTCTTCCTTGAGAATCATCCATAAGAACCTAATTCTTGTGCTTCTTGACTCATACCCCTGTCATGGTGAGATCCTAAATTTTTTTTTTTAGTGTATAACCATCTGTATGAAAATGACCAAGGTCTCAATTGGCTATGGGATGAATGTAGGTATGGGTAATAATCCCAAATCATGACGTAGTCATCCATCAGTATATTCCCCAACTTCTTCAATAGGTCCTTACAACTATAAACTCCTCTTTCCCAACCATGAAAAAGGGCTTTAGAATGTACTCCTTTTACTAGAACTACTAAGAGTAATACTCGACCCAGAATGGAGAACCTACCATCTAAGTCCATAGTAGTAGAGGACTTGGTTGACAACATTCCATATGCCCATGACTACTAATGAGGGCCTTACATCCTCTTCTGAACTATATAATAACGCACCTATAGAGAATCATGAACAAGAAGTAGCATATTTTAGTGCTTCCCCTATTATATTTGATGAGTCTTCTTCCATCGCCTTGTAGGATATCATAACCTCTATGATAGAGATCTTTTACACAAGGCCTTTCTCTCTCTTCTATTATGAATGAAGTTGGTTGTGGTTTGTATATTCTACAAACTCTTTGGGGAGACATAGATCTTCCATCTGAACTAAGAATATTAATTAAAGAATCCTATGATATTTGCATCCAAATCTGCAAACATATTGACACTAGTCAGAAATGTTGAGTCATAGTCCAAACCCAACTTGTCTCCATCAGCATCGAGAGTGCATATGCTCTTACTCTCGATAGGTTGCCGCTTCATGTGTAGTTGACCTCGAGAGTAAAAACTCAATTATTCAAGTAAAGATTTTGTCCCTCGAGAAGTTGCTCGAGATTCTTTATTTGCATCTCCAAGAATTACTAGCCAAAACTTCTCAAGTGTAATATGATCTCAACTCTCTACAATCTGAGGTATGTGTGTCTCGAGATGCAAAGGTTTCAGCTTCTGAAGAACTTATTCAAGAATCACAATAGTTGCATGCCTTGCTTTCTAATCATGAAACTTTAGAAAGAGATACTCAACCCAACACTCTTGATCACAACGGCCTCAAGGAACATTGAAAAATTTGAGGGTAATTTTGTAACTGATGTTGGGCTAAATGATATAGGCTATGTAGACAAATCAAGTATATCATAATGACGATCCTTTCATCATTGCTGGTCATTAGTGGTTGATATAAAACACCCAATCTTTTTTATATGGTCAAATCTACTTTTTGTTCTTTTATCCTTTTATCCTTCACTTTTTGTCTCACTGAGAAATCCATTGACAGTAAATAAAACATCATTTAATGTTGTATGTTATCTTGTGCCGTTGCCTCATTAAACCCTCACAACTTTAAATTCTAACCCAAATGACTACATGAGATATGTAAGCAGTACATTACTTCCTTTCATTATAAAACATGACCAAGGGTCTTACTCTTCCTCATCTTTTTTTATGAAAAATTGTTAACTTTTCCTTTACACCTAAGCTCTCCTATAAAGAATGTAGAATGCCTTGAGCATCTTCCTTAATGGACATTCCCATGACTTCCAAGAACCTAACAATATCTAGGATCCCAACCTAAGGTTACTATTATCCCAACTCACAGACTCTGACTATTTTCTTCTCGGCCCTACCTTGTTTACTATGGAAGGCCTTAGAATTGCTCAAGAGATGATAGTCTTGAAAACCCTTCCTCTCTATGCAAAGTAGTTCCAACATGATCGCCTTTCCAGGGGCCTTTGTACCTAGTCGAGACCTTTCAGAGAATACATCCAATAGTTGGACTGAGTGAGTGTCATGCATACCTACAATTGGTGTAGGTACAAAAATTTTGACTTAATACAATTGTCTTATATCATCTTCCCTACTAACCTCAATCTTATCTTTAGCTTATTAGGTTTTTGGTCTAGCAAACTCAACTATTTTATTCTAAAACTACATATGATAGGTCATACCCTCCCTGACATTCATGCTATCATTGGACTCCCCTTCGATGGTCCTGAACTCCACTCTTCTTCTTTCTGTTTTTCCTTCATTTTAAAAATTCTTTTGTATAAAGGATTTTTAGAAGCCAACACATGAGATTCAGGGATGTAGCTCAAGATGAATATGCCAACTTTGTTTTTTCTAGCTATACAAGTTCCTTGTCAACCCCAACAATGTAACAATTACCAAAGAATATCACATTGTTGTTGAGTCTCCTTTTTTTATCATCCTTTTGATTTTTTCTCATTTTTCTTGAGTACTCTTTTTTGGGGTATACAAACTTTCATTTCTCAGCTTTTCAATGGAAAACACCCAACACTACTTCTTGTCCTTGGTGTTTTTTTATGTACTCGATATATTTGTACTTCTCCCGATTGTACCTTCTTTCTCGCCTAGGTCAGCATCTTGTTGATATTAAATGGGAGAGATTCTATCTAGGCAGAGTTTTATTGAAACTTTGTTCTCAAACTAGAGCACTATCAATCTACCTCAATAAATTATTCTACTTAGAGTTTGACAATAGTTTTGATTTTTATCCATTGAGTCATGAGAAACACGTGACTCAACAAATGTCAGAAAGGTTAACCAAACCTTCTTAGATGTTTATAGGAGGGTGACAACAATTCTTATGTTGTCAAGATTTAATAAGTTTGATACATCCTTCTCCTCTACCAATCGAAGTAACGGTTGGAAGATATTTTCCTCAATGTCTAGCTTGTAAATTTGGGCTTGTCTAGAGAATTCCCTATCTCATTTATCCAATCAAGGTATTAATAGGTGGCATAGCAACATCAAATTCGGTAATCACTATGGCGACAATCTCCAACTGGTTGGAGTTTTCCTTTCAGTAGCCTCTTGGACAACCCATGAGCTACCCTTGAATATGAAGAATGATGGTCCTCGATTGTTTATGCCATCTTTGACAAATAACCAAAAGATTTCATTGACAATTCACTAGTTCGATGTCTACTAAACCAAGTTATAAAAATGTCTTGACCAACCATACTATATTGCCTCAAAAACATTCTTATCTTAGTGCTTGGGTTCCCACTCAACTACAGGAACCTACTTTAGAGCTAACCGCGTAAGTCTTAGGGGAAGGTCTCTCATTATCTCATCGACGTCTTAAAAGGGTGAGTTTTTTTGGATGACAAACTTTTTTGTTCACTTTTCTCTTTTTTTTTAACCACATTTGGTGTTGTCTAGTTCAGCCATAACCATCACGCTTCTTAAGAAGGAACTTTGACCCCGCTCCTTGACTAGGAGAGTTACTCTACCCTATAAAGACACCATTCACATCTCCACTAATCGGACCTCAGTCCCCAGCATGTTCTACCAGGAAGAAACCCAAGCTTTTGCTATGCCTTCGATAACATTGCTATCTCCCAAAGAAAAGCCTCAAGCCAAATCCACTAAACTTGGATTACGATTGTAAATGAGGCAAATATGGAAGAAGCATCTCGGGTAATAGACGCTACAACTCCAGTCTTAGAAGCCTCCAAGACGAATCCTAACAAATAACCTCAACAAGAGGTTCAAACCGAGGTCCCAACTGTCTCGATACTCAAGGGAGCTTTTGTGTTTGTTCTGACCAATACTTTACCCCCCTCCTCAAAAACCTTGGTAGCAACCACTCCTCTTGGACCAAAGTACACCCCTATGGAGGGTGCCACCAATGTTCCTTAAAGAGAGAATCTAGTTAATATAGATACACTGAGTGATGACATTGCTCTCAAAGAAGTAGTGTTACTGCCACCTTTAGGAATGAAGATAAATGTAGAGTTTATTCGAGGCATGCTTAGTAAGAATTTTGGAGAAGGGAGGGAACTCCATAGAACTCTTTCTTCTCCTTGCAAAGGCCAGCTACCAATCGAGGTGTACCTCTTCAAGTTTGACAGATTTAGTTTGACCTTCAAAGAGTCATCAACTGCCAATTGCCAAGAGTCTTTGCAAACCATCAAAGGTTGTCAGATCTTCGTTCTCGATTAGACCGTCTTGTGCAAGAATCAACTCAATCAAGAGTATTTTCTTGCAACCTTTAGTCTCAAGCTTCTAATCTACGAGATAACACAAATCGTTGTCGTGAAGCTTGTGAGCATATGGACCTCCTCGGATGTGCTTTCTCTCTCTCTCTCTTTAAGTTCCTTCCCTTACATCACAACTGGACTTTCTTCACGATCGTCTGACCTTGTGATATCAAGAACTTATAGCCATTACTGGAGCTTACAAAGAGGAAGAACCATTGATGGTTGAGAGTATCAGATGGCTATAGCCCAAAGTGAATTGGCATGTTCAGGGACCACTTCTACCTTTGATAAGGCATTTATCTTGGGATAATTCTTTATTCTTTGTAATTCTTTTGATAACTATATACTCATATTCATTGAATTCTTTTAAATAAATTGTTCTTTCTAAATTGAAGGATAATACTTCTTTAAGTACATGTCATTCATACTCCTCGCATGCTCTTCTGCTTCAATTTTTGCCAATCTATATGCTCCTCTTGGAAGAACCTTTAACACTATGTACAATCCACCCAAATTGAAAGATCACTTTCCAAGTTGTAGATCTTTTTGGCCCACTGGCATGATGGCATTCCAAACTAAATCTCCCTCTTGAAACTGTTCTACTTAAACATGTTTATTGTATGCTCAAGAAACTTTTTGTTTATTAACAAGTAAATTATTGAATGTCATCAAACAATCTTCATTCATCGAATTGAGTTCCATCATTAATGATTGTAAGTATTCATTAGGTTATAAATTATTCTGCTTTGCTACCCACAAAGACATGTCATTAATCTCTATCAGTAATACCACATCTTGTCCAAACATAAACTAAAATGGAGTCATGCCAATCGCCGAGGCTTTGGAGTTTTGGTATGCCCAAAGGACCTCAAGTAATACCTCGTGCTATTTTTGTAGATTATTTTTGAGGAACTTCTTGATTAAATCAATAATCACTATGTTGGTAGCCTTAGCTTGACCATTTACATAATAAGGGCTTGAATGAATCAACTTGATTAAATCAAGAAAATCCATTACTTTTTTTCTTGTGAACATTGTTTCTTGATTGGCTTCAATCAATTGTGGAACTCCAAATCAGAAAATAGTAGTCATTAATCAACTTGATCACCTTGTCTTGAGTCATTGCTTCAATGGTAAGGCCTCGACCCATTTAGTGAAGTAATGAAAGCAGCAACAATGATGAATGTGTGTCTTTTAGACGATGTATGGGCAAATTTAACTAATTAAAGGCCCACCTTTGTTTTAACTCAATTAGATGAAGTTCATCGACCGGAACTTTCCGACAGATCGGCCGCTAGCAATTCACACCTGACTCCACCTGACACTTTTGTATAATAAAAGTAACGGCTAAGGATTGTGGGGCAATAACACACCGTGTATCGATGAATCGCCCATCTCATTTTGGGTCTAACCTCGTGGTGCACCACAAATTCCTTCATGAACTTCTCCACTTACTTTCATCCACTTCACTCTTACTTAGAAGATCCAATAATAAATCATCGGCACTCTCATGTCTACGTATATAGAGTCATTATCTATTAGAGACTTTATTTTAATACCCCCTTGTTTTGTTTTGAAGTCGACGAAGAACTGATAGATCTTAAAGATACTTAACTATCTCAAGTTCTCTAATCATCCCTCGACTATCAACGCTACTCATTTAGAGGCGATTTTTTCCCATGAAAAATTTCCTTGATCAAATTTTCCAATCGATTTCTTAAAAGAAGGATGCCATTGTTAGCTATTGAATCATTAGCAAGTTCTCATTTTCCTCCACAGGGATATACTATAATAATGACATATCAATAAACTGCCATTTTAACAAAAGGCATTAGCCAATTTATAATAATTTAACAAATTTAGGAGTTAAGACATTTGTATTTCCTAATTAATTATTTGATAACTAGCTAGGAATCACCAATAATACAGTATGAATTTGACCTTCATAGATAGTAGCAATTTTAATCTAGACTAGCAAAGCCTTATACTAGGCTTAGTTGTTTGATATTACTACACCTACCTTGAAACATAAATTTACCCAACTTTCCGTAGGAAAGAAATTGTAATCAGTAAATCCCAGGCCCAATACACTTTTCGAAGTTCTAAACCCATTAAATTCTAATACCCAAGACTTCAAATTGATTGTAGGCTTGCGGGCCTTTGGCTTAAGTTGCTCTTTTACTTCGATACAAGATTGTTGTGTCATTAAGAAATCAGCTAATGCCTACCCTTTAGCAACTCTTAATCGGACATATTTCCAAGCAACAAATGCATTAAGCTTCAATATCCCACTTCATTAATACTTTCTTTTAACCTGGCAAGCCTATTTAGGCAAATACTTGACAATGTCTACTTTTCACATAAGAACTTTTCAAGTATGGCAATAAATAATAATCTAATTTTGTACAAACATGAAATAAGAGAAAAGGCAAGCTTTTCTATAGTGGAGTATCTAGTTCTAGGAATCATTAAGCAAATGACTAAGATAAAATGTATGCTCTTTCGAGTCTGGGCTGGCCTTGGCGTCATCCAGGCTAGTAAAAGACCAGCCAAATTAATAGCAACTTCAGAAATGGAAAAGTTTCAAAGTCCTACCTGTAGAATGGTTGAACCAAAAAACTGGTGGATTAGGATAAACTCTCGATTGATCTGGTCAAAATCCTTTTGCATACTCTTCTCCCCAAATGAAATCCTCTAGATCTTTTGGTACCAAGCAACGGTGAAAAAGCCTTCATCTTGTCTTCGGTCGACTTGCAATGAATTTTCTCATTAAATTGACTTTGCCAATCAAGCATTATAATTTTGTTTTTATTTTATGGGCGGTCTAGCTTCTAAAATGGTTCTAGCTTTATTACTAATTCAATCTTAATTCCATATCCTTATACCAAGAAAGCTGAGGAATTGGTCCCCAATATGATAACTCCAAATACGCATTTAGCGGGATTCATTTTCAAATTAAGGAAATTCTCATTCTTTTAAAAGCCTACTCTAAACTCGACCAGATGTTGAAATCGAAATTAAACGAGCTCCACCACCACATCTATCAATATAAATTTATATGTTTTCATTGATCGGATCATGAAAAATGGCATTCATTGCCCATTAAGTATGTTGTTCACGACATTTTTTAAACCGAATGGCATAGCCAACCATTCAGTGCGTTACACTAACGAGAGCTTCGGGTGGCAATGAAAATTCATTTTGTGCACATCTTCTTCTAGCTTAAGAAAATTTGGTTATACATGAATAAAGTTGTCCGTTTCTAAGGTTAACATACCGTTCGTTAGTGCAGCCACCTTCAATGAATACGTCCGCTCTATGGCATGATATATTCATCCTGTAGGAGCTAGCTAAGTTAAGATCCCGGAAGTCGATGCATATCCTAACTCTCAAGGTCTATTATCTTATCCGCACGGACTGATTGTCAAGGATATGACCATCAACATATATTTGCTATTCTAATAAACCCCACTTTAGCAGTTCTACCTCTTCTTCAATCTTTGGCATAAGTTCCGAGTTGAACCTCTCGAGATGGCTATTTGTTAGCGGTTTATAACTTTCTTTACATAGGCAACTCGATGCTCTTACTAACTACCTTTGATAAACCAGGCATTTCATGATACTCAATGGCAAATCAATCCTTATACTGCTTAAGCAACCCAACTAATTATGACCGATTCTCATGAAACATGCTAATGCTCATCTTTGTCGTTCTTATTGTCCCTTTTGAAGCCAAGTTCACCTCGATGAAAGGATCTACCAAGATGAAACTTGGCTCATCCTTCTAGTTAGGACAATTGAATGTTGCTCTCCCTCTAACAGGTGGTGAGATAGAGAATGGGGCAACTCTCTACTTGCCTCCCAAGCGGTTTGACAAAAGTGAAACCCTAGGTAGTTAATTGATATGAGCAATCTCAGATAACCTGGGTATGACTATCCATGAGGTATTGACTGTAAATCGGTTAAGTCAAAAGTGAAACCCTGGGTAGTTAATTGACATGATCACATATGTTCGAAGACTTCAAGTATAATGATAAGGCTCACTCATGGTGAATAGAATAACGTCTAAGAGGCTTTAACATCAGGTATGAAAGGATTTTCCTCTACATCAATGATTTCGAGCTTTTCGCCAATCCATAACATTAGTTTATGGTATAATGTCGAGAGAGCACAATAATTTGAATGTATCCAATCCCCCACAAGTAGTAGAAAAAAACATGCATTAGTACCAACCACGAATAAAGCGGTGGTTCAAGTCTTTGAGAGGCAACTTTAGCTCGACAACTATTACTCCATTGGTAATTGACAATTTCTCTTAAAAATGAGATATCTTGAGATTCATTAGAATTAAATGAGTAAGTGTCCTCCATATCTACTGCAATGTGTTACTCGACATTATGTTTAACACAACACAACAACCATTTAAAAGGATGACCATTCACCTTTATAAAAGGATGACCATTCACCTCTATGGCAATGTATAATGGTTGTAAATGTTTTGTTGCAACGTCTGGTGGTCTCTCAAATACCATTAGGATGTCAACATTACTGAACAAAGCCACCCAATCAGGTTCATCTATCAATAAGTTATCTTCTGGAATCATACGTGTATCTCCTTTGGGAGCAAAACTCACAAGTAAAACAATAATCATTCCTTCCAAAAATGCCATAGATCCTCATGATCATTGCCGAAGTTTTCATCGGATATATATGTATCATTTGAAAAATGGTCATCCTTCTACAACCTTTTGACAACTTCAATCAACAATGAATTATGTGCATTCACAACAATTGTTGCAGATCCCGAAAACTCGCATATGTGCAACCCAACCTCTGTAGCATGTTGTATATCAAAGTTCATATACATCTTGATCCACTATTTCCTCCTAGGCATCTTCCACTAATACCTCAACCTTGTTGCATGATATACCATATATGCATGAAGTCCTTGCCAAAAAAAAGTAGAAGCTTCTATCCTATGCATCACGTCTTCTTTATCGGGATCATGAACAACCAGCCAACCTTTCCTTCATCAATAAGAACTGATTCGATCCATTTGTCTAGGTTTACGGGTATAAAACATAGATGCTCTTTAAACTCACTATCCTTAATCTTTCACTTTTGGCTCATCTACCCTTTTAGAATCCCCTATCGAAGGATCAAATGAATGTGAATCCCTCACCTTTGTTTGAGGTCTATCTAGCTCTAAGGGTCAATAACTCTATCTCTGTCTCTAGGAATAATCATGCTTTGACTTCTCATAAAAGTTGACAATAATAATTACTCGAATGTGTCTTTCATGATCATTAGAGAGTCAATCACGATCCAACTACCTTTTATATTGATCCCTCCTTCGTTGAGCCCATCACTTATGGGTACAAGTAATTAGACAACAACTATATAGATTGGATGGATAATCAAGAATTTTCTAGTCATTCCTCAACTGAAGATAGGTTCGTTCGAGACTTGATCATTTAACCTCATAAAGGAGACAATTTTTGCCCCATGAAGTATCCGACAAAGATTGTTATGTACTCGGACCTCAATGGTTTGAGTGGGTATCGATGATACTGATAAAACATCAACCTTGAGGAAAGAAGATGGTTTCTACCATATGAAGTATCCAACAAAGTTAGACCGTTATGTACTCAGACCTCAATGGTTTGAGTGGGTGTCGAAGACATACAAAACATCAACCTTGAGGAAGTAAGACAATTTTTGCCCAATGAAGTACCCAATAAAGTTAGACTATTATGCACTCTAACCTCAATGGTTTAAGGTGGGTGTCAGAGATATTGAGGAAACATTGACCTTAAGGTCTCTCTCTCTCTCGATGATACTTTGGGGTCACGAACAATGGACCATCATTCTCATTGTTTTATATGACTGAGTAAAACTTGACATATTCTTGAGTAGCTTAAAATGGCCACCCTAATAGCTTATTGTATGACTAAGTAGAACTTGACATATTGGTTTATACCATGAGAAGTCAAGTTGTATCACTTGCAGTATCATGACATCTTCTTAAGCTCATCTCTTAATAGTATTGAATGTCCTTTTGGCAAATATATTTGTCGATCTTTTAGAAGAAAATCAAACATCTTATCAACTTTTGAGATATCGAAAACCATATTTCTTTCTCTTTCCCAAAAAGCATTGCAAACATAATGAGGTCTCATGTTAACTCGGCAACCATGACTTCAATTGAGTCAAACTTGTCGTCATTATATTGCATTATATCTTCTAGGCAAGAAATCAGAGCTTACTGCTGATTATGCCTGAGGACTTCTCACTTGTTGCCTAATACATCAAGGATGTTCATAATGTATTCGATCTCTATTGCTTGGGTACCTAATTGAACCAGAGTTAGGCATAAATTCTATGCCAAGGTCACATTTTGGGCCTTGAAAAACTATGTTTGACCATGTATAACCAACTCATAGAATTTCTTGAAAAATAACTCTAAGTTCTCTCTCTTTTTGACAAATGTTTATTAAATCTTAAGTATTGGTTGAGGATGAATCTTTTTATAGTACTTGAGAAATGCCTTTTGCATCTTGTCCCAAGTTTGGAAGGTTGCGAGTTTCAATGAACCAAGTATGGCTTGACATGTGAGAGAAGAGACAAACAACTTAAGTTTGTGCATCTCACTATTATCCAATTCCCCACACTTGAGAGTAAAACGAGCCAAATGTTCCCTTAAAAATTTACCATCTTATCCCCAACAGTAGTAAACCTAGCTTTGAATCCCCTTGGGATTAGCACAAGCCTATCAACCCAATCGGGGTATGGCTTGTGTTTGACCTTAGTGTTAGGAGTTTGTAATTCTATTCTAAAAGTATTTCAAAGCATGTCGATAACCTCATTTCGATTCATTGAGGCATTTGATTACCAAATGCAAACTAGTAGTTTGTTGGTAGAAATGATAACTGATGAAGTTGAATTGTAATTCTTTAGGTTGATATGTGACATGAGGCGAGGAAACTAGTGACCCAAAATCTAGCGGTTGTACCAGTTGTGGAATACCCACCTCGTTTTGGCTGCCATGAAGCGTGGAGCAATTGGAGGAATCATAGGATAAGATCTTGGATGCATGCCCCGACATTTGGTAAGCACCCTCGATATGTTAGATGGCGTCAAGGAAAGATAGGGTTGGACAGTAGCAGCTATTTGGAAAGAAGAAACTAAGACCAAAAACTTGGGTGATCGCTTAGCGATATTAACTCATCCATATTGCAAGTTAGTCCCTCGAGCTATGGATGGTTCGGGGATGTTCTGGCTCCCTATATAGGTTTCAAACATTTATGCTCACTCGAATGCGATTTGAGTGACAACTTTTGTAGCTTGCCTCTATTTATCAACAAAGAAATCTTGATCTCGAATGGCAGCCAGTTGATTAGTCATCATGGTATGCATGATCTTTGTTATGGCAAAACAAGGTTGTTTGAAGATCTCTAAATTGCCCTTGTAACCAATGATTAACTAATGGTTAAAGGCGTTCATGAACATCATCTTCATTTAATTGAATGGGAGGCATAAATGACATGGTCTCTCTTTGCTAGGGTGGTGGATGATCCACTATATCGTTTGAGCCAAGAGCTTAGGAGTTTTGGGTTAGTGACAGTGAGGAATGATTAGTGTCTATGTTAGAAGATGTCATAGAATGAACTTGATCAAATCAAGTTTACATAAACTAGGCAACCCGCAAATAAGTATGTGAGTCCCACCGAGTGTATCAAAGATGTATTGTCATATGAAATGACAACTCTACACAAATGGAAGAATATGGTACATGCACATAGAATGCCAAAGGATGAAGGGATACCAAAGAACTCTAACCCTCATTCTTTAGAGAGAAACATGAGTGAATAAGGTATTAGGAGATCAAATAAGTCCTTGAGAATTCAACTGTATGTATCTTGGTTACCAATGGGGTTGCATAGGCACTCGATGTGCTTAAGAAGATGAAAGGGCTACATTACTCCTCTTATAAAAAGTAACTGAAGAAAGAACTCAATTGTATCATTGATTTTTGGATACTTATCTCTAGTTACACATGCTTATTTATAGACTTCCACAAAAATGACAAATATCGTGTCAAGCTTTTCAAGCGTGATTCTCAATAACTCTTTGTTCATGCCATTCTTTTTGTCGCACACTAGTTGGGGTGTGTCAATTGATTTTATGACCCATAAGATCAACTCGAGGTGATATCTCATACGTTCAAGGTCGCAATCTCACTATCTTCTACCATGCACTCTCAATGCATTTTTTTGGTATCAACAATATTAAAATTTTCTAATACCTCTTTCAATAAATCAGCTATTGATCCCTTATTGTATCAAGTGCTAACCATGAGATCCTTATCTTTGATGCCAAGGACACAATAGGCTCTCATACAAGTATGGGGTTATTATGAAGCAAGATACAAAGTATACAACTAAATCATGATAAAAACCATATTAAAGTTTTCAGGAAACATTAAATCAATCATTTTTCAAAAATTTAAACCACCAGACAATCGATAAGAAACTCAAGCCATTTGCACAAATAGAAATTACGACAATTAGAATCATGAATAAAATTTTGTCACCTAAATATGTTATAGTCATATGAGGCATTGATAGCATCACAAGCAAACAAAATCTCTTCTATCAAATAAAGATTAGGATTGATACATCAATTCTTAATTGTATCTACAGTGGATGGAAAACATAAAGAGATGATGGAAAGATAAACAAGAGATGATCAATTACAAAATGTAAAACTCCTATGAAAAATATTATTGTTTACGAGGATACTAGTTAGCGAGCTGATTTAATTGTTAGATTGAGCATTGCTGCTGAAATAAGCCACTGAAGGTAGAAATCTTGTAGAGAAGCAAAACCAGAAAATATCAGACTCAATAATTGTATCTACCCAATTTTCTACCAGAAGAAGGATGAGAAATTGTCAACCTTGCATATGATTACAAGTCTTGAACAAGGGGGCCATTGAAGGTGAATCAACCGAAATAGCAACTACATGTGTATCATGAAAAGAAAAAGTAAATAAATACGTTATTCAAGAGTCTCACCAACAAAAAGAACAATTGAAATATTTTCTCACCCTTCTCATGAATAAGCCCTAATCATGGACTAGGTTGAAGTCCAGAGAAATTGATTCCACCTAATTCTCTTTTGTTGAACAAAGTCTAAGGATTGTTCTCGCCGGAGTTAACCTTGTCTATTTGTCATCGTATCTTGAGTCATGTGAGGGAAGACTGGAAGAATGATAACATAATAGAGTTTTACCCTAATTCCATCTTTACTTGTTTAAGGGTTCAATTTGGTATCATTTAATCCTGCCGCAACATCATTTCTTAAATCTCTCTTATCTGTTTATGTTTTTGAGAATTTCAGTCATTTTATTGAAATTTTGGGTGGAGTGATGGGATGACAATAAAATTGGTCGAGGATGACTATACCTACGGTGGCAATGGTGTGGATAGGGTTCAGATATAAGCTTCAACCCAAATAGGGATGCTCATGGGGCAATCTCTCTTACTCGAATGGGGCTAATTTGGAGGGTGAAAGTGGGTACTAGAGTTGGAGATGAGGGAAGCTAAGAAAGATCAAAGTAGAGATGCGAAAAGCAAGCCCCTATCCCACAATCCCGATCCCGACTCCTCTGAACTTATTTAGTACCATATTGTTTTTGAGTAAAAAAGAAATAAAGTAGCACAATTATAAAAAGGAGTACCCTGTTTCATAATAGTGTTGTACGCTCATCTTATATGTTATACAATTATAAAAAGGAGTACCCTGTTTCATAATAGTGTTGTACGCTCATCTTATATGTTATACTTCATATAGTATACTACGCGTTTACAAAGCTTATATTTAATATAATTGATTGTTCTTGACTTAGTTGTAAGATTCTAGTCTAACCATAGTTCATCAAGCTCAAAATATCACAAGGTTCTTTGAGAAAATGTGGCTGTGTTACAATGTTCGTTTCAAGTGTTTCACATATACATGCCGTACATGGTGTAGGAGGACATGCTAAGGTTGAGTCCTTGGTGTAACTTTGAGTAGTTTTGTTTAGGATTTTATTTATTTACTTTGGTTATGTAACAAGGAGTCACGTGTAACCAACACTAGGATGTTTAGAGAGTATTGCTTATTTAAATTAAGTTTTATATTATTTGGGTCTAATTTTGGAACACTTAGGGTGATTTGGTTTGGGTCTAGATCAACTCATTGAGATTTGTTTCTACTTAGTAGGACTTTATTATTTAAGCTCTCATTGAGCTATTGTAAGGGATGATAAACATTGAATAAAGATTCTACCTTTAGAAAGCAAAGATCGAGTTCTTCTTCCTCTCTTACTTTCAACTAGGGCGCATGTATGTGATGTGAGAAAAGGACAAGCCAAGAGGCCATAGGTGGCGGACAATTCTAACTATATAGAGTGTTGAGACACAATCTATCAGAAGAAAGGTGTTCCAACAAAGATCATTTCATTGAGTATCGAGGAGGAATAGGCTGAGGCAATCTGGTTTGGTTGTCGCCATCACTGGGTGCTTGTAAGGATCATGTGTTAAGGAAGAAGGGGCTAAAGCAATCAAATGTGGTTGACACTATCATTGGATACTTATATAGGTCATTTTCATGGATCTGATAGAGAGACGGTGATAACTTGTATCAGATCCTATTAGATCGTGTGTGGTGTCGAAGGAAGTATTTTTGGTGGTAGAAGTTTGGGAACTGATTATAACGGTTCGGGCCTCAAACCAGTTACAACATCTATTATTGATTACTGTTGTGATTCTATAGAGGGTGGAGCAACCTATGAAGGTGGTGGAAAGTAGTGGAACTCATCCAAAGTGTGGTGGAAGCTAGAGGAGCAAGTCTTTGTTGTTTGGCCAAATTTATTCCATATCTAAGGCCCGATCTTGTGAAATTTATTATGGACAAGTTTGTTTGAATTCTTTAGTAAAAAAGAGTTGCACAAGTTCTTCATGAATCCACAGAAAACAATTTGGCCAAAATTGAATTCTGGATCAGTAGTAAATCATAATTCTTTATAGTACTATTGTGACACATCAAAAGTGGTCGATTCAATCGAGTGAGTGTTGACAAAAGTTTACCAGTTTTGGCTCACATGGTTTCTAATGGAAACCACTGTTAAAGAACTGGGCCAGAGTGGCCCGATGGCGGTCCTAGCCCACTGGGCCACTAGCCGTTGGGGGCTCCCCTTTTTCGATGGTGGGAGTATTGTTCATTGCCTCGGGAAGCATGTCAAACGTATTTTGTATTGTTCATTGTCTCGAGAAGAGTGCCAATCATATTTTGTAAGTTTACCTTTTTAGTTTCTTTCTCCTTTAACTATGGATGATAAAGGGGGTTTCAATTTTTGTCTAACACTTTCGAACTATAAAACATGGGCCCAATCTATGGAAAACTATTTGTATTTCAAAAAATTATGGGGCTATGTAAGTGGTTCAAAGGTAGAACCCTCTATTAATACCACACTCGAACAAAAAGAGGAATATGAAGGAAGCCATAGAACAATCTTATGAGTGCTCATGAATAATATAAACGAGCACACTAAGAACACTTTGGCCGATTTCACTAACGCTAAAGAAGCATGGGAATATTTAAAAAAATCCCATGTTCAAAGCGATGTGGCTCATAGGATGGCATTAAGAGATAAATTGGTCTCACTTAAACAAGGAGATAAAGGGATAAACGAATTTTTTGGAGAATTTTCCAATGTTTGGAATCAATTGTATGGTTACAAAAAGAAATGTTCACAATGTCTTAGTGAGAGACAATATAAAGACAATGAGGACTTTGTATATCAATTTCTAAGAAGTCTCCGGAAAGAATTTGAAGTGGTAAGATCATCACTCATTAATAGAAAACCTTTTCCTACAAAAGAAGAGATTCTTACCGATCTTCAAATGGTGGAAACAATAATGAATGAAGAAAGACTTCAAAAAGACACCGCCTTGGCCGCATCAAAACCCGGAGCAAATACGAAGGCTTGCCAACCTCCTCATTTCAAAAGTGAAGAAGGAAGAAAAGACATCATTTGCCATTATTGTAGAGAAGCCGAGCATATAAGGCCAAATTACCCAAAATTGAAAAAGAAGGTGGTCGTAGTAGAAGAACATGCCTCATCTTCTTCCATTCTTGCACTTGAACAAAAATTAAAACAACTTAAAGCCCAAATGAAGGAAAAAGAAACGGTTGGTGTGGCTTGCTCATCTTCAATAAAAGAAACTCAAAGTATGATCTCTTGGATTCTTTATTCGGGTGCTTCATTTCATATTACTTGTAATGAACATATATTAAAATCATGTGTTCAAAAACTCTTATCGTGTGTTTATACGGCGGATGGTACACAATTAAACGTTGATAAAATTGGTAACTTGCAAAACAAGAATTTTGAAGTTTTCAAAATTAGTGTTGTTCCAAAACTAAATTTAAACTTACTTTTCGTATCCCAAATTTTAGATCAAAATTGTGTTATAACCTTTTCATTTACTAGATGTATTGTACATGACCGCCTCTCGAAAAAAGTGATTGGGTGTGGCCATAGAGAGGGCGGACTTTACATTATGGATTATTTGCATAGTATAAGATATGTTAATGTTTTGACAAATGATGCTCTTTTATGGCACAAGAGACTTGGACATCTTAATGCTCAAAAATTGTATCAATGTCCTCTTTGAATGAAATTTAAAGAATCTTTTTCTTGCAAAGATCGGGTTCTTTGTAAAATGCAACATCTCTCATTTCCAAACAAAACACATGTTACAACAAGACCCTTCGAAATAATTCATTCGGATGTATGGGGTCCGGCACCTGTTTTATCTAAAGGAGGTATTTCCTATTATGTTATTTTTGTAGATGACTTTACTAGGTATACATGGATATATCTTTTAAAAGCAAAATCCAATGTCTTTCAAAATTTTGTTATTTTTCATAATCTTGTAAAGAATCAATTTGATTCAGAAATCAAAATTTTTAGATCACATTCAAGAGGAGAGTTTATGTCAAAGGATTTTGAAAACCATCTCAATAAGTTTGGGATTATACATCAAACTTCTTGTTCTAAGACTCCTCAACAAAATGGTGTTTCTGAACGAAAGCATAGACATATTTTGGAAACCACAAGAACTTTGCTTTTGTCAAGTGGTGTTCCCAAAATTTTTTGGGCAGAAGCTATTATCACTGAAGTCTATTTAATTAATCGGATGCCCTCTTTGGTTTTACAAAATATGTCTCCTATAAAAAAACTTTTTAAAGTTTCCCCTAACTATTCAAGATTACGTGTTTTTGAATGTAAATACTTTGTTTATACTGACAAAGATGATAAATTATCATCTCGGGCCATCGAATGTGTTTTTCTAGGATATGAATAACCAAAAAGGGATATAGGTGTTATGATTGTAAAAATGATAAGCATTATGTATCTCGAGATGTTAGATTTTTTGAAAATGAATATGTTTTTAAAAGCATGAATGATGATAGCTCTATTAATGACTCCAACTACTCCTTCTTGAATGATATTTTAGGTGAAGAGGTAATTCACGAAGAAAATGAGCTTGATGAACCTATGATTACCAGACATTCTATTACACCCTTTGATCAACATTACAATAGGGGATCTATGCCTATTCCTAGAAGGTCAAATCGTGATTCTAGACCTCCTGAAAGATTTGTCTCATATGATAGTTTTTCACTAAGACATAGAGCTTTAGTAACAAATATTTCAGCTATAAAGGAACCTAGAACCTTTAAAGAAGCTCAATTATCACAAGAATGGACTCATGCAATGAATGAAGAGTTGGATGCTTTATTTAAAGCCCAAACTTGGGATATAGTCTCTAGACCGTCAAACAAAAAGAGTATAGGATGTAGGTGGGTTTATAAAATCAAGATGAATGGTGATGGCTCATTAGATCATTATAAAGCTAGATTGGTTGCCAAGGGTTATTCTCAAGAATATGAAATTGATTATGAAGAAACCTTTGCTCCTGTAGCTAGAATGACAACTGTTAGAATACTTATAGCTGTATGTGTCATTCATCATTGAAATATTTATCAGTTAGATGTTAAAAATGCTTTTTTGAATGGTTGGTTTAAGGAAGAAGTATATATGAAGCCTCCTCCGGGTCTCAATCTTCCTAGAAACCAAGTCTTAAAGCTCAAAAGAGCCTTATATGGTCTCAAACAAGCACATCGCGGTTGGGTTTGGAGCCCTGAAATTTTCTGATTCATGGATCTCTTCCTCTCTTAGATTTGCGTCTAGTAAGCTCGCGATTACACTCTTTTCATTAATTGCAGCGTCACAGGTTAGTATCCATTTGTGCTTTATAATATCAATGATAATATGATTATTACTTGGTGATATTCTTATTAATGGCATTTCGCTTAAAGATGAGTTAGTTAGATAGTTTGAAATGAAGGATTTAGGCTCTCTACGATATTTCTTGGGTATTAGTGCTTCTCACACGAGTTTATCTTCTTTCTCAATCAAAGTATGTGTGAGATATTCTTCATGACTCGCTGTGATGTAAAATTTGTAGATACTCCTCTTGAGCTTAACCTGAGGTATTCTTCTTCGATGGTTTTACGCTGTAGGATCCTACTTTATACATACTACATTTGGGAGCATCTTACTATTGCTAAGTTCATGATATTGCTCATGCTGTTCATACTATAAGTCAGTTTCAGCATGCACCCACCTCAATACATATGAGTGTTGTTATGAGAATTGTTCGCTATATTCAACAAACCTCAACTAAGGGAGTATTTCTATCTTCCTCCTCGTTATTTCAGTTGCTTGCATATACTGATGCTGATTGGGGTGGTGATGTGAATGACAGGCACTCTACTACCGGATATTGCATATTCCTTGGTCACTCACTCATTTCATGGAGATGCAAGAAACAACAAAAGGTGTCTCTTTCGTCTATTGAAGTTGAGTATCGTGCTATGGCCAACACTACTACAGAACTAACTTGGCTGCGATGACTACTTCAAAACTTGAGCATACAATTGGAAGCTCCTCCAATAATGTTCTGCGACAACAAAAGTGCTATATATATAGCCAACAACCATACATTCCATGAGCGCACAAAGCACTTAGAGATGGATTGTCACTATGTTCGTGAAGAGCATCTACAAGGCAATTTGACATTACAGTTTGTAAAATCAGAATATCAACTTGCAGATGTGTTCACCAAGTCCTTACCTGCTCCTCAATTTCAATCTTTAATTGGCAAACTTTAGGTCATGGAGCTGTCAGTTTGAGGGGAGGTGTTAAAGAACTGGACCAGAGTGGCCCGACCGTAGCGGCCTTGGCCCACTGGGCCATCAGGGCCACTAGCCGTTGGGGGGTGGCTGCAGCCAGCCCCCCTCTTTCTCCTCTCCCTTCTCTCTTTACTCCCTCACTCTCTCTCACTCTTTTTCACTCTTTCTTTCTCTATAAATACACTTGTAATCTCTTGTAAATTCAAGCCTTTGATGGCTAATGAATAACGATTATTTATTCAAGCTTGTGCTTTGTTTATTCTCCTTTTCGCATGCACTTGTTGCTCTCGGCTATTCCCTTTCTAAGGGCTTGTGATTGTTACTTTGTGGTATTGTCCACTCGTTCATCTTCCGCAACTATATTGAAGTGTAAACTTCATTACAACCACTACTTGGAGGTCATGATCAACCATCGTTTGGAGGGGCTTGGATGTAATTAGAAAGTTCACATTTGATTTTATTAAAGTTGCTTTGTATAATAAAAATTTTATTACAAATTTATTCATTTTGAGGTAGGAAACTATATTATAGATTTATTCGTTCTAGAGCAGGGAGCCTCATTACATTTAGTTTATTATAAAGTTATCCTAGAGAATAAAGTTTTATTATATATTTATTCGTTCAGAGACAAGAGACTTTATTACATATTTATTCACATAGGGAGCATCATATCTCTTTTATTATATATTTATTCGTTTGAGGCCATATTTATATACATTTATTGATACTAAGGCATGCTATATTTATTTGTTCTTGAGGAGGATAATTGAATGTCAATCACTATAGCTAATACGGTTGTAGGTTCTAGCATGAGTGTCAGAGAGCAAGGGCCTGAAGATCACATGGCTTGCATCGAGAGCATGATGATGCAAAACTTGTAGAGGATGGACAATTTTGTCAATCTTAGGAGAAGACCCACACCCTCTTGGTTATGGAGGCCCTAATAGAAGAGGTTGATCATAGTCATAAGTGACTATGATGTATGGTGCTAGGATTGTGGTGCGCCAATAGGAGGTCAATTTTGCATGAGACCTTGGAGGTGTTATGATAGAGTGACTAATGGTATGACTTGAGGTTGACCAACTTCGGTGGTATTGTAGACCAAATGGGGCCCAATGATAGGGTCATCATGGTGGGCATATGAGGCAGTTGTTGGTTCATCAAGTGGATGTTGGTGCATGGTGCATATATAAGTGTCCTTGTGTGGGCACCAGGTGAATATTTTGGAGGTTGGAGGCATAGAATGAGAGGTGGAGCATGACTCAGTTGAGGAGCAATCACCATGGTGTACTTCACTTGCCAGGACCTCGAGAGTGAGGTTCCCCTTGACCAAATAACTATTACAGTGTTAGTTATGAATATTCCACATCCCACGCACGGCACGAGAGGCACATAACCTAGGGTTGATCCCTAAATGCAATTTTGAGTAGTTTTTTTAAGACTTTTGTTATTTACTTTGGTTATGTAATAAGCTGTCATATGTGACCATTATTAGAATGTTTAGAGTGTATTCCTTATTTGAATTCAATTTTATATAATTTGGTCTAGATTTGAATCACTTAGGGTGTCATTTGGTTTAGGTCTTAGGCAGCTTATTTGGATCTATTTTCACTTGGTAGGATTTTATTATTTAAGTTTGCATTAAACTATTGTAAGGAAGGACAATCATCGAATAAAGACTTCACCTTTGGAGAGTAAAAATCGAATTCTTCTTCTTCATCTTGCCTTCAACGAAGGCACAGGTGTGTGTATGGTCACAGTCTATTGAGAGGCAAGGAGATTGTTCTAATAAAGATTATTCCACTGTGTGTTGAAGAGGAACAAACTGAGGCAATCAGGTGCGATTGTTACCATCACACTAACTTCTAGGGACTATTTTCACATATCTAGTAGAGGGATGGTACCCACATGGGATGGGGGCAGGAATGAGAGTCATTTTGGCCCCATCATGGGGATGGAGATGGATCCCCAACCAAGAACGGGAATGGGGACCATGATCCCCGGCCCCACCCCATCCCATGAAGATTCCTGGACCCAAACCTTAATGAAGCGGGTCCGGTTGTTTCAGATTCTCTTTTCTTTATATATATAAGCTTGGTACATATTAGGATCATGCTATATACTCATATTATATGTTAGAATGTGATGTTACTAGTATATACTATGCACTCATACTATATATATGTGTGTGTAGTAGTAGACCTACATTACGGCCTCGGGGCAGCCGCCCATAGGAATTTTATAAAATTTATACTGCTGATTGAAATTTCATGAAAAAATTGAAAACAGCCCCCACAAGAATTTTGGAGAAGAAAATAAAAAAACTGAACCTTTATATGAGCTTACTAACGACGGATTTAGATAATATTTTCAAAAAGATCTATCTAAACCAACCATTACAGTTGATTTGTTGCCTTGATTCCTCTCTCTCTCTCACGGTTTTGCTGGAGTTCTGAACCACCGATGGGCTATGGGTCGCTCTTCCTCTGGTTGAACTTGGAAGCCAATCTTTCTCTCTCAATTCATCAATGACTTACACTGAGGTGTTCCATTGGCTTGCCATGTTATTTATGTTCTGCTTATCCCATTTGTATGATGTTAATCAAAACGTTAATTCCTAGACCTTTCTGATCTCTTTATCATGTGTTCTCCATTATCTAGCAAAATGCTTTGACCCACTTGATGGTCTCAAAAAATTACCAAATAAATACAAGACTTCTACCCATAAGCCTTTGGCAAATTTAACAATCTATCTTTAGTTAATTTGAGTGTATAAGAAGCTCTATTAGTATGACCTGGAAACCATACTGAATGTGTAAATGTAAATTTCACACCTTTGGTCTTGATTGTTTTCCAAGCTGAAAAGAATTCTTTCTAGTTAAAGAATGCTGACCACATTTCACATCTATTATGCTATAACAGGTGGTGTAGACTGTACCTGCACTCTAGTTTTCTTGCCATGAATGTCTTATATCTATAGGTGATGTTCAACAGCCCATGCAACTGTGAAGCTAAATGCCGATATTCAAATTTGCAGCTTTCATTCCCTGAGCCGTGAACTCCCTTGACTATTGGTATTGCCTTTTCAAAGTTCCTTCAATGAACCTTGCAATTGATCTACCTGAGTACCAAAAATCAACCCAAAACTTTGTCTTGGCACCAACTTTCTACAACGGTTCATCTGTTAAGACAGAAATTCTCACTCATGTAGATTTTCATCCCATAATTTATGCGTTTCATTCCAGGGAAACACACTTAATGGTATGTAAGTATTTTACCTGCACAAATGTATGTAGACTTAGTAGGTATCTCCAGCTTTTTTGGCATAGATGAATGATATTGCACTATGGAGGATATTGATGTTTAAAGTCAGGGCATACTAAATTATTAACATGATTTTATTTTTCATATTATGTATTATTGTATTTTTGTTCGAGATTTATGGTTTGTTAAATGTAGTTCACTTCAGATTTCTGTTTGGTAAATCACACTACCAGCATGTTGGCTTTGTTAGTTGTGGTCAACTCCAAAATTTTACAGCAAATTTAAAGAAGCACCTTTGCAAGTATGATAAACCCATTTTTGTATCTAGTAATATCTGGGGTTGGGAATTACCTTAGGAGCAACTTCTTCACTTGCTTGAGGAGCCCCAAGATGAAAACCGTAATTATGGTTTTGCTAGTTAGCTTGTATTGTTCCCACATGACTTGTTTCTGTGGTATGGATGCACGTTTTTAGGACGAGAGTGGCAACCTGACTAGCAAAATCGTGAATGAGAGAGAAAAAGAGAGAACAAACCTAATGATATTCTTAATACTTGATTATAAGTATTCTTAAGTATGTGAGTTGCTTTTCACTATTGATTTTAGTTAGAAGAGTTAGATATACACCTTTTATTTTTAAATATTACAGGCTTGTAGAGGGATGTTACTTTGCATAAAGTACTCTTAAAAAGGCCACCAAAGATTCTAAAAGACTTTGATAGTTGTGTTTTGTTGCAAGTTTAGCCGGTATGTGTATTTAATTACTTAGTAGCTTAAATGTGTTATATTAGCACATGTCTTGCACTATGATTGTTAGTTAACAAATGATCATTATCAATAATTTTTTTATATGATATTTGTATTATATGAGTAGTTATGTAACACATGCTTCTATTATTGATGGCATTTCATCTTTGTAGCATTTATAGAACCTTAGTGATACATTAAATATTTTGGTTGTTTAGTTATTGATTTAAGGATTAACTATATTTATGTTAAAATATTATCTTTACATTAAAAAGTTCTTGTACATAAAAATAACTGTACTGTAATTGGTAACTTATATTTTCTCCTCCCTACTCTAAATTTTTTAGATCTGCCACTATGTATGTGGCATTTTATCCACATACCTAAACCCTAACCTTATCAAGTCTAATATTCCCTACCTTATTTGGGTCTCATTGGGTTGGGGTTGTATGGATAACATCAACATTGTGATCCTTAGGTATAGTCATATTGAGTCTTATACTCAAACCTCAATTTTGTCTTTGCTCCCGCCCTATTCCCTAGCAAGAAAGGTACAATCTTCAACCTTCTCTTCCTCACACGTAACAACCCAATTTCAACTACAATACAACAACAACAACAAACAAACAACAACAACTAAGCATTTTTCCATACTAGATGGAGTTGGCTACATGGATTCTTTGTTTTCTCAGAGCTCTATCATGTGTCATGTTAGCAGTTAACTCACGATAAGATAGATCATTCTTTATTGTTTCTTTCCAACACTTTTGTGGTCGTCCACTACCTCTTTTAATACTTTCCAAATTTAGTTTTTCATACCTTCTTACAGGTTCTTCTTCTAATCTCTTTTCTACATGTACAAACCATCTTAAACGATATTATCTCATTTTATCCTCTATTGGTGTCACTCCTAATTTGTTTCTAATAACCTCTTTATGTATACGGTCTTTTCTTGTATGACCACTCATCTATCTCAACATCTTCATTTCTGTCACATATATCTTTTATACATGTTGATGGTTAACTGCCCAACACTCAGAACCATAAAACATGGCAGGTCTAATTGTTGCTCTATAATATTTACCCTTTAACTTTAATGGTATCTTCTTATCACAAAGAAAACCTGATGCTCCTCTCAGGTATTCTAACAAAATTAAAAGTAATATTGAGTTAAAAGTCACATCATTTATATATCTTATTCAAATAATTAAAAGGCTTAAGGGTTATGTAGTTTAAAAATTCAATATTTTTTACACTAATCTCTTTCTCTCACACATATATAGTCATAAATAATAAGATTTATATTGATACTTGAAATATTAAAATATTAATCAATAAGCTAATAAAAGTATTAGATACTATGATTAGGAGAAATATTCACATTTTATGTTTATAAGAGACAAAGTAAGTTGGAGAAAAAGTAAAGGATATTTAGAACATAAATTTTAAAATATAGTCCTCAAGAAAGGAAAAGGCTTGAAATTTAGTTGGTATTATTGTAAATAAAGATTTAAACATAGTGTAGTAGACATTCAACAACATGGTGACTGAATTACAATGGTGAAATTATTATTAAGAGTAAAGGCTTTGAATAAAATTTGTGTTCATACATCTAAAGTAGGGCTAGAAACTCCGCCCATGTAAGGGATCACCTTGCATTGCCGGTCCCAAGCCCGGATAAAGGAGGAGGGTTGTGTTAGACTTCCGACAGCCAGCGTAAAACTTCGTCAGATTTTTACAACATGGATTACAAAAATTATGAGCATTGCTTTGGGGCGTCCCTGCCTAGCGACGTGCTGCAGAGCCCGAATGCAGTAAGAAGTAAGCAAGGGCCACTACATTTTCGCCCGAATGTAGTGAATCAATTGCAGAGAGGGTTCCCACATCATGGACGGGTGTGGGTAAAGAAGTTAGTCCCGCTACATTGCCGCCCGAATGTAGTGAAAAATTTTCAAAGAGGGTCTCCGCATTTTGATTATGGACGGATGCGGGGGGTAAGGAAGCTAGTCCTAGATAATAAGATTCGTATTGGTTCTTGGAATATCGAAACATTATCGGGTAAGCTAATGGAGGTGGTAGATACTATGATTCGGAGAAAGATTCATATTCTATGTTTACAAGAGACAAAATGGGTTGGAGAAAAAGCAAAGGAGATAGAGGATACATGTTTTAAATTATGGTACTCAGGTAAAGAAAAGGCTCGAAACGGAGTTGGTATTATCATAAATAAAGATTTAAAGGAGAGTGTAGTAGACATACAACGATATGGTGACCGAATCATGACGTTGAAATTAGTGTTAGGAGCAGAGGTTTTGAATATAGTTTGTGCTTATGCACCCCAAGTAGGACTAGAAGATAGTATAAAGACAGTTTTTTGGGAAGAGTTAGATAAGGTGTTTCAAAAGATTTCACAAAGGGAGATGATTTGTTTAGGAGGAGATTTAAATGGACATGTCGGTAAAGAGGCATTAGGATATCAAGAGATTCATGGAAACTTTGGTTCTGGGGATATAAACGAGAAAGGTAGGGAGATTTCAAATTTTGCTATGTCATTTGATCTCTTTATAGTCAATACAATCTTCAGAAAACGAGATGAACATTTAATTACTTATAAGAGTGGCTTATCACAAACACAAATTGATTACTTTATTTGTAGAAAGAAAGATAGAGCGTGTTGTAAAGATTGTAAGGTAATTCCAGGAGAAAGCTTAACCACCCAACATCGACTTTTAGTTATGGATTTACAAATAAAAAAATGGACAAAGAAGAAAAGAGTGCATCGAGCTATTCGGACTAAATGGTGGAACCTCAAAAGCGAGAAAGAAGATATATTTAAACAAAAAGTCCTTCAAAGAGATGTTTGGAATTATGTTGGCACACCCTGTGTTATGTGGAACAATATGGCTATACATATTAAGAAAGTGGCGAAAGATGTGTTAGGAGTATCTAAGGGAGGTGTACCGGTACAAAAAGAAGCTTGGTGGTGGAGTGAAGTAGTACAAAATAAAATCAAGGCAAAGAGGGCATGTTACAAATTACATTATGCTAAGAAAACTAGTGAAACTTTAGAAGTTTATAAGAAAGCAAAGAAGGAAGCGAAAAAGGCCGTTAGTGAAGCAAAAGCTAAGATTTGGGATGACTTATATAAAAAACTCAACTCAAAAGAGGGTGAAAGAGATATTTTTAGGATAGCTAGGGTTAGAGATAAGAAAACTAAAGATCTTAATTATGTTAGATGCATGAAAGACGAGGATGAAAAAATTCTAGTGGCAAATGATGATATAAGAAATAGATGGAAAAACTATTTTTATAATCTTTTTAATGAAAATAAAGATGTTAGTATTAGTTTAGGAGATTTAGCCAAGTCAGAAAAGTATATAAACCACAATTTCTACCGATGTATTCAAAAGAATGAAGTCAAAGAGGCTCTTAAACATATGAAGAGTGGTAAATCGGTAGGACCAGATAATATTCCTATAGAAGTTTGGAAAATACTAGGAGAAATAGGAATCACTTGGCCCACAAGACTATTTAATGAAATATGGAAAAACCAAAAGATGCCCGAGGAATGGAGAGCAAGTACACTTATACCCATATATAAGAACAAGGGAGACATTCAAAATTGTGCGAATTATCGAGGTATCATGTTAATGAGTCATACTATGAAATTATGGGAAAGAATTATCGAACGTAGGTTAAGACAAGTATCAAGTACAACAGAGAACCAATTTGGATTCATGCCGGGCAGATCTACTATTGAAGCGATTCACCTTTTGAGACGTCTTATGGAACATTTTAGAGCAAAAAAGAAAGACCTTCACATGATATTTATTGATTTAGAAAAAGCTTATGATAGGGTACCGAGGGAGGTTCTTTGGAGAACTTTGGAAAAAAGAGGTATCCCATTGACATATATTAACCTTATAAGAGACATGTATGATGGTGCAAAAACATGTGTGAGGACTAATGAAGGAACGACAGACTTCTTTGAAGTTAATATTGGGTTACATCAAGGATCAACTTTAAGTCCATACTTATTTATAATGGTGATGGATGAGTTAACAAAACATATTCAAGATGAAGTACCTTGGTGTATGTTATTTGCAGATGACATTGTATTAGTGGAGGAGTCTAAGGAAAAAGTTAATAGAAAATTGGAACTATGGAGAGAAACATTAGAAAGCAAAGGCCTCCGACTTAGTAGAACAAAGACAGAATATATGGAATGTAAGTTTGATCATTTGGTTACTTCAGAGGACATGGAAATTAAAATTGGCACACATTGCATTCCCCAAAAGGAAAGTTTTAAATACCTAGGGTCAATTTTTCAGAGTGATGGAAGAATTGATGGAGATGTTACACATAGAATTAATGCTGGTTGGTTAAAATGGAGAGGAGCATCAGGTATTCTTTGTGATAAGAAGATACCATTAAAGTTAAAAGGTAAATATTATAGAGCAGCAATTAGGCCTGCCATGTTTTATGGTTCTGAGTGTTGGGCAGTTAATCATCAACATGTACAAAAGATATCTGTGACAGAAATGAAGATGTTGAGATGAATGAGTGGTCATACAAGAAAAGACCATATACATAATGAGGTTATTAGAAACAAATTAGGAGTGACACCAATAGAGGATAAAATGAGAGAACATCGTTTAAGATGGTTTGGACATATAGAAAGAAGATCAAAAGAAGAACCTGTAAGAAGGTTAGAAAAACTAAATTTGGAAAGTATTAAAAGAGGTAGAGGACGATCACAAAAGTGTTGGAAAGAAACAATAAAGAATGATCTAGCTTATTGGGAGTGAACTGCTAACATGGCACATGATAGGGATCTGTGGAAATAAAGAATCCATGTAGCCAACCCCGTCTAATATGGGAAAAGGCTTAGTTGTTGTTGTTGTTGTTGTTGTTGTACATCTAAAGTAGGGCTAGAAGATAGCATAAAGAAAACATTTTAGGAGGAGTTTAGATATGGTAATTCAAAGAATTAAATAATTTCATAAGGAAATAATTTGTTTGAGAGGATATCTAAATTAACATATAGGTAAACAAGAATTAGGATATCAAGGTATTCATAAAAACTATGATTTTGGAGATTAAACAAAGAAGGTAAAAAAAATTAAATTTTACTATGGCATAATCTCTTTATAGTTGACATATTTTTTTAGGACATAAGATAAACATTTAATTACTTATAAGAGTAGCTTGTTATAAACACAAATTGATTATTTTGAATACAAGAGAAAAGATTGTAAAAAATTCAAGGTAGTTAAAGGGAAAACTTAACTACCAAAAATCAACCTTCTCCATCGATTGAGCAAGAGATTTCTGCAACTACCAAAATTCACTCTTATAAGTTGACCTACTTTAGGATAAGAGAGAAAAACAAACGGTAATATCAGAAATAGATAGTGTAGGTGGGCTTTGTTTACCTACCAGCACCAATACAGTCGGCTCCCTTCAGCTTTCGGCGTCTATCCAGAGAGAAAAGCAGGCATCACGTTCTCTCTCTCTCGCAAATTGGTTTGCGAAACTGAAAGGGGGAAAAGAAGCCCCTTCTAGAATCTTCCACCGCCCATGGCATCACCGTACTACCCTCGATACCTTTCTGGGAATAACCCTTCTGCCTTGAAAATAGCAGTTCAAAAAAAAAAGAACTCTTGCAACTGTTTATATTTACAGATTGGAGCTATTCTGATATTTACAGTTGACATGCTTTGTGATTTTAAAATTATAGAGTGCCTGTCGTAGAAACTACTAGTATGCCCACAAACTTATCTAGAAACTTCATAGCAATTTAATTTGAATACTGAAGTCTGTATTATTTCCAGAATAGTACCTGTGACAATTATCATTTGGAGACAGCTATGACTGCTATTTGCAGGCTGCTTCTAATTTTTATAAATTATTATTTGGCACTTGATTTGCATTATGTTAAGCACCTTTGTTGCTTTTTTTTAAATTTTTCTTAGCATAAATTTAGTTGCTTATTAAAAGCTTTTTGTTTGCTTCTTGTTTATTTTGTCTTGATTGCTAGACACTTTTCTTTGGAAAATTTGTCAAACAAAAGAAGAAATTTTAGAGTATGTCTATGAATGGATAAAAACTAAAAGTCGAATGGTTTGAAATTTTACACTTGAAAACAGAATATTTCACTAGCCTTGACTCTTGAATTGTTGATTATGTCCTAAGAGAAACCAAGATTGAGCCCACAATAGAAGTATGTACTTAGGAAAGAGAAAGTTATAAGACTTTTTCTAGAGATGACATTTTGGTTACCATAATGATGACTTATATTGAAGATGACCTAATTGAGGTCTTCGAGGAATGTAAGATTGTAAAAGAAATGTTTGATATAGTCTCTGCTAAATATGATATCACCACTGAACTTCATATTCAACTTTATTATATCAATACAACTCATATAAAGACAATGTAGTTGAGCATGTAAATAAAATGCTCATAATGACTACAGATTTAGGTGTGGATAAAATTGTTATCTCAGACCCATACAAATCCCAACTATACTAAACAATCTATCTTCTTCTTGGGATATGGTCACCTCTACCCTTCGGGTAAATTTCATTGTTACCCTAGTTGAGCTCCCTCTAAAAATGGTAATTAAATAAGAGCACCTAAAGAAGTACAAAAAGGAAAAACGACTCCTTAATGACCTTGGCTTTAGTTTTAGAAACCATAAAAAATTACAAATTTTGACAAATTTAATAAAAAGAAAGGTCAAGCATTAAAAAAATTATAGGGATTGGATAAAGTGCTTTAATTGTGAAAAATTGAGACTATAAAAGGGACTACCATAAGAAGGGTGACAACAACACTTAGCAAGGCGACCAAAAGGAGAAGCGTTAGGCAGTCTACTTGATCTCAGAATGCCTTCACCTGGATAGAGATGTTTCTGGTTAGTGGATTGACTCAAGAGTAATACGTCACATTGTAAAGAGCAAGGACAAAGTTATAAACCTCAAAGAGTAGTGACCTAGTAAACATCGAGTCTACATGGAAAACAAAACCTACTCTAATATTCTACAGGTTCGATCATTTAGGATCGATGTAGCAGGCACTCCTATTTTACTAACTGTAATTATGTCATCTATAAGGCAAAATCTAGTGTTGGTACATGTTATGGTCAAAAGAGGTTTTAATGTTAGGTTTTTTTCAAGGAAGGTGATCATAGAGAAACATGGTCGTGTATGTGTTGTTGATATTTTTTATTTTGATTATGGTTTGTTCATGCTTAATATAATGAATAATAAAGACCACGAGTTACATCATCCTATTTAAAGGACTAACATATTTAGTTAGTTGAGGAGACATGTTATTTAGTAGATTTAGATGAGATCATTGATAACTTAAGTTATCAAGAAGCTATAAATTCATTTGAATCACTAGATTGGGTAAAAGTAACGGATGAGAAAATTGAATCTATTTAGAAAAATCAAGTCTGGTTGTTAACCATTTTGCCAAAGGAAAGAAAAGCAATTGGTTGCGAATGAGTATTAAAAAAGAAATATAATGTTAATAGTTTAATAAAAAAAATTAAAGCGAGGTTGGTTGCAAAAAGCTTTTCATAAAAGATGGAAATTGATTGAAAAATATTCCTCAATTGTAAAATTTACATCAATAAGGATAATTCTGGCAATTGTTATCTTTTATGATTTGGATTTACATCAACTAGATGTAAAGATTACTTTCTTTAATAGTGACCTTAATGAAACAATTTGCATGAAACAGCCAGAAGGCTATGTAATTAAAGGTTACAATGATATAGTATATAGGTTGAAGAAATCCTTATATGGTCTTAAGCAATCACCTCATCAATGGTATTTGACATTTTAAAAATGTTATTGTAGAACTTTGATTTGTGGCTAATAAGTTAGAAGTCTCTTGTCATCTTATCATTGTATGTAGATAACATCTTGTTAATTGGTAATGACGATGATATGATTGTCAAGATCAAGTCATGGTTAAGTTCCAAGTTTGGAATGAAGGATATGAGAGAGGCATTCTATATCTTAGGTATAAGGATTACCCATGACCGATCTCTAGACTTTTATGTCTAAGTCAATCTCAAAAAGTTTAGAATGAGTGACTGCAAGTTTATTTACACACCCATTGTCAAAGGGGTCAAACTTAGTAAAATTGATTGTCCAAGTGATAGACAAGAAAAATCAAATATTCCTCATGCTCAAATTGTTGGAAGCCTCATGTATGCTATGTGTGTATAAGACTTGATATCAATTTTATTATTAATCTTGTAAGTAGATATCAAAGTAATCTTGTTTGGCAACATTGGGTTGGTGTAAATAGGATTTTAAGTTATTTAAAAGGAACAAGGTATTTGAAATTATACTATCAGATAAATAAATTAAAAAATATTGGATACTTAGATGTCGACTTTGTTGGGTGCAAAGATGACAACAAATCTTCGATCAAGTTTTTTTCTAGAGATGGTATTATTTTTTGGTCATGCAAGAAACAGGATTGTGTGGCATTACATACACAAGAGGCTAAGTATATTGCTTCTAGTATGGCTGCAATGAATATTGTTTGGATAAGCCGTATCATTCATGATTTGAAGTTGTATATAATAACGGAAGAGTCGATTGTCATTTATTATGAAAACACAATAACCATAACTTTTATAAAGAGTAGAGTTAATACCTCAAGGAGTAAGCATATATTGATAAAGTATCATTATATACATGATATGGTAGAAAGGAATGAAATATTTGTCACTTCCTTCTTATAGAAGATATGATAGCAAACCTCCTAACAAAGGGTATATCAGAAGACTTATTTGCTAAACATGTTACAAGTATGGGATTAAGACATATTTAGGATTTTCATTTAAGTGAAAATACAAACATGAGTTGTTATACTGGCAAAACATATTGATTACAAATATCACTGTAAACACCCAAAAAAATTTCAAAATAAATTTTTTTGATCTTTTAGAATTTTTACCTTTTTCAAAGAAAAATTACAGTTTTGGTTCTTTTAAGGGTTTTTCAAATAAAGACACCTTAAATGAACTCATTTCCTTACCAAAATTATGTAGCAACCTCAAAATAAGGGTATATTGCATCTCTCTAAAAAAAAATATTTTGACAAAAGCTCAAAAAAGTGACTATTTTGCCCTCAAGAACAAATTGGCAGGATTCTATTTTTTCAAATGATTGCCTTCAAAGAAAGTATGATTTCAAATAATTTTTAAAGAAACAAATGAAAATGAAACATTGGGAACCAAACCCATAAAATGTTTGTAAATTGACAAATTTACAAAATTATAAAAACTCTAAAATTCCAAAACAAACCAAATTCAAACCAGACCTCAAAAACCCACCCGGTCGAGAATTGTCTCATTATGATACCCTACACCCAACAAAGGGTTTAAGTGGTTGAAACGGTAAAAACTAACTCATTGAGTGAAATTAGGTCATTCATGCAAACAAAAACAAAAACTGGTAATGAAACTCAGTGTTTTTCAAAAAAGAATATTTGAAGATTTCATTAAAACTTGATGTTTTCAAATATAAAATAAATAGTTTTAAAGAAAGCGTTTGAAACCATACCCGCCATACCTGAAACTCGAATTGGAAAGAGACAAATTCTCTGCAAAGAGATGTTAAGAACCAAAAAACTAATGACTAAGCACCTGCCAATTTCGGCATTGTTGGACAAGTTAACCCACATTTTAGATTCAAGTATTAGGCAAGCGGCCTAAGGTGGTTGTTAAGAGAAAGGAAAGTCAGTTGTCAAGAAATAAAGAAGGTTGGCATCCAAGAAGGAAGGTCGACATCCAAGAAAGAAGGTCAGCATCCAAGAAGGAAGGATCGGTATCTAAGAAAGGTCGGCATCCAAGAAGGAAGGTCGACATCTAAGAAGGAAAGTCGACATCAAAGAGAAAGGAAAGTGGCTTGACTTAGCAAGATGCGAACAGCTAAGAGCGTTGCCGAATTCAACATGGAAGGAACAAGTAGAATTGAACAAGGCAGCTTGCCACATCAAGAAGAGTTGATTGCAGCAAGATTAGGAAACTTACCTTGGGCGGCATCTTGACCCGAGTTGGTAAGTCATGGGATTGTCGATTTCAGCATGACACCAATAAGGTAGCCATGGTGCTCGATTTGGCAAGCCATCAAGGTTGCCTAGCCAACTTCAACATCATCATGATGCAATCTTGGTACCCGATTTGGTAAGTCACCAAGCCATCAAGGTAGGCTGGCCGGTTTCAGCAAGATTAGGCAACTTACGAGGAGTAGTTGTAGTATCCGATTTACCAAGCCATCAAACCACAAGTCCAACTGATTGCAATCAGATTTGGTAAGCCATCAAGTCCAACCGATTTATGCAGGATTAGGCAACTTGCCATGGACAACACCTTAACTCGATTTGGTAGGCCATTAAACAGCCCCAAGCCTAGCCGATTTTAGTAGGTCTTGAATAAGGTAACTTACCATATTATATTGAGTAAGTTAACATCAAAAGAGCAGTATTAAAAGGCAATCCTACGTTTATAAAAAGGCCCTTGAGGGGGGTTGATAATCCATCCAAGATCAACCAACAACATCCAAGGATCAAGTCTTCAATTCACGATCCAAGGAGGAATTCATGAGCAACAAGAGAGGGAGAGAGAGAGAGAAAGAAGGATAAGGAGGCTCGCAGCCACCATCCTGTTCTTTCGCTACAGGTCCCTTCTTTCCTTACCTTTTAAATGTTATCTTCTCCTCTTTTATTAAAATTAATGGGGTTGTAATTAAGGATCTTATGTCTCCATATTGATATAATAATTAAAGATTATATGTTACCCCGTTTCCTTTACATTCATATATTATCTGTTATGTGTTTGATTTTTTATCCTTTCTACTCCAATATACAATCTAAGATCTTATACCTCTTAATCCCCTCTATGCTTATGTTATAACTATAATTTCATTTATTTTAAATTATTGTAGATTGTCTTTAATTCAGATGAAATGCATGCACATATCTTGTAAAAACTGAAAATTTATTTTCTCTACTCTGAATACAAACGATGAATGATTTTTATTTCCTTACCTTCTACTTCGAATGTGCTGAAATTTTGCACACCTAATTTATACACATAGATACACTATTCCAAAAATTTTCAAGAATTTTAGGATTGTACAACATTATAAATAAAATCATAGAAGATTGAATGAAATCGAAATAGAACCTATAAAACCCAAAGTTCTTGCCGCAGAGGTTGGGTCATAATCTCATATCTTTGTATACAGTGAACCATTTTAATTGAAAATGCTCTCATTGGAAACTAGATCCATAGATTTCCAACAAGACTAATTTCCTAGAAATTGGAGATCTGGGTACTAAGATATAGTTGCTTTTCTAAGCCTCTATTTCCCTATTATAGATCTGTCTTGAATACTTAATTGGGGTATATTCTTAGATTTAATTATATACATCTATAGATTTAAAATAAAAATAAAAATAGTTTATGAATTTGCATATAAAACTCTATCTTCTACAAAATTTTGAAAATTTTTAGAGATTTAGAATATATCCAAAAATATCAAGAAATAAGTCTCTAAACAACGCTCATGGCAGACTTTTGGAATGTTTTCAGTCTAGAAGTAAGTTCTTAATTTTTGTCAAGCTTTTGGAATTGAAAATTGGTTTTAAAAACTTATCAGATCCCAAAAACAATTTTCAAAGTGTCTAGGCTGACCCTTGAGCATCGGTTCAAAAAAGCCTACGTCGAAAAGAATTCACTTATCCACAATCGCTATAGAAGTCAGAAAATTATTTTTGCTAGTTTGAAGCAAACTAGCTGGCAGGCTCACACACACATAGTTTTGCAAATTTAGTTTCAAGTCTCTACATAGACTTCGAAATTAAAATTCATATCTACAATCACATAATGGGATGACACATGGGAGTTGTACTTTAAGTACAACTTGAAATGATACAGTTGGAAAAACCACTAAATAGTGGAAGGAAACTATTTGTTATGATTTGGCTCATATGGCTAAGTAGGAGATGATAACTCTCTGTTATGAATGGCCATAAGGCCTCATCCAAAAATGGTTCATGCAGTGCAATAGGGAAGGAAGGCCCCCTTCCCATTGCGTGAATTGTTTTCTATTGCAAACAAAACTATTTCTTATTTAATGTTTTACAAAATGGATTTGAGTTTCATTTGTACGAAATGCAATGTAAGAGAAAATTCATGGTGAGTCATTTCTCCTAGGTGTAATTGATATCTAGGGAAGGAAAAGTTTGAAATAAGAATCCAGAGGATAATTGTGAGCATTGCATGTTCAATACTCCTTTGTGAAAAACCTCCTTAAAGAAATGGTCCTAGGTGATTCATAGCCTAACAACGATACTCATCAAGAGTGCCTCTCTCTTATTATTTTTGTTTTTGTAAATCATTCAAGATTCTGTAGTTGTTAAATCTCTTTAAATTGTAGCTTGTCTTGTAAGCTACAAAAGATAATGAAATGGATGATGTACAAAGAGGGTACATGAAAGTTGATGCACCACTATGTTGAGGGAAGAGAAGGTTTGCAGGGGTTATGTAGGGATCACAACTTCAACTTGGAATAATCAGGTTTAGGTTGAGGAAATACTCAAACTATTACGATTGAGTATGGACTTATATATGTATATATATATATATATATTGTTCCCGCCAAAAGTGATTTTTTTGTGATAAACAACTACTAAGCCTTTTCTTATACTAGATGGGTCAATTACATGAATATCTTTTTGAGTCCTATCATAAGTCTTTTCTACATCATAAATACCATGTGAATATTGTTTTCTCCAAAATGTTCTATAAGATGTCTCAATAGGTGAATAGCTTCAATAGTAGATCTCTCTTACATGAATCCAAATATATTCTATGTTGTACTCGATATTTATCTTAACTTACATTTAATAATTCTTTTTCATAATTTCATAGTATGACTTACCAACTTGATACCTCGATAATTCACATAATTTTGAATCTTTCTTATTCTTGTATATGGGTATAAGTATACGCTTCGTCTATTCCTCATGCATCTTTTGATTTCTTCATGTTTCATTAAATAATATTATAAGCCAAGTGATATATGTATCTCCTAGGATTTTCTATAATTATATAGAAATATTACTTGATCATATAATATTTTTACCTTCATAAGTTTAAGAGCCTCTTTAACTTCATTTTTTAAATTACTTCTATATAAATATTATCATTAAAAAGCTTATGAAAATAATTTATTTATTTATTTTTTATATCATCACTTGCCACTAGAATCTTTTGATCCTTATCGTTGATGCATCTAACAAAATAGATACTTAGTTTTTTTTTTATCTATAGTCTTAGCTATCCTAAAAAAATCTCTTTTACCTCCTTTGAGGTTTTTATATAAATGCTCTCAAATTTTGGATTTGGTTTTATTGATATTCTTTTTGCTTCTTTCTCTACTTTCTTGTATGCCTCACAAGTTTCATTAATCTTATTGGCATAATATAATTTTTAATATGCTCTTTCCAAATTTTATCTTACACTTCACTCCACTACCAAGCTTCCTTTTGTGTTTGGTACACCTCACTTAGATTTACTTAACACATCTTTTGTCACTTTTCTAATATAGTTAGCTATATTATTCCACATATCAAAAGATTTACTTACATAATTTTAAGCCTCCTCCTGAAGAACTTTGTGTTTAAATATATCTTCTTTTTTATTTTTGAGTTTCTACAATTTAGTCCATAATCTCTATATACTATTTGTCTCTTTATCTACTTTCTTACATATAAATACATAATTCGTCATTCAATAAACATCAAGGATAATATTTTTTAAATACTAGATGTTCATTGGGTCAAACAAGTCTCATCATCAATGAGCAAGTAAGGTAATGTAATCAATCAAATGGCATATCACCTACTTTGAATTTCATTACATGCAAACACAGGTAAACATGATAAGGCCAGCTGAAATGATATACAACATGAAGGAATGATATGAGATATATATGTAGAAAATAATGCATGATATCATGCATAAATCACATACACATGATATATGGAACAAATGAATTGTATGAAAACATTGACTCAAAATAAGGTAGATACACGAACATGACAAGATGTAGATGCTTGAATGAGAAAGATGCAAATGCATAAACATAAGATGATGAAAAAATGCCTAAATAAGAAAAGATGCAAATACATAAAAATGAGATGCAAAATGCATGAACAAGAGAAGATAGATGAACATGAGAAGATGTAGATGCATGCAAATGTATAAACAGGCAATAATGCAAAATGCATGAACAAGAGATGATGCATGAATAAGAGTAGATGCAAATGCATCATTGGCATGATAATGAATTCTACGAAATTTCCTCCTACTAAGCTAGAGGGTTTTTCTTGATGCTTTGAAGTTTAGCCCAAATTTAAGAAGGGTGACTCTTAGGGTGTCCAAGACAAATTGATATATCTAGAGAGTTCTTCTTGATACTTTAAAGTTTGGCCCAAAATCAAGAAGGATGATTCTGAGGGTGTCCTAGACAACCTAGAGACTCTAAGGACGAAAAGAGACTTACATATTTTTTTTTTTAGAATTTTGAATAATAGTGTACAAGATCAAGTAGGATCAAAGGACGCACTTGATGGTGCCTAAAAAAAATTAGGGCCAAGGTGGATAAGGAGAAGTGGGAGCATTAGAGGTGCATCCCTAAGGGACATGGTCTGCAGGTATATGTCCCAAACAGGGAGAATGATGGTTAGAGTTACCAAGGACCCATGACATAAGTACAAGGTCAGGTAAAGGTAGGATGTGCCCCAACACCCAAGTGAAAAGATGAGAGGGACAAGTCTAAAAAGATAGTGGAGTCTAATGGTTGACTGAAGATTGGAAACTTGACTAGACAAGATAATTAGGAGAGTGGGCTCAGGTATGTCAGCCCTAGCAAGAGGGATAGAGGAAATATTGAGGTTTGTATTAATGAGTATAACCAAGGGATGGTCAAAATCTACCCCTAGAGTTAGCGACTGAGTATCTAAGTCTATGTCATCACATGGTGACGATATGCTCATGTAATGTGTTCGGGGATACGAAATCTAGGGACAAGTCCTCAATAGTGGGAGATTACTTAATGGGTGGACATCGAGGTGACACTTAGGTGAAGAGGGCTCAAAATGTCATAGTGTGTCAAGCAGACACTCTATGGAAGATGATATCTAAAGAATTTCTAACACTTCCGGTGATCCTGAAAATTGAATCAAATTAATTGGTTCTTCTGCAACTGTTCAGAATGTGGTCTCGGCTGTCAGGAGCTCTGGTGCCACAATTAGCCTTGTTTAGTTCATTGAAGCTCCACAGAGGGAATTACGAATCCCAGCCCTAAAGCTTCTCCATCACCTGTCTTTTTATATGGGCCAGGACCTTGACAAAAGCCTGAGGGCCACACCTGACCAGTTGGGCCGCCTACTCCGAGTAATTACCCTTGATAATAATGGAATTACAGAAGAGCACGCAGCTGCAATTGGGTTGCTGGCTGGTCTTCCTTCTGAAGATGCCAACCTCACTAAGAGGTTACTGGATCAAGGCACTTTTGAGCATGTTATCAGCCAGTTAATCAGAATTCAGCAAGATCAGATCCGGCGTGCCCGCTTTATCAAGGCATGTATGAAAGGTCTTGTTCGTGTTCTTGCGAGGGTAACGTATGTGCTACCAGGAGAGCCAGATGCAGTTAGGTTTGTACAGAATCATAATCTTGCAGACGTATTTGATCACCTTCTTCAACCCAATGGGCCTATTGAGGTACTGAGGGCTTCAGCCAGTGCGCTGAAGAACCTTTCCTTGGAGTCAAAGAGACAGTTGACAACCGGAGGTGCCCATTCCTGGCGGATGTGCTTTATTTTGTAGTTGTTTTGCAGAAGCCACCCAGCATGACGGTTTGTCGGCTTCACCACGGGCTCTGCTCATCAAAGGAGCTTCTGTCTTCTGGAAGGTAAGAACTGTATCTCCAAATTAGTCTCATGCTTGGACCATACAAATGAGATAGTTGTGGAGGCATCTCTGGAAGCACTTTGTACATTAATAGGTGATACTGTGGATATCGAGCAGGGAGTATTCGTTTTGTGTGACGCAGACGCTTTGAGATCAATTCTGGATATCTTACAAGAGCATAGAACGGAGGCCAAGGTTTGAGGTCACTGCCCATGAAGTGTCAGAAAACCAAAATGTGAGCTCGGCGCTAGTGGATGCCTTCAAAAACAGCGACTTTCGGACTCGGCAAACTGCTGAGCGAGCTCTTAAGCATAGGGGCAGGCTTCCCAACTTCTCGAGTGTGTTTCCTCCGAGATAGCAATTTGGTGTGATTAGTTTTCTTCTTTTTCTCCCTTAAATTAAAGGCCACGGCTTTCGATACTTGATAAGGTGATGGAAGCTAGACTTCTTTTGGAAAGAAAGGAAGGGCCAGACTCTCGGTTCATTCGAGGGTCTCTTATTCTGGTCTCCTTCTCCGAACTTGAGTGGTGCATGAAGCCTGACTTTGGTGAACTCCAAGCACGCAAGTGCTCTGTGTGCAAGCGTTCGTGCATGCACAGGCGTATCTTGGGGGTTGGAGTTGTTGGTGACTATTGTTTTCGGGTAAGTTATGTTGCAACTTGTAGATTATGTACTAAAGACGCGATTATCCTTTGACAATATTTGTTCAAAACTCTTATTGATGCTTTGGAATTGATTTTAATTTCGGCTTATTATTTCACATCTCTCTCTCTCAAAGTAGATGCAGGTTGTATGCGGGCAATATTGAAAACCAAAGCGTTTAATTCGTTAGCCGTGAGTTTCACAGATCCTGTCCCAGCAATCTCTCTTTAAAACACCAAGGGAGTGGGTAGAAAAATAAAACCAGCATTCTCAACAAATCCCCGAGTATCTACCAACAAATCGGAGAACTGGATGCCGCCGACAGATTACTGATCATATTAGATAGTCACGTTACATGCCTAGCATGGACACAAGCCATTATTCTGAAAATCATGTTAATTAGATAAGTAGTTGGAGTTATCAGAGATGAACAAATTGCTGCATGTCATTGATGCATAGACTTACGTAAATTGAAAAGCGCAAAGATGGCACAACTTAGCAGTCTGACATTAACCTGAATGTGTGGAATTCTCCTGGATTCTTCGGGATGATCCTCAATATTGTTCACGTCCCAGATTGTTTTAGGCATTAGCTAGCTGCTAAACCTGTTAAGACTTTACATGAGTTCCAATTCCAAACATAGGAGGGGTCTATCTTCGCCAAGATAGAATAAATTTAACTTCAACTGTTGGGAGCAGCAAATTTGCCGGCACGAGTCGTGTGCCACGGATAGAACTAAACAGCTAGTAGATCCATGAGCGTTGTTTAGAGAAATATTTCTTTTTACAGCGTGCTGGTTTTTGTGGATGCTGCTGCATCAAAGACAGTGGCAGACCTAAAAACTTTTCTGGGTGAGTAGTTCAATTGCATGGATGAGTGTTCTATATAATACCTCGACGAAATTTGGACTGCTAGTATAATTTCCTTTCCCCAGATCTCAAGCAACGTGGTCGCCTCACCTCAACCATGAACAGGTCCATTACTGATCAATGCCATGAACCAGATACATGAGCGTCGGTTCATCCAACCATTAAAAGAAACCTCATGAATTGCTCCATGCAGATAGGCATGCATGATTCGTGAATTGCTGCATACAGATAGACATGCATGATCACAGAAAACGTTTATTTATAACAGATGCATAAGCAAAAGCTTTGGAATATTGGAAGTACATTCTCTCTCTCTCTCTCTCTCTCTCTCTCTCTCTCTCTCTCTCTCTCTCTCTCTCTCTCTCTCTCTCTCTGTGTGTGTGTGTGTGTGTGTGTGTGTGTGTGTGTGTTTGTCTGTGCGCGAGCATGTTTGTGTGTGGGAGGATGGCTTTGCACTTCATTATTTCTGCGTAAACCAGTATTAGCACTTGGCTTCTATGGGATAATCAGTAGGAAGCCAAATAAAACTGCCTGATTTTAGCAGCATTAGCCAAGTGCTGTCACCATTTCTCTATCAGATGCTTCAATTCAACAATGGTGGTGGGACATCGTCAGCATCCTAAAAAGGCACGGTGGCTGGAGAGAACGCAGCCGTGTGCTTTCCCGCCTTCGCGGATTTGGTCTTTCGAGGAACTCGCAACGAGGAAGTGGCTGATATATTGATTAAACTCATGAATTTCGCCGCGTCCATCTTCCGCTGTCTCTTTCCATTTGATTTCTTTGCTTTCATATAGTTGTGATAGATTCTGTGAATCGAGTTTTAAGTTGTGCGTTTTCTCTTGAGCTACTCTGTCCTTCATGTTTCATTATCTTAATGATTCTAAAAACTGCCTGATTTTAGTGGTGGATCTAGAAATTTATTTGGGGTGTCAGGCCACAGGTAAGATGGTCCATATAACATATCGAAAAACCGGATAGCTTGTATAAATATTTCTGAAATTCGTCATATTTCCAGTGACGTGGTTTCTGGAATTCGTCATATTCCGGCAGAGTATGTCCGCTAGTTGCCTGATTCCTTATATTTAGCTATGTCATATTGGAAGACACACCTGCAGAATAACCATTAATTAATAACCGATAACAATTATCCATGATTTTCTTTTGGGGGCCTACAATGGGGAGGGTGAAGCAAGGCATTCAAGCCACGGATATTTAACTCATGACCTTCATCTTTTGAGTCGAGTCCCATGTCAGGTGAGCTAACACTCCGGGTGCATTATCTATGAGGTTATCATTTTCCCACAAGTTTCCAATGGATAAAATGGTATCAATATTTCTCTCATTTAAAAAAAAAAATGCCATCTTTACTTGTTCCTTTTTTTATGCACATGCTAAGCGTTATGCCATCTAAAATCTGGGGAGATATTTCCCACACTGTGATATATATATATATATATATATATATATATATAAATATATATAGAGAGAGAGAGAGAGAGAGAGAGATGTTAAAGAACATTAGATTTTGACAAAATTCGTCTACAATTTATAACTCCATTCATTGACAAGAATCTGTAAATCGAATTGAAATGTACAAAGCTGAGAAACAACCAATACACAAGATAACTCAAGAAAGCACGTTCAGTTTAATAAAAGCAAAATGATCAACAGTGATTAACTAACAAGAGTCATCTCAGTTTACGGTCACTTTGCCTACCATGCCTGCACCTTGGTGGGGAGAACAGTAGAACTCGTATTCACCCTTGGTCTCCAAAGAAATTTCAAATGTCTCCCCTGGGCCATTCAGAAGAGCATCCTCAGCCATGGAGATCTTGTCCACGTCGACGCCGGGTGGAACTGCATCCTCAACGAACAGCACGTTGTGAGGGAAACCTGCATTGTTCTTGAAGATAATCTTCTCTCCAGGAGACACTACGAACTCCTTGGGTTCGAAGACAAGGCTGCCGGTGTCGTCTCCTAGCTTAACCAGAATGGCCATGGCATCACCAGCGAGGAGCATGCTGGCGGTGGCCACGGCAACCGCACCAATACCGACGTCCTTGAGAATTGAGGCTCTGATTCCGACAACCTTCGCTGGTGCAGCATTGGTGTTGCATGACTTCATGGAGACTACTTTCGGTGTCTCCACCTTAAGGCCTGTGAAGGAGGGGATTGCAACCGCAGCTGAAGCGAAGGTGGTGGCCATGGCTACTGCAGAAGGATGAAGAAGAAGAAGAGAGAAGATGTGTTGGTTTTGAGGGGTGGAGGGATAGATATATTGAAAATGAAGTTGGATAACGGCTGCTAAACTTGAGGCTGGGAGGTGGTTTCTTATCTATTGCAGTTACTCTGATTGGCTAGCCAAGATATTGTTCCATGACGTGGCTCAAGTGTTGCCTCATTCAAAGTATACACTGCCGAAGCCAAAAACTTATCTCCTTTCTGTCTTCTTTTTTCTTTTTTTAAAACTTATCTCCTTTCTCTCTTCTTTTTCTTTCCTTTTATAAAGACAGCGATTTGGCAGTTTTTTACCAGTAACTGAAATCTTCAATCCCATTGCAAAGTATTTTTCTTCCTCTTTATTCTCTTTGTAAGATTAATATACCAAAAGCTCTTTTACCCCACGAGAGAGAGAGAGAGAGAGATTTTACCCCCACCAAAGAGAGACCTTTCGATGTGGAAATGAACGGTCCAAGAGTTGTTTTGTCAGGAATCATTGATTTCTCTATGTTGCAGTCTCGATAATAACAGCGTACACAAGAGATTAGAAACGAACTTGCTACACAAAAACAGAACCAGCGCACCAAATTTTTTTATGGTTTTGGGTTTAGAATAAAAACTAGTGGCTCGAAAGAAGTTGAGGCCGTAAAGAAGAATACTAAAGGGGGGGCTTATGAAGTGTGACCTGAAAACTTGGAAGCCTGCACTATTAGGTGTCGCCTAAAATTTGGGTGCGAAATATTTTAGAGGCATGTCATTTTAGTCGCTTTACCCACCAGCCATCCCTGAATAAAAAGTCCATGTTCAGCTTAAATTCATCCTTATCTCACTTGAGAGCAGTTTCCCTGAACTGTTGTGCCTTAGGGCTCTTACAATTCAAATGATGACTCTCACCGATTCCTATACCCAGTAGGAACTACGAGACCGCCCCAAGAACGCCTTCTTCGGCATGGTTGGTTATCTGCTCTCAAGAGTTGCCCATGTTTGGTTCTACTGAACTTCTCTCTGCACAAGTATTATGTGGGCATGCGCTTTGTTCAAATCCATAGTCAGTGGATCGTTTGATAGCTAAGAATCCTTTTAAACCCTCAACGAAGTTCCCGTGAAGTGCAATGAGTGCATTTTGCAAGCCGTAGCAGATGCGTATGAGAAACAGCAGAAAAGCAAAAACGTGCAGAAGGCAAAATAGAACTAAAGATCCAGAAGAAAATCAACAGGAAACTGCATGGAAGCGAGTGAAAACAAATATATCGACGTATACATAAAATGTTTACATGCTTCTCAATCTTACCGATATTACATGGTTGCATATGTTTGTACGGATCGAATACAATTAGATGGCTCAGGTGGACTTATAATAGGAACAGTAAGCAAGTGAAAGGATTTTCTTCATGCTGTAACGCACCGTAAAAGCACGCTCGTTCGAAACAGCATCAGGCTGAGAAATCCTAGTGTAGAATCTGCACGCTCAAGACTCCAAGACAGCAGAGAGCGGAACCGAGAGACCCGTAGAAGAGTTCTCGGCAGATGCAGGCAGGAGAATTAGTGGCAGTGAGATGTTCATGCCTTTCTTTCTTCAATGGAGAAAAACTGTTTTGGTTTGTAGCGTGTACTTCATTGAAGTACAGTAGCCTTTCGTAGTACATTGTGCGATGGACTAGAATACCCTTTATAAATGACAGCAAGCTCACATAAAATGTCAAATCAGATTTCCTGAACTTTATTTTGGAATCTCTGCCGTCCATTTTGATCATGATGGGCAGAGTAACTAAAGGAAAGGTTGAGATTTCAGCATATGAACGAAATTTGTTTCTACTATGGTCTACAGTATGTCTTGTGTTCTATTACTAAATAAAAATTTTGCCGTATTCGGAGGAGGAACATTAGGCACCTGCCAAGCTTTTGGTAGCAAACTCATTGAGCAGGTGCCTATTTGTGGCAGCGGCTCCAACACAACAAGAGAGAGAGACTCATAGAGCAGGTTGACCACTGCTGGTCAGGTTGAGGTTGACACGAAACCAATAGAGTACTTCTGTGTTGTAACATGTATGCAAATGGGCATGAAATCAGGTAACTGCCTCTTATCCTCACTACTAGAAAAAAAAGGTTGGAGGTTAACGATAGATAGGAACCCCGCTTTCATGCCTATTTTGATGCTTGGATCTACTTACAAGAAACAGAGGTGCTTCCTCATTCTACATGAAAACCCTCTTTAACTTTGTGGCTCCACCAAAATTTTGAAAATCAACTTGAAGTCTATACCCCATCCATGGCTATAATACATAGTTCACCCCACCCGAGTGAATGTGGCTATTCGCCCCACTCCAAAAGAGTTTCTAGATCCGCCACTGGTCACGAAAACTCCTACCAGATACACAAACACCTCAGTGCCCTTCAACGCCTGAACCCCAGAGATCATGGGATAAAAGAGAAGACATTTCTAGACAGTGTTTCCTTTATCTGATTTAGAGAAAGAGATAAAAGACCTTCCCTGTGGGATTGCATAACAGGACAAGAGTTCAGATGAGCTTTTGCTCGTAGAGTAGGCCAGTGGCGAAGCCATTCAAGTTGTGTTGTTCATTTCTCTAAATTTGGCAAGATTCACAAGAAAGCAAGACACGACAATAATCTTATAGAAATAAACATGCAAGAAAACTTGCATGTTCCCAATCTATATGTATTTCTATAACCCTAACGTTTATGTCAATGAATACTTAAAGTTAAAGGGCATTCAAGAACTTTTTTTCTTCCAACAGAGACAGATTTCACTGAATATGAAGACACATACAGTTACTCCACATAGCATGCATAAAAACATTGAAAGGTACTAAGACCAACCTACCTGTAACAAAGTTGAACTAAATCTATTATAGAAAGCAGCAGGTAAGTCACACGGTATTCACCTGCAAGTCTGGCTGCGATATGTTAAATTTCTTGCGAAGGGCAATCAAGAACTTACATGAAACATAAATGAACAGGCCTGTAAATGAATTTTATAAATTAATGCAAAAAAGTTGAGAGACTCTTCAGTTAGTCCTATTGCTTTTGTTGGTATTCACCAAGGGGAAGAGTGATGTAGATGAACTAAAGCCAAAGGTGTTGAAGAGAGAAGCCACGCAGACCACGCAGACAGATGGAATTGGATCTTGAGTAGTACATAGTGGTAGGTAGGTTCTCGGAGCGTGTCACTGCATGTATATGGATTTCGAGTAGTACATGGTGGTACTAAGGTTGTCAGTGTGTGTGTGTGTGTGAGAGAGAGAGAGAGAGAGATGTGATATCACAGTAAAGATTCAGAGTGCAAAATGCCAACTTCTCCCAGTCTTCTGGATAAGTTCACAACAGACTGAAAAAAGTTTCTTGGACAATCAGTTTCAGCCATGTAAAAAGCAAGATAGAAAGGATTCACCTCATGCTTTCTAGAAAAGCCACAATTGACAGCTAAATCTCATTATATTCTTTCTCAAATGGTAAAGCACATCAATGAATGATGTTGTGGGAGAAAGTCATAAGAAGCTTTTAAACTCTTATTCCCTAACTCCTAAATTCCTGACATCTAGCATGATTAAGTCAAAGTTACAGTTTTTTCCATAGAAAGGCAAGAGGGGTTAGGCAGACCCCTACCAATTATATTACTAACCAAAAAATCATGTACAACAAGGATAACAGAAAATAGAGGAAGAATAAGATGCTTCACCCAGAAAATATGAATGATCATAAGAATCAAAGTTCTCAACTTCTCATGCATTAGCTCCATGCTTTGAACCGACTTCCCCATGTTCCTTCAATCTTCCTCTTGCACTTCCCAAGAAATCAAGTGCAACTACTACTAAAAGCCACAAAGGCGACCAGATCCTTGTTGTAAATGCAATTAATTGTACAAAATACATAACGATGAGTACCATACAAAACTTTGTACAACCAGCTTCAAGTTGTTTTCTACTGAATTGGAGTAAGCTAATATATAAGGTAAACTTTAAGGTCTGGCTCATTGTTGGAGACCTTACCCAGAAGCATGACTTAGAACTTCCACTCAACCATGAAACGGGTACTCAACAGAGTGGTTCTATTGTGTCAGGCCTCTCTCCATTTCAATCCTAAATTATTATTTGGCAGATAGTCGTAAATTCCCAATGATGGTTCATAATTCATGTAAGATTTCCTTAAAGGATCAATTGTATCACATCTCCTAAGGATAATGGTTATAAGGCATACGTCAAGGGCTGGGTTTAATACTCTCAATTAACAATACCCTGATATGTGTGTGTGTATATATATGTGTGCAAATGTGAATGTTTGTTCATATGCCATGATAAGTTTGAAATTGATTTTTTCTTGTCTATATTGATCGGGACAAGCAGCAGCAACACATATTAAGTAGTCAAAAGATATATCAAAGAATCAGCTCCACATGATTTACTCAAACCTTATTTTCCTGGTCCCTTGTATATATATATATATATATATATATATATATATATATATATATATATATATATATATATATATATATATATATATATATATATATATATATATATATCAGAATAGGTTCGATAAAAACTGGAGCTTCATGACTGTGTGGAGATAATAAAATACCACGAAACAGCACACTGACATACATCTACTGATAAACAAAAACAAGAGATCTGGTTTTTCGAACAAAAAAAGATTAAGAGAATGAGTATCAACATGAAGAGCATGTAGTAAGTACAAAAAAGGTTAACTATGAAGAACCCAGTATCAGTATGTGAAGAAACTACATTGCCGATATGAAAACTAGGGGAAACAACATGGTGAAAAATGTTTCCATCATCGAGTAAGAAAGATCCACAGAAAAAGCACAATCTTAACGGCAAAACTGTAAGCAAACAATAATAACAATAAAGTTAACTATAAGAAAAACAAGACACCTGATGGCAGCTTCGAACATAACTCTGTACATAATTACTTAGATTATATAGATACAATTATGAAAATGTTAGACAATACTGACTTTGAATATATGGAGTGGAGCATTAGAGGTGTCATTGTTTATTGAGAAAGGCAGATAGTAGTTTTCTATGGTAGAATTTAATCCTGGTCTCGTCGCTTGCTGCTGAAGATTCCAGGGGGGTGGGCTAGGGACATCTGTCAATGACAACGAACACGAAAATGTAGAAGCGGTGTCCTCCCAAGGGTACCCTTCTCTCTCTCTCATTCTCCTTGGAACTTCACCGTCTTCTTTTTGTCGATTCGATAGGTATTAGGTTTTTTTTATTGCCCTTTTGAGGATTAGTTTTGGAGTTATAGGGATTCGGGATGGGCTCCTTCTGTAGGAACTGTTCTCATTGCTTCATGAAAGTGAACTTTGGTTAAATCATTTCTCTATTTTGTTTAGGAGTTTAGTTTCACAGAGAACGAGTTTGAACTTTATCATTTCTCTATTTTGTCGGTGGTATGGTTTGGAGAGGCTTTCCTTTTTCTTTTCTTGGAATCTAATCATCTATCTGTTCAGTGCTTTGGTTAAATGTTATTTGAAACTAGGGTAGAGTGATGGTGTGCTTCAGGTATCTGATACGAACTGTTATATTCTTCTCGTCATCATTACTGGTTCAACCTCTATTACTACCATTTCAACAAAAGAAAGGTTCATGCCCTTCATATTGGAAAATGAGCAAGGAGGGGGAATGTTTTCTGATAGCTCTTGCTTCAACATAGGAATAGGATCAAGATCATGGAGATCATTTTTTGATTCATAGTTTTGAATGGGTTGTTATCTAGCAATTTTGTTCCTGTATGATAGATTGTGCCTAAAATTCCCAATAGCTTGGAACAAATGATTTATGACAGTAGTTTTTGTGCTTAACCAAAAGCCATGATCCATTCACACGTCCGTACATAAAATAGTTTTTTAATTCTCTTATTTTGCTAAATCATTAGGTTGTAATCATTTTGAAAACATTGTGTGAACATATATGTCCTTGAAGCAGCCAACTTGCATTGGCTTTTCTTCCAGAAGTTGCCAACTTGCATTGGCTTTTCTTCCAGAAGTTGCCAACCTGCGTTGTTTTCAAAGATTTAATTGTGTTGCTAAGAGCATTAATTGTTTTTTAAGTTGAAAACATTGTTTTTGATTGGTTGTTTCCTAAGTTCTCTTTTTTCCGAAAATACTTTATATTTTGATTTAAATCTTATGTTGGAGAAAACAGATTTTGTTCACTTAGTTTACCAAAACTCGTATTTCGTTTAGTTCAAAATCTTTTATGTTTTCATCGATCAGAAAACTTATATCTATCATGTTAGAAAGACTCCTAAATGCAATTATTTTTGTTCTTTTATTGAAACAACTTATTTGTCTTGCAATTTTGTACTGTGGCGTCTTCTCTAAAGCATATTTCCTTACTTTCGGGAATAGTTTTTCTCCCTATCCATGTTTTTGTTAACTTTTGCAGAAAGTGCTATTTGAGAACCTCTTTTGTTAGTTTCAATATGTCACTTTGAGAATCTTCGTTATTGTTTTCTTCTCTTTCTAAAGATGTAGAGTTGCCTAATTTTTTCTCAGTGATTCGAACTATGTTGCTACAAGTAAATGTTTTACAACTCAAAATCCTTCTTTGTGATCAGTTATTTGTTAAATGGTTTTAACATTTTAATTTTTTTCTGAAAAATTATTTTTTTCCTTGCAATTTATTAAAAGATCAATACTCTTGTTTTTTATCAGGAAACTTATCTGCAGATTTTCTTAAGAAAAATATTCTCTCTTTGAAAAGGTTTCTATTCTATTCCAATATATTTTCCTTTCACATTTCAAAGCCTATTTTATTTGTTATATTTTAAAATAGTTTCTTAGTTACCTTACTTTTGAACTCCTATCACCTTTGCATAGCTAGTCTCAAGCCTGGATAAAGAAAGAGGGCTGTGTTAGGCTGTGGACAGCCAGCGTAAAACTTTGTCCAAACCCCATCTAGTGTGAGAAAAGGCTTAGTAAGGCTTAGTTGTTGTTGAAGTTGTTGTAGATGTAGACAATACTGGAACACTAAACACATATGTTCCCCCTTCTTCTGCCAGCTCGACTTTGATACTGATACCCGAATTCCTTCTTAAGGAAGCGGGAAGTCATCAATGTCCAAGTAATCAAAGGTGTATCATAATAGAATCTTCTTTCTTGAATTTCGGGTCCACGAAACCTTTCATTTCATGAAAGAGGTTTAAGTTGTCAACCAGCTTATGGAAGATGTTACATCCTGCACACTGGGGAACAGGAATGCAAAATGAATCCACCGATCCGAAAGAAACAGGAAAGCACCAAATCACAAACAAAAGATTTCCCACACCGAAACTCTATGCTGATTGAATGATAAACAGTAAGACGCCAACGAAGATTGAGACCAAGCAGTCCAATTTGGTTTATTAACCACGAAGTAGAACAGTTTCAAAAGATGCAACCAGTTGTTTGCATTAAGTCATTCAATTTCAATTATAAACATTATATAAAACCACTAAGAAAAGTTTTCCCACATTGAATTTCAATCTAATCGAGACAAAATCAACAAGTACTCTCACGAATATCACGATCAGGTAGTCGATTTGCCTTAAAAGCAGAAAAAGAAAGAATTCAAAATGCGACTTTTTTGTTTGTATTCTGTCATCCAAATTCTATTAGAAGTAAAACAATCAAAACATTGGGGCATCATCTGATTGATTACCTGCACGAAGACGGTGACATCGGTGTAAGCATGACGATTGATGGCTCTGGTTGTAAGTTGCCCACAGACGTTGCAGGTGAAGGCGACCCTCATGCGGCGTCGAGGAGATCTCGTGAAGAGAGACCACGGGAAGGTTGAATCTGCGGTTGCAGGTCACCGGCTTCCGGATCAGCCGGAGTGGGAGGGCTTTCCATCCCAGAATCAGTTGTCCATCCCCTTCCGGCGGCGCTTAGAACCAACCCCATCGCCTCGTCCTGTAAATTTCGAGCAATTTCATTTGCAAGAAGAACCAAGAAAAGGAAAAGGTTGGTTGGTATACGAGAGAGAGAGAGAGACCTTGGAGAGATGGGAGAAGGAAATTTTGCCTCTGAAATAAAGGATGAGGGTGCTGTTTTCTAACTCAGGACATGGTGGGTCCTCCGTGTTGCTTCCATGCTCACCTGCAACGCACCATTTGAAACCACTTACCTACTTTCTGAACACCACCCATCAAGCAGAGAGACAGACAGACAGAATACATAAGTACCAGAAAAGGAGGCGTTTTTGCTGAAGAAGAGGACGGGAAAGCGAGGACTGTGGTGATTGCCAGGAGGAGGAAGAGAAGGAGGCTGTTTCTTATGGTAGCCTTCCTGCTCGGTCCGAAAATTAAAGACGATCGGGCGATGGTTGCAGCCGATGCATAGATGGCCTCCATTAACGGGTCCTGTTCGTACCTGACCGCTCTATTTGGCCCACGGAATCAAAGGAAGAAATACTGGGAAAGTTTGGGGAACGACGTTACATCTTACCTGGAGGTTGTCAAACGCGTTCTTGGTGCTCCTTTGATCGGTCAGATCACGGGATATTTTCCCGTGAGAGCAATTAATTAAGTTGGGTTTTATAACGTGATGAGTTTTTTACATTAAGTTGATACCAAATGCTCGGATGATTCAAGTAGTTGGGTATTGCTTCCCTTCAAGGAAGGTCTCGCGTTCGAATCTTGCCCATGGAGGAGACCAGCACTGGAAGAGCTTTAGCCTCAAAGTAGGCCGACCGGCTTGATCGAGATTAAGAGGGCTGCTTCTGGCCTTCTCGATGCTAGTGGTTCGAGCAAAAAAAAAGATGCGTCATAACAAAATAAAGTGTTAAGGAACCGATGAAACCCAAGACCAGCTGTTGGTTTGGTTTGAGTGTAAATGTTAAATGTTTGGGTTTGATTTTATCGGGAAATTTTTTTAACGACAACCATCTTATATATATTTATATATATATATATATGTATATATATATATATATATATGTATATATGTATATATATATATATATGTATATATATATATATATGTATATATATATATATATATATGTATATATATATATATGTATATATATATTATCGGGAAATTTTTTTAACGACAACCATCTTATATATATTTATATATATATATATATATATACATATATGTATATGTATATGTATATATATATGTATATGTATATATATATATATGTATATGTATATGTATATGTATATATATATGTATATGTATATATATATGTATATATATATATGTATATGTATATATATATATGTATATGTATATATATATATGTATATGTATATATATATGTATATATGGATATATGTATATATATGTATTTTATGTATATATGTACATAATGTATATACATATATTATGCGCAAAAAGTTGCATAAACATTTTTATTGTTCCATGTGTGAGATCATTGAATTAAGTATTTTTGTACTTTACATTTAGCGGATCACATGCATTAGATGTAAAGTAATTCGAACATCTAATGTAATCTCAAAAGATTGAGTAGTAAGATCATGTCGATTTAAATTAATAAAGCAAGAAATGAAACTCACTTTTTGAAAAAAAAACAATATATACAAGGTACGTTATATATTTTTCCCCTTTTTACCTTATCCATATTAGATGAATGGTCTATCAATTGTAGCAACTCTTACTCTCTCTCTCTCTCCTTTTCTATCTATGCTCAAAGAAATGCATCTTCCGTCTCATTAGAAACCACTACATTTACTTTATATATATAAATTTCTCTAGGAAAGAGTATTGGCGATCTTGTGCTTGCTTCTGAGAAACTTAAGCTACACAACGTCAAGTTGTTTTTTCTCGAACGGAACTCGAGTTCGAGTATCTCGTGAGCGGCTCGGTCACACCCAGTAAGAACTAGGGGTAATATGATAAACTTAGAAATTTGGGCGTCGACAAGTAAATTTGCAGGGTTTAAGCACGAAAAGTTTCCAACCTGGGGTAACTTGCAGGCCTCTCCCCGGTGGGAGAAGAACCGCAACTTCGGCGTTCGCTTGGCAAACCAGGCGACGGTGGTGGCAATCTCGGTTGCGAGTCCGACGACAGGCCGCAGCAGTGGAAAAGCGGTTGCTTGCACGAGGATTAGCGTGGTAACCGTCGTGGTTTCATGAAACAAGACTGAGTAGTCATTCGAGCAATCAGATTCCACTTGGGCAGTTAACAGAGCAGAAGTGGATATCAAGTTTTTTTTTTAGATTAAAAACATGAAGTAAGCAGCCTAATGATACCAAAAATGGCCAAAGTTATGGAAATCAAACTGGAAGACGATATAATACTCCGTTGGCAAACTGAGAAAGTGAGTCTAGTACGAAAATTGGAAATGCATAGAAAACTAAAGCACACCTTAAAAGGGAAGCAAGTTTTCTCATATAAGAGAAGAAGGCGAGTGTGTGCTTCAAATCAAGCTCATACATAATTACCAAGCACACACCTCTAATTTATAAGTGCATGCCCGACTTTCACATCCTAATTGATAAGTGCATACCCTCTTTTTCATGCTTCTCTCTCACATACACATACATATGTACTTGAAGCATGTACATGAACAAGGAAACTGAGATCGGCGTGTCGTGTAAATTTTAATCTGCAGCTTCACCTCATACATACCATTAGATATATGAACCAAAGGATCCCATCAGTCTCATGAAATTCCTCTAGCAAGAAGAGGGTTATTTTGGGGGCCTGAAACTAATATAAATAATAACACTAGTCCAAAAGAATATAATCAGGTGACCTTAACACCTTGGTATCTAAGGATCTCACCAATGAGCTCCCCTTTCCCTGAAGCCACGTACCTCCCCAGCACCTTTCCATCTCTCACAAACACAAACGTAGGCACCTGCACCACGTCCATGTCCTTGAGAAACTGTATGCAGCTGTCGTTCTCGTCGCCATTCATCCTCGCGAACACCACCGTATCCGCCATCTGCTTCGACAGCTTGACCACCGTTGGGTACACCTTGACCCATGGTCCACAATGCTTGAGACCGACGTTGAGCACAATGAGCTTGACGTCGGCTTTGTGCTGCTGGATGAGCCCCTGGACGTCCGTCCCGGAGTGAAGCTGGATCACCGGCGCCTTGTTGTCGCCGTAGTAGAGGACGTCTCCCATGAGCTCATTGGGGTCGATGCCTTCTTCCTCGCGGATCTTCTCCTTGTTCCCGTAGAAGGTGAAGTTGTTACAATGAAATGGTTATTCTCGGCTCGGATAACGGTTAGATTTCTTAGGAGAGTTCGGATAAGTAATTGTTATCTGTCGCAGGCGAGGAAAGTCACGAGAAGAGAAAAACAAACGACGGGAGAGAGGATGCCTATAAAAAAGCAGCCATTTACAAGGTGATTGAGATTCACACATATACAGATTGACAATGACATAGAAAAATACAGTCGTAAGAAAACCCTCGCGACATCTTCAACATCCGTTGCGCTGCGCTCACTTAGTCTTTGGCGACCGAGAAGACCGAAAGGTAAACGCTGAAATCCCTTAAGAAGTAGGACACGTGCTCCACTTTTTCCCGGTGGCAGAGAGCCCGGAGCTCTTCGGACTCGTCGCCCATGACTAGAAGGAAATCGACGTCGGCGCACGTTTTGCTAAGGCTGACCATGAAGGGGTAGATCTTTTTGTTGCGGACACTGTGGCTGGCCGCGTACTCGACGACTACCAACTTGTTCTTTGCTGCAACGAGTAACTCGTCGAATTCCGAGATGCTGTGCACCTGCTGCACCCGCTCGTCCATGCCCTTCGGTGCAGCCGCGACATTGTTGTTCGTCACGCTCACTACCACCCTCGCTTCCCTCTTCTCACCCCTGCCATTACCACTCCGATTATGGACTCTCCGAAATCCGGAGCGCGTCGCGACGCAGAAAGAGGGTGAGCGGGAAAGAATGAACGGCTGGATTTGAGAGAGTTTTAGACGGAAGTAAAAGGAAGAAGAGTTCGTGTTGTGAAGGAGGAAGGTGGGTGATGAAGCGGCCATTGACTGGTGTCTTTAGCATTTTTTTTTTACTGATCTGCTCGGTGCTGCTGCGTGTGACCAAAATCATCAAATTCTCCTGAAAATGGGAATCACTAGCAGAGAGACAGATGAGGTGATAATGTTCCTCTAGTAGTTGTAGCCTTCGTGAAAGAATTGATGAAGATGTTACGCATAGAATTAATGCTGGTTGGTTAAAATGGAGAGGAGCATGTATTCTTTGTGATAAGAAGATACCATTAAAGTTAAAAGCTAAATATTATAGAGCAGCAATTACGCCTGTCATGTTTTATGTTTTATGGTTTTGAGTGTACAGTTAATTATCAACATGTACAAAAGATGTCTGTGACTGAAATGAAGATGTTGAGATGATGAGTGGTCATTCAAGAAAAAACCGTATACATAATGAGGTTATTAGAAACAAATTAAGAGTGACACCTATAGAGGATAAAATGAGAGAACATCATTTAAGATGGTTTGAACATATAGAAAGAAGATCAAAAGAAGAACCCATGAAAAGGTTAGAAAAACTAAGTTTGGAAAGTATTAAAAGAGATAGACACAAAAGTATTGGAAAGAAACAATAAAGAATGATCTAGCTTATTGGGAGTTAACTGCTAACATGGCACATGATAAGGATATGTGGAAACAAAGAATCCATGTAGCCGACCCCGTCTGGTACGAGAAAAGGCTTAGTTGTTGTTGTTGTATCAATATGTAACAAAGAGTCCTCGCTAGAAATTCGGTTTAAAAAGAACCTAAAGTTTGAGGTCGTGAGTTTAATACCCAGGGGTGCTTCTGGTATAGATTGCTCAAGAAAAGTGGCTGAATTTTACCCTCTAGAAGGGAGAGCAAAAGCAACTCAAATCACCAACTAATTTGTGAATTTCATGAACCCGAGCTTACACAAAAGAACAAAATTAAGCATGATTGCATGCAAGCAAGCTCGTCTTACGTCTAGAAAGGCTACAACTACTAACTGTCAGATATTTACCAACTATCATAATTTAGTGTGAAACCTTTCATAAAATGGAGAGCATGCAAACATCATAGTCCCTTTCTTTCCTTCACGGCACTGTATTTCTTTCGTTCTGTTGCACCTAAAATGGGACATGGAAAACAGCAAATCTCTAAAAGTTTAAAAACAAGTATATATATATATATATACTGAACATGCCTATTCATTGCTATTTCTTTTTTCTTTTTTTTCTTGACAAAGTGGAGGTCACCCAAACAGGCTAGGGTCGATTATAACTTTGTACTGAATTCTCAGATTCCATGTGAGGAGTTAAAACTCTCACTACATTACCTAGTAGTAATGGCTTTACAGCCTAGCTACCTTATGAGGTGAATCTTTGTCCACAGCATATCTACCTTTACTGGATTGTTGCAGCCACCACTGAACTACCTTGTGAGGTTGCACCAAAACCCTAAACAAACAAGGATAGAGTTCAATAGGCAATAAGCGTGTCCCTTTCGGCTTCCAAGCCAGAAATAGGCGATGTACCTGCTGCTATGTATGTTGACCTTCACAGATTCACTCAAATGAACCACGCTAATAAAAGGGACACATTCACCAAAAGAAAATATCTCAAAATGATTGTCCCAATCCTGAAACTTACTGGAAAATATCTAGTTGGGAAGTGAAGACAATGCATTCTGGTTAAATAGGGCAGACTGATTTTTCATGAAAATGTAAGGATGTGCTTAGTACGCCAAAAAAAAAACCTGGGGCTCCTATTGCATCAGACTTTAGCTATTTAATTTTTAAATGCTTATGAATTTTTATCGTGCTATGTTATATGGTTATGATATTGGGCAGTTAATCAACACATATAAAAGATGTTTATAGCAGAAATGAAGATGCTGAAATGGATGGATGGTCACACAAGGAAAAACTGTATACACAATAAGGTTATTAGAAACAAATTAGAGGTGACACCAATAGATGATAACATGAGAACAAATCGTTTAAGATGGTTTCGATATATTGAAAGATGACCAAATAAAGCTTTTGTAAGAAGATACAAGAAACTAGATTGTGAAAATGTTAAAAGAAGAGAAAAAACATGAAAGTGTTGGAAGGGAACAATAAAGAATGTTGTAGCTTATGTTAGCATGACACACAAAGAATCCATATAGCTGACCCTATCTAGTATAGCAAAAGGTTAGTTGTTGTTATGAATTTTGATATGTTTAGTGGGAAAAAACATAAATAGCTAAGTCTCATACTTTTGGGCTCATTATCATATTTGCATTAGTTTTGCTAAAAATCATTGGCTCATGTTTTTGGACTTAAATGGACTGCACTCAGTCCAACATCTATTTTGCAGCAATCAATGTTTGTAATGTATGCCACGAAGTTACGAAAATAATTTATGCTTCTTTCCTAAATTCTTTTTCATATCATTCCCTTGCTCCAAGATCCTTTTTTTATCCTTGTTCTTGTTGATTTCATGGTTTATTCACAAGGTTCTCAAGTCTTTTACATAATTCAACTCTCTATCTCTAGGGTTTTTGTCAAATCTATGGCATACCCCTTTTTTCTTGCATTCTACCCGATTTTTTACTTTAAAAATTTAAGAGTTTTACATATTTCATGATTCTTAACCTCTACAAAGTTTTTTTCTTCTTATTGATTATCTATTATCATCTTAATGACTTCTAATCAGGTCAATCCAACATAAAAATATTGCACTCTAGCGTACGAAGGCAATACGCTTATAAACAAGTGCATGTTTTGTAATGCAGTAAGACATGATGGTATTTCTTGTATGGAACACCACATTGCGGAAACTAAGAAGGATGCTAATACTTGTTCTCGGGTTCTCAAAGTAGTAAAGTACGAGATTGAAAAAGGTATTGGAGGCTTCGAAAGAGAAGAAGAGACTAAGGATGAGAGAGGGCAAAAATATATGGTTGGGATATGTTTCAACCATTTAAAAATGCTTCTAAAGGGATGTATGATAATGAATTTCATGGTGCTTCTGAGATAGAAGAAGAGACGACTGAAGATGGGAGAAGGCGAGAAAAGGGAAAGAATGTAGGTTCTGGTGATAGTAGTAGTGGAGTTGACTCTTGTTCCACTACATGATCTCCTACTCGCCTGGTGCCTACGAGAGGTACTACAGAAGTAGTCAGAGCCAAAAGTACTAGGATGCCTTCATTTTTTTCTCCACGTACGACTCCTTGAGCTCAGCTAGGCATTAGATCAGTTATGATTTCAAAGAAGATAATTGAGAAAGTAGATTTGAAATGTACCGAATTTTTTTATGAAAATTGTTTCCCTTTTAATGTTAAAAAATTATTTTCTTTTCAAAGTATGGTGGATGCTATTGTCAGTGTGGGATCGGGTTATAGAGTCTCTACTTATCATGCTTTGAGTAGTATGTTACTGTAGAAATGCCTTATTGTTAATGCATGAAGTTCTGAATTTATGGAATCGTGGAATGATACATGATATTCTATTATAGTTGATGATTGGATAGATAGTCAGCATAGATCTTTGGTGAACTTCTTGGTCTATTATACTAAAGGGACACTATTTTTGAAATCATATGACTTATTCCATATTGATAAAACTACAGATAATTTATTTCATATTTTCGAGAAAGTTGTTGAGGATGTAGGTGTTTAAAATGTTGTTCAATTCATTACTGATAATGTTACAAATTTTAGAACAACTGATAAGATGCTTGAGGCAAACCATCCATCCTTAGTATGAACTTCATGTGTTGCACATTGCATAGACTTAAATGCTTGAAGATTTGAGTGCAATGGATGAAATAAGGACTATAGATGCATGAAGAAATGTCACAAAGTTTATTTATAGTCATTCTTATGTATTTCATTTTATGTGAATTTATACAAGTGAAAGGGAATTGATTAGGCCTTCATTGACAAGATTTGCTATGAATGCCATTACTGTGCAAAGTCTTGTCATACAAAAAAATACAGAGGGAGGGGATTGTTGTGGTAGATATTGTTGTAAATGCTGATTTTTAGAAAAATTATAGCAAATTTTTTTAGATGATTGTACCTTTAGTTAAAGTAATGAGGATGGTGGACAGTAAAGATAGGTTTGCTATGCCTTTTATATATGATGCTATGGATAAAGCCAAATTGGAAATACAAGGAAACTTTCACTGCAAGAGGTCACTTTTAAAAAAGGTTTGGAAGATAATTAATGTATGTTGAAAACACCAAATGCATCATGATTTGCATGTTGTTGCATATTTCTTTAACCCTTATATTCGATTTACTCTTAACTTTGTAGAGGATGAAGAAGTAAAAAAGAGTATATTGAATGCAATTGACTTTTTACAAAATTCATCTACTTGTTGCAATATCCATAAGCAAGTATATATAGAGTGTTGGAGATTTTGGAAGGTCAATTGCAATTCAACTCTACTCCTAAATGCAACTAGGTATTACATGTTTTTATTGATATTTATTTAAGTTATCAATTAATTGACTTTAAGTATTTATTATTATTCTTATCGTATTTTATTTTAAATGAATGATGAGCTCACTTTAGTGTAGATATACCAAATTTAGCAAGTTTTGCGAAACGTATATATTGAGAGAAATTGAAGCTTTTTTAAAATATTCACACGAAAAAGAGAAACATATTGGAGCTGCATGATTTGGTATATATTGCCTACAACATGAAGTTAAGACAAAGGTAATAATTTAAAAAATATGTATTGTTGTTGTCTAGTTCTTTCTTATTAATAATGAATGATTGATGTGATTATATTACATTTGATATTCTTTATAATTTGAATATTCTTTCTTTACAGACAAATGCAAAAGGATGTAAGAAGGGCAAGCAAGGTGTCATATGATCCATTGAGCTACAAAAATATTGATATTCTTGATGATTAGATCGAAGAGGAAGAATCTCTCATCAATTTAGAGGATGAAAATTGGAGGACACTCCAAGCCGAAGCAGAACTTGGAGTTGGAGATGATGAAAATAAAGGTATTGGATGGGCGGATCCAATTATGGAGGAGAAAGAGGGAGGAGATGGTGATGATGATGATGGTGATCCTGACTATGTAGATTATAATGCATTTGTTATTATCCACGTTGGGGATGATTGTAATTTGTTTATGGTCTTCATGATTGTAAGTTGTAACTTTGTAACTTTGTTGTTTATTAATTAATGGTATTCGGTATTCATGTTATGGTATGGATACTTGTTCATTATAAGATGTTATTTAACTTTGCTATTCTCTTCTCATAATCCGCTTTAAATCAAGCTTTTTTTATTCAATTTTGTTTAATGTTCATTGTGTTATATATGTTTTGTTCATTAATTTCAATCATAAGCATTTTTTTAATTTTAAAATTTATTTATTTTTATCTTTTTTATCAATAAATAGAAATTTAGCCTGTATCGTACCATACCGTACAATACGATACCATACAGGCATATCGGTGCCCAGTGCAATAGGGCACCGATACGCTTTTTACAACATTGATTCACTTTTAGCATGGCACATGATGAAGTTATATGGAAACAAAGGATCATTTAGCTCACACCATCTAGTACCGGAAAAGCTTAGTTGTTGTTATTATAAGAGCCACAACTAGGCTTAGTTGATATCCATAGATTCGACAAGTGTTTTACCGTAATAGCTGCCTGGAAGCTGGTTTCCTTTTTGTTTTCCCTAAATAGACCTCAGTGCCCAAATACTTACAAAATTTTCCTGTCCTGTGGATTTTGACCCTTTCAAGTCCCAATTTCTGGTTGATGAAGTTGGCTGCAGTTGTGCTGCACGTGTTTATGTGTGCCCTTGTTTGACGTTAAGGATTAAATTGGATGTTTTGACTCTGCTTATGTATGCACTCTCTTGGAACTGAAGAACTTTATGGCGTAGAATTTAATGAATGAGAATTTTAAGGTTCAGGTCACAAGGTATTCTTGGGTTTGTTTCTGCCATCATCTAGGACCAACTAGGATCAATATTATATGAGAAGGAACTAGAAAACTACATTTTATGATAGGCAGAGAGTGAAGTAATGGACATCTCATTGTGGTGGGAGTTGCAAGGACAAGTATCAATATCATACTTCCAGAAATGGCTTATTCACACCGATGCATTACTTATGCTGATAAGTTAGAGTTTCCATCACCTAACACGGTGTGTAGAATCGCCTATGTGAAGTCTATGGAGGAAGAACAACAAAATTGGTACTGCAAAATATATATCATGTTGCTTATTTCACTTCCAATTTAGCAACATTACGTACCCTTAATTTGTTATATTATTTAAGATTATGTTGGTTGAGGAGGACATCCTATGTTGAAGGATAAACCTTCAAACTTGTATCCTCGATCCTCTTGTATATGCTTGTATGCACACGTGGGCTTTCCCCTCATTTTCTTATAAAAAGAAAACATATAGGTTGAGAAGCCAAGTGCAGTACTTGGGATTTTGAGACACCCACGAGAAACTAACCACAACTACTTAGCAAGTTTTAGGTGTTTGGCTCACTGCGGTTTTTGGGTCTTTTTTCAGCTTATGCATGTCAAATAGATTTCTCAAACTATTTCATAAGGGTAGATGTTGTCTCTGTTAGCAGTTAAGAGTTTCCGATCATTCCTGCTGAAAATATCACGCTCTTGGTTTGTAGGGAGCATCGCTGTTTGTGGCTTGCCATTTTACTTAATTCATCTAAAACCTTGGGCTTTTAGAGGAATTGTTGTCTGTTGGCAGTTATGGTTTTCTGAACATTCCTGCTGAAAATATCAAACTTTTGGGTTGTAGAAGGGCATCGCGTCTTGTGGCTCACCATTTCACTGAATCGGTCTACAACCTTAGACTTTGAAGGCATGTTACTACTATACGGGTCTTCATTTGTTTGGAAGGATTCCGGCTGTTGATTCTTCTTCTGCACAAACTACAAATGCTTATAACCTACAGTATGGGAATACTATACAGAATCTCTCTTTCTCCCCTTGCAAGAAGCTCCACAAGCAGAGTGAATGCATGAGCTGCTTTGATGCCGGCTGCACCCGCATATCTATTCGGTGATGAATTGGCTAGTTTCTTTGATACAACATGGCACTCCTTTCATCAATAGTTTAACCTATTCAAAAGAATTTCTCAGCCCACAAAAAATGTTTTTGGTCCTCGTAATTCCTCAAGCCATTCCGATATATGATATTTGATCCGGTTGAAACTACGTGATTTTCAAATGATAGTTATTTAATATTTCACCCATTAATGTCTGAATGACTGGAAGTTTTTCCTCTTTCACTATATTCCTTTTGCTGTACTTGGTAGAGTTCTTATTTCTGTTGTAAATGAAATGGCAAGTTGCGTTATCATATAACCATGTGCATCATTAGCTTGTATTCAGTGTATATTGCTCATTGACCTTGATTACCATGGTCAAGGCATTGTGTTTACATTTCCTCTGCACACCTGGAAAATGTCTACCTGTGTACTTATTCACTTGATTAGGAGGTAGTCTAGTTGAGATAATACCTGATGGTGACCGAATTCCCTAACGTAGTGGGTCAATTTAAATTTTTTGGAGTTTCCCAGTTCAAATCTGAGTTTGGAATTTGCTTCCCTTATTGGAGCTCCGTCATAAGATGTGTTGTAATTGATGAACACAGAGTTCAAGATTAACTGTATGGTGCATCGAAAATCTTGCAGGAAGCATGTATGGTCGAACTTTTGTCTTTCTTACCATAATGAAAAGTTCATCAATGACAAAAGCCATCTTCACGATTTTGGTATCCGAAATAGTTCTCAGGTACATCTATCCTTTAGCTCATCAAGAAAGTATCTTTGGATAATTTTTGTATGTGAAAGCTTTTTTCTTTAAATTTCAATAGCAAATTAAAACAACCTTGAATTATTTCCAGATTTCAATTTAGACATCTAAAAGTCATATTATTGACAATATGAGAATGGTTGGAAGGCTACTTGATTGTCCATCTAAGGTTCATGGTTGAGTTTCTTATAATGACAGCTAACATCTATATCTTAAACCCACATGTCTCTTTTTTCACCATCTGAAGAATAAGATCAACTTGCTTCTTGTTCAATCAAACTGGTATAATACAAAAAGACATCTCATGAGGGAGAAGGGAAAGAAAATATTTATTAATTTTTAGATTTCTAAAAGGATCGTATACATAAAGTGATAAAACAGCAGAAATTCCGGAGCCTTCCAGTATTGTGTAATTTCTATAAAATGGAAGAAGCCACAGATAATTTAGCTAACATATACACAAGATTCCGACTAAGAGAAGGCATACAGAACAATAAATTGTCACAAGGTTAAAATGAAAGGATCACCTAACCGCATGCAAAAGGGGCATCGGGAACTTCACCAGCCATTAGATAAAAGAGAATGATATGGGAATGCCACATTGCTAAAGACACATAAGAAATACATTCTTTCAGGCTTCAAAACATCCACTCCACCAACGCAAATTGAACGAGAAAGAGAATAATAAGGATATAGTAGTTTATTAAACTACAGAGAATGGGAAGAAGAGGAAGAAACGAAAGAAACGCTGTGAGACTGGTACACACACAGAGACGAGCTGTTTCTTTCTGCTTTGGGGTGGGAACCTGAATGAAACAAGCTCACTGAAATCAAACGAGTATCCATGCGTAGGTGTACATATATGTATATGGTATGGATAAATGTTATAAGTGTTGATGCAGGGGCACTATCATTTGCGTCTATCCATACAATATGGCCGATATGTTTATCAATCCATATTATATTTTTATTAAAAGTAAAAAATTACTAAGAATCTGATAAAATCCAAAAGCATCAATAGAATCACTTCAATTTATAATCATTTGAATAAGTGAAATAATGAAGCATCACTAAAAAATTCTAAAACAAACTATAAAATCTCCGAATCACTTAGTTTAACCAGAATTCCAGGTCTAGGGGTTTATTGTGTGTATTGTATGATACGGACAACACGACAAATGGACTAGATAGGTTCACCCTATATCATACTGTAAGATATGGGAATGGCAATGATACCCTCATGTATCTTGTCGAGAACTCGCTATACAATACATGATATGCAATAACAAATTATTCTTTTTCAATTGCTAGTTTTATTGTGAGTTCTAAAAGGGTAAAGTTAGATCCAAGTCTATGGGTGTTGGTTACCATGTTCCATGAGGAAAGAAGACTGTTCAGGATAGTGAATATTTGTATTGATTAAAGGATAATTTTACTACAGCTAAATCCCTAGTAATTACCAATATTTGGTTTATATGTTCAACTACATTGTTTTATTCTTTGATTGTATAAGAATATATTTTTGAAGGAGTAGTTCAACGTGAGGTTTAAGTATAGTATCATATTTAGCTATTAAAGAGTAAAACAACTCTTTAGCTATCTCGAACTCCTGAAAGACCTAAATAAGTCATCCTCCATATATGTTAACATAATGATCCTAGCTATAATATCATCTTTTAAAAAAATATATATATTTTTCTCTTCATCTTTTGTTACATTTGGCGTAGGGGGTAAAACAATTTTCCTAAATACATAATCAACACCCTCTAATATTAGGGCCAACAAGATTTTTTTTTCTATGTTGGAAATTTTAGGCCATTTTATTTTTCAGCCTTTCCCAATTCAAAAACACAAATTCTATGTCATTTTTAATAATTTGACAAAGATAATAACAAGAGGTATGCATTTTTCATATAAAAACACAAAAAATGTAACAAATAAAGAACAAAAAGATATTTTCTAATAAACAATTAACATAATATAACCAGATACTAAATTGCAATATCCAAAATATTTAGGCACTAAATTGTAAATATTTTCATGCACCTATCAACAATATCAAACAAACGATAGGTACCATTTTGAAAATAGGTAATCTCTGAACATATTCAGTAATTTTTGAACAAGTTCGAAGACAAAATAATAATATTGCCCCCTTTGTCTACTCTTGTAATTTCTTGTACAACTAGAGGCATACACATAATTTTAACTTTCTATTCATTTTTGTGATTTAAATTAAATATAAAGGACAGAACAATAAAATCATGTTTCAAGTATTCTATAAATCAAATAAACAGTTCTGGATAGAGTTGTAAATTTGCCCAATGTCATTTTTGTAATTCTTTAAATGTACATAGGTAGAAATGCATTTTTATCAAATGGTAGATGAGTGAATTTATCAAATAGTTAGGGGTAGATAATCGGTTTTGGCACTTAGTTTCCTCGAACGCCTCTAGTTTGAGAAAGGAACCCTAGGTGACTCTGTGGTTCGCAGGACTACACATGAAGTCGAGAGGGAAGAGAGGAGAGAGAGAGATGAGAGAGCCTCAGGCCTCTCTCATCTTCGACCATCCACCTTCTCACTTCTTTTAATTTTCTTGAGTCTAGTTGTTGAGTTGTCACTCTAGCTGCCAGGGGCCATCCCACCTCCAAGAGTGCGTCCCTCTTGATAGCCTCATGCCACCTCGAAGGAGGCTGCTTCCAACTATCTCTACGTAAAGGACTACACACTATTTTCCTTTTTTTGTGTGTGCATAGAAGCTAAAACAAGGAAGATAGGAAGATGAAGTATTTTTGGCATTTTTTACTGACTTTTCTATTTCTCTCTTTGTTTAAAAAAAGGGTTTCTTCTCTATATCTATTTTTTCTTCTTTTTAAGTAAAACTCTCAATAACAAAAGACATAGAGGTAGAAGGGAAGAAAAACAAATTTCAAATGAAAGATAAGTATTCTTTTGATCTACATCCTCCTTTTTATTCATATAACTCTTCTTAAATTTGAACTAAACAAATAGTATTTTGCTTTTGTTTTTTCAGATTTTAAATAGATCGAATATTTTTAACTCCGCTCATGTAAGGGATCACCCTTGTATTGTTGGTCCCAAGCCCGGATAAAGGAGGAGGGTTGTTTTAAGTTTTCGACAGCCAGCATAAAACTTTATCAGATTTTTATACCATGGATTACACAAATTATGAGCATTGCTTTGGGATGTCCTCGCCTAGTAACATGCTGCAAAGCCCAAATATAATGATAAGTAAGAAAGGGCCACTACATTTTTGCTCGAAATGTAGTGAATCAATTATAGAGAGGGTTCCCACATCATGGACAGGTATGGGTTACAAAAGTTAATCCCACTACATTACTGCCCAAATTTTGTGAATAATTTACAGAGAGAGTCTCCACATTTTCAATATTGACGGATGAGGGGGTTGGGAAGTCAGTTCTAAATAATAAGATTCGTATTGGTTCTTGAAATATAGGAATATTATCCGATAAGCTAATGGAGGTGGTAGATACTATGATTAAGAGAAATTCATATTCTATGTTTACAAGAGATATAGTAGGTTGAAGAAAAAACAAAGGAGATAGAGGTTAAATTATGGTACTCAGGTAAGGAAAAGGCTCGAAACGGAGTTGGTATTATAATAAATAAATATTTAAAGGATAGTGTAGTAGACATACAACAATATGGTGACCGAATCATGACGTTGAAATTAGTTTTAAGAGCAGAAGTTTTGAATATAGTTTGTGCTTACGCACCCCAAGTAGGACTAGAAGATAGTATAAAGACAACTTTTTAGGAAGAGTTAGATAAGGTCTATTGTTGAAGCGATTCACCTTTTGAGACACCTTATGAAACATTTTAGTGCAAAAAAGAAAGACCTTTACATAACATTTTTTTATCTAGAAAGCTTACGATAGGGTACCAAGGGAGGTTCTTTGGAGAACCTTGGAAAAAAAAGGTATCCCATTGACATATATTAACCTTATAAGAAACATGTACGATGGTGTAAAAACATGTGTGAAGACTCATGAAGGAATGACAGAGTTCTTTGAAGTTAATATTGAGTTACATCAAGGATCAACTTTAACTCTATACTTATTTATAGTGGTGATTGATGAGTTAATAAAACATATTCAAGATGAAGAACCTTGGTGTATGTTATTTGCAAATGACATTGTATTAGTGGAGGAGTCTAAGGAAAAAGTTAATAGAAAATTGGAACTATGGAGAGAAACATTAGAAAACAAAGGCAAAATATATAGAATATAAGTTTGATTATTTGGTTACTTCAGAGGACATAGAAATTAAAATTGGCACACATTGCATCATAGGAAAGTTTTAAATACCTAGTGTCAATTTTTTAGAGTGATGGAATAATTGATGGAGATGTTATGAATAAAATTAATGATGGTTGGTTAAAATAGAGATGAGCATCACGTATTCTTTGTGATAAGAAGATACTACTAAAGTTAAAAGGTAAATATTATAGAACAACAATTAGACCTTCATGTTTTATGGTTCTGAGTGTTGGGCAGTTAATCATCAACATGTACAAAAGATGTCTCTAACAGAAATGAAGATATTGAGATGGATGAGTGGTCATACAAGAAAAGACTGTATACATAATGAGGTTATTAAAGACAAATTAGGAATGACACAAATAGATGATAAAATGAGAGAATATCGTTTAAGATGGTTTAGACATATATAAAGAGGATCAAAAGAAGAACCTTTAAAAATGTATGAAAAACTAAATTTGGAAAGTATTAAAAGAGGTAGAGGACGACAACAAAGAATCCATGTAGCCGACCCCGTCTAGTATGGGAAAAAGGCTTAGTTGTTGTTGTTGTTGTTAAATAGATCAAATATTTTCTGAAATAACTTTGTTACGATCTATTTTGTCCTAGGCAAAGGCAATGCGACAGAAGAAGGGGAAGCTGGTTACTCGTAGAGGGTTTTCAACCTAAAAGATTTTTTTATTGTATATTGATAAATAAGCAAATACTTGTTTATATACATTGGCTTTTTCCTTCCCCATATTTTTTATTGTATATCGATAAATAAGTATAAGCTTGTTTAAGACACAATAACTCACAATGATATGCTCATCTGATCAGCCAACGGTCGCAGTGATATTGAAAGTAGTGGTTCGTTCCAAATATGCATTCTCAAGGGGAGTTCAAACTCAAGATTGACAAGGTTTTTGTCGACTCTATTTCCTTCTCATGAGTGTGGCTGGCTTTCACCCTCCACTCTCTTTTCAGTAGCTTCGTTGGTTGTTTAAGTAATGGAGCCGAGTAATTTGTTGTGATATTCTACTCTTTCATCCACTTGCACTGTTAGCATAGAATCCGTTTCAAGCCATACTTGACCACGCCTTGAACACCAGTTGAGTTTGGAATGAATCATTTATCCACAACGTCTTTAAGATTCTAAAACAAGCTTCATATTGTCGATGTGCCTGCTGCAGAAAGGGTTACAAGGTATGAAGTTATAAAGCAACTATAGTGTATAAATCTATTATGCAACTTTCATTTAGCCAATAGCAATGATCATTTACAAGCATTGAGAATCAGTAGTTCTTTGTTACTCAGCTTAGGTGTGTGCTCTCACATACACACATATATCTATCTCTCTATCTCTCTCTCTCTCTATCTATCTATATATATATATATATATATGAAAACCGGATCCTACCTACTTATGACATGCCCACTTACATTTAACCATTGCTTTTTAGTGGTATAACTATAATTTTAAAAAGTTAAAGGTTTTTTAAAATATAAGAAGAGCAATGGTATCATATTTTTTGTTTCTGAATAACAATTATCGAACATGAGTGAGCAATATCAGTCGTGGGTAGGATCCAATGACTTTGTATATACATATATTGTACCAAATAAATAAAAAATATGAAACACTATTCCACTGGTTAAACAAATGAAAAGGTTTATTCATGACTGAATCCCACATTGAATCAATCCCATTATGATTCTCAATTATAGGAATGGAATGCTTATCACTGTAAGAGAATTTCGATGAAACGATGTGGCAAAAGGCAACAATGTTACTTAAATGTCATGAGACTCTTCTTTGATAAATCAGTTGATTCATGCACACACACACAATCAGACGTGTATTGGAGGAAAGTTACAGGATGCAAACCATCTATATATGCTTCATTCAAATATTTCAACTATATGATCACAGGTCATCAATGATTGAAATTGAAAATAAAAAGTATTATACTTTTTACGGGATACTTAATTACTTTCTATGTGTATTTTTCACTTTTGTTTTCCAAGGAAAGTCAGGCATCGGATTCGGCTATATACATACACACACATATATATATACATATATAATATATGCTAGCACAATTAGGTGTTAGTATCTAAATAAATCTTAATTATCCATCTTTGATAATAAATTATTGAAATTCAAATTTAAGCAAAAAATATAATGTATACTTTTTTCAGATGTACTTTATTTGCATATATACCTTTACTTTTAAATTTAAATTTCAACCATCCATCAAAATAAGATTGATGATTGAAAATTATTTGGATGTGCTAATATCTAAGTATGTTAGCATGTATTAGGTTATTTCTCTCTCTCTCTCTCTCTCTCTCTCTCTCTCTCTCTATATATATATATATATATATATATATATATATATATATATATATATATATATATATATATATATATATACACATTAACATATATAGAGAGAAGGTGGAGATGCAAACCACGAACATGAATTTGAAACTAATATCAATCATCCGATTAATGGACAATAGTAGAAATTTAAAAATAAAAAAATGAAAAGTATATGTTTGGACAATATATGTATGCACTAAATTAGTTTATAAGTGTCGTATAAATAAAAATCAGAACAATGAAAGATCAACGGCAGACACGCCATGGGAATTCTCATTGACCGATCAATGGCAATGGAGTAGATAGCTCTTTCAACTTTACCAGTGTAAGGTGGAGGATGATGGCGGAACACAACCTTGGTTTTGACGCCCCGAGCCCAACCTGGGTGCGGCTGCCCCGAGAAGAATGTCAACCTCTCCACATCAAAAAAAAAGGGCATCACTTCATATTTCTTGTAATAATCAAAGTCTTGCTCAGACTGGTAGTTGTGGCATCAAATGTTGTATTAGTCGTGCATTCAGCTAGGCTTGACTAGTAGTTGAGGATTGTGCAAACGAGTTTTGGGGTTCAGATCAAAAGAGAAAGCAGATCGGGTCACAATGTATATATACTTGGTACCTTTCATATGACATATCTATAATCATCTCATACGACGCAGTTTTGTGTGAGACCCCACTCTCATAAATACCACAATATATCTCAGTTTCCAAGTGAGATGAACGGTAGGATTCCTTTCATCGTATATAAACTGGATCTTACTCATCTCTCACATGTCAACTCGTCCAACCATTGCTTTTTGGTAGCATGAGTGTAATTTAAAGAATTTAAGGATTTTATTATAACAGATAATATTATTATATTCATATTCCTGAAAAGTAATAATCAAGTATGAGTAAGAAGCATCAGTGGTGCCCATGATCCAATTACTATATATAATTAGATCTTGTCCTCGCTAACATGGTCACTCATGCCCACCCTTTCCTTTCTACTGGCGTGAGTATAATTTTAAATGCGTAAAAGTTTAAAAAAAGGATGAAAGATAATATTATTATACTCATGTCTTTGAAAAATGTGGTTGAACATGAGTGAGCAGCATGTGATAAAGAGGATGTAATTTTCTCTCTCTCTCTCTCTCTCTCTCTCTCTATATATATATATATATATATATATATAGAGAGAGAGAGAGAGTGGTCCATGCTCAAACTAATACATGATTAAATCTCTTCAAACATCTCCACAGTTCAATCACTGCGATCAACAATAAAGATTTTAAACAAAAACAATAGATTGTATTAATTGTGTATTAAATGTGAGTATGAAAAGTACAATGATACATATTTTTTTTAAGATTCAAATTTCTGCCATTTATCACGACAATCGAATGGTGAAATTATTTGAGGATATTTAAGCATGGACGAGAATCGTGTACGTACCACTATATGCATATATATGTATATATAGATACTACTACATACTTGTACATATATATATATATATATATATATATATATATATATATATATATATATATATATATAGAGAGAGAGAGAGAGAGAGAGAGAGAGAGTAGTCTTTGTGCACATAAATCATCTTAAACATCCTCACCATCCATCTCATTGTATCATAGCCATCCAATACCTCACCATCTTGATGTCCTAGCATCCCTATGCAACAACTTCTTCTCTCTCTCTCTCTCTCTCTCTCTCTTTGGCATTTGTAACCCCTATGCATCCACCATCTCTCTTTTGTATGGTGGGTAATAGATATATCTCTCTTTTGTTTTCTATCTTGAAGGAGCAACCTCCATCATTGAGTGTGGATCACTATCCCTTGTGAGTCATTTCTCTCACTATGGATTAGAGAAGTAGGGTTTTGATTTGAGGTGTTGATCTTAGGGTTTAATGTTTATCATTTTCATATTTGGTTAACTTGTGTTATTCTTCACTGTTTGTGGGTTTTGAGAATCTTTGAACTTCTCTATTAGCCTTTCTTGATTTTGTATTTTATTTGTACACACTCCACCTTTTGGATGATGTCTTGCAATAGTGTATCTTTCGGTTGATGTCTTGCAGCAAGTGGCATGTAATATGACAACATGTTTCGTTAATGGGATCTTGAGGTTTTTGCCTAGTCTTCTTCTTTCTTTATTTCATCTACTAATCTTTCTTGGATTTGGTCTTTACCTACTTGCCTCCCACTTCTGTTATTCTTGATTGTTGGTGGGTTTTGAGAAGCAAGGACAACTCGAATTTCACTATGGATAGCTGGTCTAGCTTTGAATGTTTTCGTACAATTGTATTAAGTGTATTACAGATCAACCCATTTGAAACACACTTTGAAGTGTGCAAACTAGAAACACCAATGCCCTTGTCTAATTTTCTAATAATCCATTTGATCTTAGGGTTTATTCTTTTTTACTCTTTCTCTCGTATCTTTGTAAATGTGGAGGCTATTTGTTTAATGTCTTTTTAGGAAATCAAGAGGTTTTATGTTTCATATCTTTTTAGAAATAGAAGAAATTACTTGTTTTATATGGTGGTCATTGGAAATCATTTTAAGAACTCAATTAGTGAGACCGATATTTGGTAGTGCAGATTTTGCTCAGTCAGCATTTGACAAGCAACAATTACATAGTAGGCTCATACCTTATGTTCCAACAATAGATTTAAATGAACTTAGTTTGGCAATTCTTGAATACTTTGGAAAAAGTCAGAAAGACATTTTTCTCGTTATCACTCTAATAAAGTTTTTTAGGTCTAAATCACTCAGGATAGAACCGTCTCCGAAATTTTGGTATAGACATTTCATATATTTTAATTGATTTTGATTATCCTTTCATATTATACCTTCAATGTTGTTCATTTATACATGCATACCTTTAATGTTGGTATGTTTTTATGATTATTATAGCCATGGTCTAGGGAAAAACATAATGAGTAATTATTGGACGTGTTTGGGGCTTTTATAAGTCTTGGGAAGAGCATAGGAATCAAGTTCATAAGTACCATAGTGCTATTTATTGTTTGTTTTAGTGTGCAGAAGATGCTCTTGTTGTCTACACAAGTTTCGTTAAAGAGAGCTCCTGGTGTAGAAAGGTAACTATAAACATTAGTTTTTAAGACATTGATTTGAACTTTAAATAGGGTCTTATACTATGTCTTGTGTTAGAGACGACTTGCCAAACATGCCCAACATGCAGTGGGTCAATGAACGTTCATATTTCTAGTTCTCATCACACAATTGGCTACCATTATTTTCAATGTGTCTGATATTAGTATAAGTATATTATAGTATTGAAAATTCTTGTTCTAGGTGCAATTTGAGTCATGTATTAATATCACTTTAAACTTTATCTAGTCTTGTAGGTATATGATGTGAGTAAAGAATACCAAAAACATGTTTCAATTACATCTTTAAAATGATGGAGATAATAGTAGTGTATCACACATTACACCTACCATGTGTAATAAATATCGTGACTTAGAGATGGAGTTGGAGAACATGAAAAGAGATTTATGCATGCAAAAGGCAAAGAAGAAGAAATATAAGGAGGAGATGATAAACATGTTAAATTGTATATAGCTAAGTGAACTTAATGATGACACGATTTGATACCTTCATAATAAATGTATACTATGGCGACTTTGGTCTTTTATTTACTCCTACTAAATGTTTGAATTTCTTCTCCCAATGCTTGCCCATTAATATGTGTTCAACGTATGACCTTGAGCTTATTCGATGGCGAGTGTGTGCATTTTGGTCCTCTAAAATCAATGATGGCTTAGAATTTCAACCAATATCTCCCTATGATGTTTCTTTATTTTCTTTGATGCTTACTTTTTTCCTCTTTTTTATTATAGGTTATTTTATACACATCTGTAGTAGGATAATAGAGGAACCTTCTGGCATGATTAGATTTTATATTTCTCCTGTAGGAGATCCCAGGGTGTTGAGGCAACTGTTTTGAAATGAAAGGAACTTTGTGCAAAAGGAACGTTGTATAATTGCGAGTTGTTATTTCTTCTGTTCTAATTTTAATCATTCTCTTTGTATTTTCTTTGTTTGACCGAAACTTATAGAGGATATACCCTTTGTAAAAGGGAACCATTCCTTGTATCATTTTGTATGTATCATCCTATTTCTTTCGAGTTCCACTTTTATTATTGTCAATAGTTATTGTTTGTGATTAATGCACCAAAATAGCTAGTATATGGATAATCAACCTCGATGTTGAAGCTACCATTTTAAATGACTAACTCAAAGGCATAATCCATGTAACCTCCATCACAACCATAATTACTATTTGTATCACAATTGATCAGCTCCTCCTGAGAAAGGCTAATTAGTTCTCATGTAACTAGGGCATTAATCCCTTCTATTCCTTCAGTTATAGAAAATGACTAACAACTTTCTAGTGCATATAAAATGCTAGCTTAGTGATTCTCACAAGTTCTTAACTTCAATCAAATTTAGTACAATAAAGTGAAAAAACTTTAGAACTCATCACATTGTGTGAGAACATAAAGAAAAGAACAAGTCAAAATCGATGTGTGTATGTGTATCATCAACATGCTTTTTGATAGATTATGAATACATTTTTTTATAATTGGTAGGACCAAGCGAGATAAACTCTCGGATATCAAACTCATCATATTCAACCTTATACATACATTGAAACACATAACTATTAACAACACAACAATATAAAGAGACTATAATAAATATGACACTTATTATTACATGTTAAACTTCAGTGGTAGAGTAATCACAAACAAATCAAATTGGAGAAACATTCATTGTTATGTATTATACCCACTTGCATCAATTCTTGCAATCGCCACCAATAATAGAACAAATTCTTCTATGCTCCCAACACTTTTTTCTTCTTAATAAATTACAAAAATAAATGTAGCATAAATAAAAATACATAATAAGTACATGCTAAATTACATAAATAAATTAAATATTTCAAATTATATCATGAAAAACAAGCCACATTTCTTCACCCTAAGACATGTATGTTGTTTAACTACCGCCTGGATCCCATGAAGTAGTGTTACTACCAACATCTCCATCAACCAAACTCCCTCATTCACTACATAACACCTGCACATTGAAAAGAAGGAAATTAGTATAAAGTCAACAAACTTTTACAATAAGAAATTGAGTTAAACTTAGATGAAATCTCCCACATTAATAAAAGGAAAACATAAGTCAATAACATAGGGAGAATCTCTCAAATCTTCAACACTAAATTGAAGGTTCTTCGATGTTACTCTTGACCTAATAAGTTAAATCAATTTAACATGTATACATATTATCAAAACGATCTAAACAAAATACAAAAACACTATATGATAAAGTTCACATAAAGAGAATGAGTACCTTTTGCTTTATTACAATTTCTTTTATCAAGATGTATCCCTCCACAACCATGGCATTTCCTAATTAGTATAGGTTCAATGATAGCATCAAGTTGTTGCCTATATTAATACATTAAATGTTAATCAAATAAGCCTTTTAAATTTATATACTAACACCAAAATAATATCATAAAATAGTGTTAATTAGCAAATACTGTTTTTGGGGTTGTGATAGCATTTATGAGCATCATGTTTAGGTCGAGAACATATATGACAATTTATGGTAAACTTTTTATCACTTATGTCAAACTTAATTCTTTTTTCACTGCCTTTAGAACAATTTTTTTCTCAGTCTTGTAAAATGATTCCACTAGTGACATCTTCTGTAGAACTTACAATATTTATATTTTCAAGTTTTTTAGATTTTTGTTGATTACAAGCACTACCCACTACATTATGAGAACTTAATTGTGAATTTTTCTCTTCGAGATGGATTGTTAATTTGTAAATAGAATCTAATGTCCCTTTATAACTTTCATCACACTTCAAGGCTTCTTTTATACACTTTGCATTTTCAAAGAAAACATGTGTCCTTGCAAGTTGTGATGTACTTGGCTCAATATATGGTATGAAAGAACTATATTGGTTAATGCTATCTACCATTGCATTTCTGGTCCACCTTTTAATAATACAATGATTTGACAACTGATGAACACACTTAGCCCTAAACACTGCCAACATATGAGCACATATAATACCTGCATTATTCCAAACTCGACATCTGCAAGTAGACAATTCTTGAGTACTTTATGTGTATGTAATGGGATAAACTATTTTTGTTTTATCTCATCATATATAGATCACTTTATATCAACTCACGTCATCATAAAAGTATAAGCTTAGTATGACAAATAGTAGTTTTAAGAAATTATTTTTGACATTTCTAAAATAGCATTGGAGTATAAATGTCTCACATATGTGCTAGCAATAAACTATCAAATACACATGGCTTAACCCCATATCTCATTTGAAAATCATATAACTTTTCTTGGTAGCGATGCACTTTAAACACATCATCAAATTTCTTCACAAAGATACTCACTGGAGTACTAGAATCAAGCCAACTTGAGGGTATGACATTCATACTTTCACTACATTGGGTTGTAGTTATTCCTACTATAAAAATCTCAAGAGAGTAATGAGAAGCTCAAGAATCACAACTTTACCAAAGATCGGTCACCCACTTTCTCTAATGCATTTTAAGAAACATTTGTATCATCTCATGTCATTTCTCTTTGAATTCCTCTCTGCTCCCTTAGTGGTAGAACTTAAACATGTCCACGTTTTAGGTTACCCGAAACTAGGAACATAACCAAACTATACAACAAACAGTTTTGGTTTCGAGTTTTGCGATTCTAGATCCGATTTTTGCATGGTTTCAAATTTTGTTCCAAGATGGATCTGGATCCGATTTAGTTATATAACTATTAAATAATTTAAACTATATAAGTTTATATAAGACTATAACTATATAAGTTTATAACTATTGTATTACATTATACATACATATATTACATTAAAAAGGATATAGTTATTTTATATAAGTTCTTATAAGTTATAACTTATTAAGTATTACATTCATTAATTAATTTATGCATACATGATATATTACATTACAAAATGTATGTAGACTATATAGTAGTAATGTAACTATGTAAGTTTATATATATATATATATATAATGTAATAGTGTAACTATGTAAGTATATAGCATATTACATATATGATATGTGTAATATTATATAACATAACTATATAAGTATTGTATTATATATAAAAATAATAATACATAAACTGAAGTTATAATATTATAAATATAATATATTATATGTATAAAAATTTATACAAGATGTGACATATATAATAAAAATAAAAGAGATAATGTACTTGACCATAATTCACTTACCTATGAATTATGCTTCATACGTATCTTCTTATGTAGAGAGGAATTAAAACACATGTAGTTCTCTTACCTTTTAGTAAAAACCCCTTACCTAAAGTGATTGATCCTTAACTTAATCATTATTGTCTCTTCATATTTGTGTGAGATCAATGTCAATAGTACCCATAAGATTTAAGGTCTAAGGTTATGAGTTAAAATGGTGTTCTCTAATATATTACCGCTTGCACTAAATACTTAGCCTACAACAAAAATTCAGGTTGGAACAACAAAAACATTCTTAGTAATTAAAGATAAAATTGGATAAGTAAATTGATGCTCTTGCCACCATTTTAAGTGTACCTCTAATCGGTTGTATTTGAGGTCATCTAATCTTCAAACCATTTTGTACACATAGGTTGAGTACATGATGGGCACATCAAATATGAAAAATTTATTGCCCAAAATAGGCTAATATATTATTTGTAATTCAGAAATAATACATGTATTTGCAGTAACATTATTAAGTGAAATTAAAAAAAATTACAAGATAATTGATATTCTTTAAAAACCGATTTTAACATATAACAAATATTTTGTGTGGTATGTGATTTATCAAAACAACAAAGTGCAAGAAGACGTTTTTGAATTGACCAACTCTAGTCTATCTAGTGAAGTGAACAGTAACACCCATATATGCATGCAACTGCCAATTATGAGTCAATATATCAACACATAGTGATACACTACACTCAAATGAATAAAAAAATAAAGCTAACACTTTTAGGTTGTATTTGTTGAACTTTTTGCACTAAAATAGTTTCCTACACAAATGATATGTTAGTACTTGTACCACTATCTATATTTTTCACGCTTTCTTGATTAAGCGGTATTGACTTCATAGGTCTTTAAGGAATATAACAACTCTGGCTTCTATTCAAAATGACTTTTTCTTTGTTTTTGGAACTAAAAGAATCATCACCACGGTAAGCCATTCACTAAACAAAAATAACTAAACAAATTATAAATAAATAAAATATGAATGCAATTATATGGAAACAAAAAAATTAGAGCACAAAATTAGCAAGAGTTAGAAAAAGAGTAAAGTTGCAAAAGAAAGAGCTAGAGCTCATGAGTGTATGATTTCAGTTTTGAAAATTGCTATTTATAGAACACAAACATTATTCATGAATAGTTTTTACTTTTTAAAAATATTTTTAAAATTTTACATTTAAAACAAATCAGTTAAATGATAAATTGGATGATCAACATGATTGATCGTTGATTGATGGCTAACCAATAAATGGGTGCCACATAGTGCCAACTAAATTTAAAAAAATTAAAAGCGGTCAATTGTGATCGCTTAACAAGTACATGAGTGCCACATGGCACCTGAGTATTGGAGATGTAAAAGTGGGCACCGCGCTGCACCCATTGTCTAGCCAGCCAGTCAGGGATGATGACCGCCTAGCCAATACCTGAGTGCCACATGGTGCCTGGGTACTGAAGAGGTGACAACGGGTGCTATATGTCACCCACTATCCACTTGATCATCTTCGCTGACCGCTTGACCAATACATGAGTGCCACATGGTGCTCGGGTACTAGAGAGCTGACAACCGGTCTAGCTGTCAATGATAGCCATTGTCCTATTAGTGTGTTATATATAATAATATATATAACATCAAATCATAGAGTATCACATGGTGCTCTCTTTTTAAACATATATTTTAATCACTGATTCTGGGTCGAAACTGAAACTGGTGAATTTTAGATCTGGATTAGTGGATCTAAACCAGCGGTTTGGTTATGGAATCGATCGAGCGGTTCAAACCGAAACCAAACCGTTGGTTTTCAGAGTGGTTCCTGTTTCATCTGGTTTGAGGGTTGGTTTGATTTTGGGTCGAATTGCCTGTCCGATTCTGAACCGACCATGTCTAGTAAAACTATTTGTTTAATTTCTCTTGAAAATTAGGATAATATATATAGGCCACTAAGATGTTTGGGAAACTTTTATGTGATATGCCACATAGTAAAATGATGAACTGTATTTGAAAGAAAATACTTGTCCAATTGCAACTTTTATAACTAGATCTTGTTCAATAAAATTAACGTTAGAAGCTCGAGGACCCATAGCTTTCAACTATTCCTTAAACAACCACGCGGAGGAGTCTATCTTCTCATCCCCAAGCAATGTACATCCAAGTAAAATTGATTGGTTGTGGTGATTAACACTAGTAAAAGGAGCAAAAGGCATATCATATTGATTTTTCTTATATGTTGTGTCAATTAAAATTGAATCACCAAAATAGTAATAGTCCTCTCGAGCCATACCATACACCCAAAAATAGTTGTATACCTTCTTCTCATCCCCAAGCAATGTACATCCAAGTAAAATTGATTGGTTGTGGTGATTAACACTAGTAAAAGGAGCAAAAGGCATATCATATTGATTTTTCTTATATATTGTGTCAATTGAAATTGTATCACCAAAATAGTAATAGTCTTGTCGAGCTATACCATACACCCAAAAATAGTTGCATACCTTCTTCTCATCCCCAAGCAATGTACATCCAAGTAAAATTGATTGGTTGTGGTGATTAACACTAGTAAAAGGAGCAAAAGGCATATCATATTGATTTTTATTATATGTCGTGTCAATTGAAATTATATCACCAAAATAGTAATAGTCTTGTCGAGCCATACCATACACCCAAAAACAGCTGCATACCTTCTTCTCTTTACCGATTTGAATAACATAGTAGAAGTTTGCATCTTTTAGATTTTTTTGTTCAAAGTATTCCAAAGCACTTTGCAAATCAATCCCTGAGTAACTCTCATTTTTTTCATAGATAACTATATACATGACACTTAATGTAAGGCACATATTAGATGCCATTATCACCTGCCACATCATATCATTTGCCTTCAATACAACCCTAGAAAAATTATTTGCTATCATTTGCTTGCTTGGAGAGGTCAATCCTCTCATTGACTTTTGCATGTTAAAACTTTGAAGGAGAATGCAAGTAGTGATTATGAACTGCATCAAGTTCATGCAAAACCAATTTCTTTTTCTTTTAAAATAAATCAATTATTACTCTTGCCATGCAACCACATCTCTTAGCAACTTTTTCCTTTTCACATTGCTTTTCTCATCCTTATGTCCTTGTACATGTAAATATTGCCCAACAAATTTGTTCATCTCTATCTTTTCTTTAGGTATGTTTATGTACACTGAACCCCACATCCTAATATATGAGTTATAAAATTTATATGCTTCATCGTATGTTTCAAACTCCATGTCTAAATAGGGTATAAATTGTAAGGATACTGTTGGGATGCACTTTGTTAGTTGCTTTGTAGGATTATTGGGAGAATCACTAAAATTCAACTCCATTACTTCTTTTTCTTTGTTTGCATTGCTTCTCATTGATGCTCTACTACAATTTAACCTTTCAGCTACAACGCTACTGGAAGAGTCCTAACTTATATCTATAACTCATTGACAATACTCCACTTGTTTGTGTAATCATCTTAAACAAAAAGGAAAATAATAATATACATATTTCTAAAATATGTCAGCAAATTCAAAGACATGCCTAATATATTAGATGGAGATGAAGACAAGCAAGGTGTAGAGAAGGCTACAAGTATCATAGTGATTACTTGACCTGAACGAGGACTTATAAGTTCATGAACCTTGCCTTTCCGTGATGCAATATAAGTTGACTTGACTGAGCTCATAGTTTATATATGTGTGTGCCATTTGTTAACAGCTTATCATCATATTAAATATATATTTTTTACAACATGCCGTGTATGATTCAATACTCTCAATTGGCTAACAGCTCGCTACATGGATTCAATTAACATACTTTTCATATAAGATACATCTTTACGTAAAGTTGGAAACACGCAAGGCTTGTCCATTGTTTTTCACACGCTCATGGTTTGAACTCAAAATCTAAATCTCTCTCTCTCTCTCTCTATAGATATATATATACATATACATATATATATATATATATATATACATATACATATATATATATATATATGTATATATATATATACATACATATACATATACATACATATACATATACATATATATATATATATATGAAATTTGGATCCTGTCCTAAGTGACACCTACTTCCTAATGCCTACCTACTCCTTTTAGGTACATGAGCATAATTTTAAATTTTTTAAAGAGTTTTATAAAAGTATATAAGGTACTTATGTCACTCAAAAGCAATGAGTGAATGTGAGTAGATAATATCCAATCACTCTAATATATGTATGTATATATATGTGTGTGTTACATATATTAAGTATATATTTTACATGCACTTCTAATTGAATGATTTGGAACATCGTAGACTAAATTTTATATTTTATGTAAAATATCTTATATTAATTGATTTTTCAAATTACTTTATGTAGGTTGAAGTGGCGTTGAATTGGGCATGTTATACATCCGGGGTTTGATCCTCATGACCTGTGGAGTGGGGTGGGACAGGGTTTAATGGGAGGCCTGAAAAACTGTCCCACTCCGCCCCATTGCCATCCTATATGCTGGTTTCATTCTACACTTGCAATGCAAAGTTAGGGCTTTGCTCATCTGCTGAAGCCACCTCAAAATGAGAGAGAGTCTCGATCCGGCTTGCGGCGGTACCTGTAGTTCGAGCCGAGCTAAGTCTCTCTGTCTTCCATCTTATTAAAGTGATAGTTCATGGCTCGTGTGCAGTTGTGTGGAGCATAAGCTAAAACAAGCCGCGATCAAAACGATCTGAATATAAGGTTAGCTCAAAAGCATTTTAGGTAATTTCCACGGAGAAAATGAAATTCTTGATGAGCTGTTTTGGCAAATAAAATTCGACTACACAAGCCTACCCGAGACAAGCTGCTCTATGAGATGAGCTGAACCGATCTACTGGTTTAAATAAGAATCCAACTGCTCCCGGAACCGGCAGTAACCGGAACCGATCGAACTGACCCAGAACCATGCCGGAGAACCCCAAGTTCGGTTACAGTTCATGGTCTTTGAAAACCGGCTTGAAAGCATAATCACGGTTTCAAACCACCATTATGTTTTAAATATATTTTCCAAAACCCTTTATCACAAATAGATCGTTAGGTCAATCATAAGTCGCTCTCCACCGTTGCCGCTGATGGGGGAGTTCGACTCCTAAAGTGTGCTTGCATTTAAAAAAAGAAACTTTGAAACTAGCGGTAGCGGTTTCAAGGTTGGTTCCGGTACAGAATCCCGGTCAAACATGTCTACACGAGAAGAGATGAGCCAAAAATTAAGCATGAATCCGATCAATTACAGCTAACTTTCGCACTAAATGGTTTGAATAGCAACAAAAAATTTCCTAATTTAGAACTGCATATGGAATATGACCATCCAAAACTGAGTGCGCCAATTTTAAAATTAAATTATCCGATTCCAATATACGTATATCCACAACTTATGATACTGAAAAAAGGACTTGGTCAATTCTGGAAAAATGAGGTTCATAAGGGGACGTGGCAGCAAGAGACACGATAATATTTATTGCAGCTAACCTTCAACTCTAACCAGTCAAGTCTTTCAAAAGCAGTTTCTCTTTGACCTGTGAATCAGGGAGCAGGAGATTCGGATTGCAAACCAAACGTTTCGAGGAGTCCGTCGTCGGCCTTTCCTCTTTGACCGGCAGCCTCTTTCGCCGAGTCTTCATCTCTCGACGTAACCGTCCCCTATGCATATTGAATTCAGCAGGTCTTGTTTGCCGATTGCATCTGCAAAATAGTATAAATATTGCAGATAGAGATCATTCACAGGCATTCATCTGTGTATTTCCGATTGTTTTTCATCAAATAAGGGATAATCCTGACAGACACCATCTTCTTGTTTCTGGTTACACCGAAATCTTCTTTTCCTTCAGTTATCTCGACTTAAAGCAGCGTCAAGATTGAAGGTTGGTCTTTGCGAGCATTCATCTGTGTATTTCCTGTTGTTCGTCTTCGAATCTTTAGCTGATCACCATTATATTATCTCTTACACACCCTCCAAAGGAAACTTCATTAAAGTGTCAAGATTTTATGAAAACGTCTAAAATCGACCCATTTGTTCACAGGCCAACCAGATCTTCCTTGATTCAACTATAGAAAGGAAATCTTCTTTGTTATGTCCCACATAACATCAAGTCTGAAGCTAGAAACCGTTCACAAGCATTCATCTGTGTAGTTCCTTTTTTTTATCACAAAGTTGAAGGAACCAACCATATAGGGATCATCATCCCCTTGTGTCTGGTTATTGCACATCCAAAACAGTATCAAGATTGAAGTTGGAGATTATTCTCTGGCATCTATCTTTGTATCTTTTATTGTTGGTCACCCCGGCATTGAAGAAATCATCCTTACAGTGATCACCACCTTTTGTTCTTGTTATTGTTGACACCAAAGTCACAATTGAGTGAGCATATCTGCCTCCTTCAATATGCCCATAAGCAGTATCTTTGCATGTTTCCGCAAATCCTCTTCTGTGGTTTCGTTCGCTGAAACCGACGACGAGAAACTCGGCCATGAGACTGAAAGCAAGCTGGGATCTAACTCTTGCATGTGGAAGGTGATCCTTTTCAAGAGTCATAAGAGCTTGGTGGCGGACAAGTATGACAAGAAGTCGACGGTGGAGCGTTCTTCTTCTTCTTCGAAGACGAAGAAGAACAGTTTTCATCGGCTGTCTGGATCGTCTGCTCGGCACTGGAAAGTGCAAGACTCCGTGCCGGAAGATGCTGGAGCTGAGGAAATCCCGCAGATGGGTGTCGTGCTAGTGAACAAAAGATCGAACGAGGACGAAAGGGAGGAGATGGTGGTGGTGCCACCAGCAAAGGAGGTAAACCTGTGGAAGAGGAGGACCACGGGGCAACTTCCACATTTGCAGCTCAAAAGACGATGAACAGTGGAATTTGGAAGCTGGCCTGAAATTGCATTTTTTTTAAAAGAAATGTTTTGTCTCTTTTGTTCTTTGATAAGGATTTATTTCCCGTATTTTCTACATGAAAAATTGTATATTGTGTAGTTATTGTAATCGAAGGCCTTGGCATGCCTGCCTACCACCTCATTATCGATCTCGTGACGTTCATCTTGATGATTCTTTGCTGAAGAATCGTGAGAGTAGCATATTTTCCATTGCATGCATGCATGTACATACATGTTGCAAGCTGCACAAACAGCGGGATTCGACTAATAAGATTGAAGGTCATGAGCTCAATACTCAGGGTAGGTGGTGCAAGAAACTTTTCTGAACAAACTTTGCAAGTAATTGAATATGGCTTGTTCGTTCTATGTTCACTGTAGCAGACCCAGAAACTGACCTGAATCTGTTTAGAGTGGGGTGAGCTACGTGTCGTGGGCGACGGACTCAGTTGTGGGCTATACTTTTTCTGGTTTTGGTTGATTTTCAAGATTTCGTGTGGGACAGACTTCTCGCATTCCTCAATGTCTCAACGTAGATCCACCACACTAATGGTACAGCGCAATAAAAATAAACGAGTTTGGGATTGAATCAGTGTATGGAATTTTCCGAGACAGACATGTATGGGAGGGGGCTCAAGCCCTCGTTTTGGATGGTTCTACCAATTTAATCATCGGTTTCTACTTTTCATCACCTTCCACTATTCTTACTTTTCATCATCTTCACTCAAAATCACACTTCATCGAGTGGTTTTATATTTTTGGTAGTTATAATAGTAGTTTTGATGGATAAAAGAATTTAATAGTAGAACCATACGAAACAAGGGTTTAAGCACCACACTCAAATGATCATGGACCCACTCTCTCTCTTTCTCTATATATTATTTGAAGGTAGTATGATGTCCTTAGATCTATACAATGTTTAAATATTTTGATTGTTCGATCTTTAAAATTAATGACCAATATTTGAATTAAAAGTATCATTTATACTTATATTTAATGCACCCATTGTAAAGTAATTCAAATTTCTCGTTGATATGTTTAAATATTTTTATGTACTTAAAGACATTATGCATTTAGAACTACTTCTATATATGTAATATTTACACTTATATAATATTTACACTTATATATAAGGTAGTTTGAATAGAGTCTCTAGGTGGAATCGTGGAGGGATAAAACTATTCAAGTTTACCTCAGTGTTAACTCACTAACATAAACTCATATTTGGTTTTAGCCTTGTCAACATCAAACAAGTTGAGTTTCTAAACCGCCACTAATTTTCTCACGAGTCAACTTGCTATCATCCTTAGAATTGTAAACTAATAAGATTTTACGGTCTAAGATGGCGATTTAACTACTATATATATATTCGTAATGGCTCGTTTACCCATCACGAGCTGCTCATAAACTTGAAAGAACAGGAAGTGTTAGGATGCTGATGATCGTGAACGATCGTATTGAAAACGAGTAGAAATTAAGAGTGACGAGAGAGCCACAGACGAGCTTTGTCCGGTTCATTCGGCTCTTTTACCAGCAGTATCGTTAGCTACCTTAGACATGGCCGGTTTAGGGTAAACCATAACCAAGTTCCAAATTATTAGATCGGGTTCCTATTTTGAGTTAAATGAAACCGGAATTGAAGTGGATGGTCTTTGGTTTTGGGTCCAGTTTCTGACTGGTTTCAACGGTTCCGATTTCAGTCAGTTTCTGACTTGATTCGGTTTCGATTGGAACCGGCCATCATGCCTACTGTGGTACCTCATTCCCGATACGCGAATTAAAGAGTGCGATGCGTAAATATTCATTACTTACGCGGCTAAGAGTAAAAAGACCAAAAGCTTTTTCCATCTGAAAATCTAGACCGTCGGATCTGGGCAGTGGATATGGCAGTGGCGGAGATGCAAGAAGCCGCCTCTCGTTCGTCTATAAATAGAGGTTCGCCCCACTCCGCAGCATGCATTTTTGGGTCTTCGGCTCTCTCTAGGGTTGCCCTCGCCCCATGTCTCCACGTGATGACTGGAAGAAGGCGGGATCAGAACTAACAACGTTTGGGAGGGAAACTGCTACCGTTGTCGTCTTCTGTATATTCCCTGAATTCTGATCATCGGAAAAGGCGAATCGTAAAAGACTAATCTTTGCATTGTAACGGTGAAGTGAAATTCATCGATTAGGGGAAAAAGAAGGTCGAATTTCAATTGAGTTGAAGGAGGAGGAGAGATGGATACGCGGTTTCCTCACTCGCCGGCGGAGGTGGCGAAGGTGCGGACGGTTCAATTCGGAATCCTGAGCCCCGACGAAATCCGGCAGATGTCCGTCATACAGATCGAGCACGGTGAGACGATGGAGCGCGGGAAGCCGAAGCCTGGTGGGCTCAGCGACCCACGGCTCGGGACGATCGATCGAAAGGTGAAGTGCGAGACTTGCTCGGCCAACATGGCGGAGTGCCCTGGCCACTTTGGCCACCTTGAGCTCGCCAAGCCCATGTTCCACATAGGTTTCATGAAGACCGTGCTTTCCATCCTTCGATGCGTCTGCTTCAATTGCTCTCACATCCTCGCAGATGAGGTAAATTTCGCCAGCCCGGGCCTTCCTTCTGGTTAGTTTTGTTCTTCAGCCTGGTGTTTGTTGGGATTCCATTCCTTTCTCCGTAGGTGCCAATGCTTAGTTTCTGTGGTTCGGGTTATCCTTAACAGTATTAGATGCAAGTAGAATACAAATGCGTCACTTCTAGGTTTCTCGATTTATAAACAAGGAAATAATAAGAAAGGCTGCCTAAGTTCAGGTACTCAGTGCCTGTTTTTGAAATTTTGCACATAATGGTGATTAATAAGAAATGGACGTTTAGTCCACGTAGCTGTAGAGCAAGAGAAGAGCATTTCGTGATAAAAATTGGCAGAAGGCCTGGTTAATGGAGGATTACAAACTATTGTGTGCAAGGAAGTTATTAAATTGAATCGATATAAAGCCTAAGAACTTAACATGAATTGAATAAAACATCAAAAAAATCACACTGACTATGTAATTGCGAGATACAAAGCTGAAGAACTCATTAAGGGCAACAAGTACTTCTATTCTTTAATGAAAGTGAAAAGAATCATGCAAATTGCAAGTATAATCATGAACCATATAACATTCAGCTAAGCAGCAAACTGCTAGACTCAATTATTAAAACGCCCATGTACGATTACAATTTGGCAATTATTCTTTGTAGCAGAAAACTGTAACCTTTCTTGAAGAGAGATCCCCGTATGAGGGAGAGTTTATTTAATTGTTGTATGGCTAAGCCGATTGGCATAAGATTGAGAAAAGTTTTAGCTGATTCCTCCTGGCAATAAGCAGCAAGTGATGCATCTCTCTTCGTTCAATGCCTATTGTATTCATCCAGCAACCAAATTGGGATAGTCTCAGTTTTCACTCTTTTATTGATTCTTATTGGTTTTCGTTCCCATGTGCAATCTTCGTTTTTGATCTTGGACTGGCGTTTTAATGGAAGGGTTCGAAAAGCTAAGGTTTCCAAAGGCTGTTACCACCTTCTATCGATATTATTATTGTTACTGTTGTTGTTCTTGTTGCTATTATTATTATTATTTTGTTTTAATTTTCTTGTTGGCATGCAAATTTAGGACGATCACCGGTTCAAGCAAGCATTGAAAATAAGAAATCCAAAATCTCGTCTGAAAAAAGTTTTGGATTGTTGTAAAAACAAGCAAAAATGTGAAGGCGGTGATGACATGGATGACGATCAGGGGCTTGATTCAGAAGATGCAGTAAAGAAGAAACGACGAGGTGGCTGTGGTGCTATGCAGCCTAAAATAACAATCGAGGGTATGAAGATGGTGGCAGAGTACAAGGTTCCTAGGAAGAAAACTGATGAACAGGATCAGTTACCTGAACCGGTTGAAAGGAAGCAGCAACTTTCTGCTGAGAGGGTATCTTTTTCATGTCATCCCTTGGTCACATTTTTCTTTCTTTACCTTCTACTGCTACCACAACTAAGCCTTTTCCCATACTAGATGGGGTTGACTACATGGAATTTTTTTTTTTATAGAATCCATGGTAAGTCCGACAAAGTTTTACGCTGGGTGTCGGAAGCTTAACACCACCCTCCTCCTTTATCTGGGTTTGGAACCGACCATTTAAGGGTGATCCCTTACATGGGCGGAGTTTTTCTTTACCTTTTACTGCCATAACAAAATCAATTATGGCATTAAGCTTTCTCTCTTCTCATAATGTATCTCTTCCATGATTCCATCTATGGTGGTGCAGGTTCTGAACGTTCTGAAACGCATAAGTGATGAGGATTGCGCACTTCTTGGGTTGAACCCAAAGTATGCCCGTCCTGATTGGATGATTTTACAGGTCCTTCCTATTCCTCCTCCACCTGTGAGGCCATCTGTCATGATGGATACATCTTCCCGGAGTGAGGCAAGTAACTTGTTTATTGCAATCATTGTCAACTTGTTTATGTCCATAGCATGATAATTATAGATGGTTTAGAAAACAGCAGGGAATTTAAGGGTGAGTGGGATTTGCTTCCTTTCCTAGTATTTTACAGCTTTATTCTGTCGCATGGAAGTTTCTCTGACTTGCTGAAATCTGAAGATTAACTTATATCTGTGCACTTCTTATAGGATGATTTGACTCATCAACTTGCAATGATCATTAGACACAATGAGAATCTCAGGCGGCAAGAGAGGAATGGAGCCCCTGCACATATCATTCAAGAGTTTGCTCAATTATTGCAGTTTCATGTTGCCACCTATTTTGATAATGAGTTACCTGGTCAACCACGGGTACGCGCAATGCACGGTGTAAGCTTTGACAAAAGCTGATTTCTGAAGCTTCTTACTTTGTTTCGGATGATTCAGGCTACACAGAGATCTGGTAGGCCTATCAAGTCTATCTGCAGTAGGCTCAAGGCTAAGGAAGGTCGAATTAGAGGAAACTTGATGGGGAAGCGTGTTGATTTCTCTGCACGTACTGTCATAACGCCTGATCCAACTATCAACATTGATGAACTTGGGGTGCCGTGGAGTATTGCTCTGAATTTGACATACCCTGAAACTGTTACTCCATACAACATTGAAAGGTACAAATATATGCATTGTAACACCCTTAGGTGTTTGCTGTACTATGTATGCATGTATGTGTTTATAACGCCTTTCGGGTTTGCTGTATTGAACATTTTTATCTTGCTAGGTTGAAAGAACTTGTTGAGAATGGTCCACATCCACCACCAGGAAAAACTGGTGCAAAGTACATCATTAGGGAAGATGGGCAGAGGGTTGATCTACGGTACTTGAGAAAGAGTAGCGATCACCATCTGGAGCTGGGGTATAAGGTGCAAATGCTTTCAGAGTAGATTTCAATCAAACACGGTTAGGTTCTTTTTCCCCCCCTTATTGTATGAAAGAAAATCATACATTGGTTTTCTCAGGTGGAGCGGCACTTGATTGATGGAGACTATGTCCTCTTCAATCGACAACCTAGTCTACACAAAATGTCTATTATGGGCCATAGGATCAAAATTATGCCTTACTCTACTTTTCGGCTGAATCTATCAGTGACAACACCATATAATGCTGATTTTGATGGGGATGAAATGAATATGCATGTGCCTCAGTCATTTGAGACCAGAGCAGAAGTCTTGGAGTTGATGATGGTACCTAAATGCATTGTTTCACCACAATCGAATCGGCCAGTCATGGGTATTGTGCAAGATACACTTCTTGGATGTAGGAAGATAACAAAACGTGATACCTTTATAGAGAAGGTGAATCTTTGGTTCAACAAAAAACTTTAACTATTTTGTCACACTGAATTATACTGCAATTCTAAATCGAGCCTTTGGAAACATTTTCAGGATGTTTTCATGAACATTTTGATGTGGTGAAATTTTGATGGAGGGTTACATACAAACAATGAAACGACGTTGTGGACTGAAACAAGTTTTCAATCCTCATCATTCCTAAACAAATAAATCTAATTGATAACTACAGCTGTATATTGAGGTAGAGATCCTGCTTTGGACCTGTATGATGAGTGAAAAGTACCTTTTGAGGACTCTTTAAAATTTTCAGACATCAACACTGGAAGTCTAATTATGTTTGTGCAGTATTCATCATTCTCAATTCTCCTTGATACCTACCACAGACCGATTATTATAGGTAAATTTACCTTTAAAATATCTTCTAAAGAGGTGGGTTGCCTAAGTGATGGTAATGTTGGTGTATGTGAATTTTTCAAATGATGATTGTGAACTTTGTGTAGGTCATACTCAGTGGCTTGTAAACTACTGGTTTGCAGAATGCTTTTAGCATTGGAATTGGTGATACTAATTGCTGATCGTCGACTATGGAGACTATTAATCAAACTATTTCACAAGCTAAGGAGAAAGTGAAGACAACTTATCAGGGATGCTCAAGAAAAGTTGAAGCTGAACCTAAGTATATACTGGCACAATGATGGAGTCATTTGAAAATAGAGTGAACAGGTGCTTACATTAGATTCCTTGTCAAATTGCTATATTCATTGATTTTTGCTTTTAGTTGAAACTGATGTTTTATTTTATTTGATAATAATTTTAGACTTTTGAACAAAGCTACGTGATGATGCTGGAAATAGTGCACAAAAAAAGTTTATCTGAGAGCAATAATTTGAAAGCAATGGTTACAGACTGGGTCAGGAAGTTTATCAACATATCTCAGATGACTTGACTTGTGTGGGCCAACAAAATGTTGAGGGTAAAAGCGAATTCCATATGGGTTCATAGATCGCATACACTTTTTTACAAAAGATGATTATGGGCCTGAAAGTCGTAGCTTTGTGGAGAACTCGTATCTCCGTGGATTGACTCCCTCAAGAGTTCTTTTTCATGCCATGGGTGGTAGGAAGGTCTTATTGATACTGCAGTGAAGACCTCTGAAACTGGGTACATTCAGAAGCGACTTGTGAAGGCTATGGAGGATATCATGGTGAAATATGATGGGACAGTTAGAACTCTTTGGGAAGCGTTATACAATTTCTTTATGGAGAAGATGGTATGGATGCTGTTTGGATAGAAACACAGAAGCTGGATTCCCTAAAAATGAAAAAAAAAATCAGAATTTGATAGGGTTTTTAGGTACGAGTTTGATGATGAAAACTGGAAGCCTAGTTACATGCTTGAAGTAAGAGCCTGTAGAAGACTTGAAAACCATCAGAGAGTTTAGTAACGTGTTTGAGGCTGAAGTTCAAAAGCTTGAAGCTGACAGATTTCAACTTGCAACTGAGATAGCCACATACTGGTGAGTGCCTCTGCCACTACCTGTTAACCTTAAGAGGCTTATCTGGAATGCTCAGAAGACCTTTAAGGATTTGACTTCCGAAAGACCCTCTGATATGCATCCGATGGAAATTGTGGAAGCTATTGATAAACTCCAGGAGAGACTTAAGGTTGTTCCTGGTGAAGATCTCTTGAGTCAAGAAGCTCAGAAGAATGCTACTCCTCCTGTTCAATATTCTGCTTCGCAGCACTTTCGCCAGTAAAGGGTCCTGGAGGAATACAGGCTTTCTCGTGAGGCATTTGAGGTGAGGTAGTGGGAGAAATAGAATCAAGGTTCCTTCAGTCACTTGCAGCCTCTGGGGGAAATGATTGGCTGTGTAGCAGCGCAATCAATAGGTGAACCAGCTACTCAGATGACATTGAACACCTTCCACTATGCTGGTGTGAGTGCAAAGAATGTCACTCTGGGTGTTCCTAGGTTAAGAGAAATCATTAATGTTGCCAAAAAGAGAATCAAAACGCCTTCTCTCTGTCTGTGTACTTGAAACCTGAGGTCGGTAAGACTAAAGAGAGGGCCAAGAGCGTGCAGTGTGCTTTAAAATATACTACTCTTCGCAGTGTGACTCAGGCAACAGAGGTGTGGTATGATCCAAGAAGACCCAATGAGTGCGATAATTGACTGAAGAGGATGTTGATTTTAGTGAAGTCCTACTACTTTTTGAAATGCCTGATGAAGAAGTTGCTCTTGAAAAAATCTCACCTTGGTTGCTTCGCATAGAACTAAATCGTGAAATGATGGTGGATAAGAAACTGAGCATGGCTGACATTGCGGAAAAGATTAACCTTGAATTTGATGATGACTTAACATGCATCTTTAATGATGACAACGCTGAAAACTCATGATAATGTACATTATTATGAATGATGAAGTTTCAAGGAGAGATTCAGGATGAATCTGCCGAAGATGATGTTTTCTTAAAAAGAAAATAGAAAAGCAACATGCTGACTGGAAATGACCTTACAGAGGTATCCCAGACATCAACAAAGTTTTATAAAAAATACTAAAGTTCAAGTTTGATGGGAGAATGAAGGTTTAAGCCTCATGAAGAATGGATGCTTGATACTGAAGGTGTCAACCTTTAGGCTATAATATGCAGATGTAAAGATGCAAGGAGGAGCTAAGCAACTCACGCTGATTGAGGTTATTGAAGTTCTTGGTATTGAGGCATTCGTCGTCAGTATGCTGGAACGCAATTACGTGTTGTCATTTCTTTTGATGGTTCTTATGTCAATTATAGGCATCTGGCTATTCTTTGTGATACCATGACTTATCGGGTGTTTGATGGCAGTACACGTCATGTGGTATCAACCAGGAATACTGGGCCAATGATGAGATCATTTGAAGAAGAGACAGTTGATATTCTCATGATGCTGCAGTATATGCAGGGCGGTGCCCAGGGGTGTCTGGCTAATGTGGGTCAACTTGCCCCTAGGCAGCCTAGATGTGCCCTGTATCTGAATGATGAGATGCTGAAGAATGCTATTGAGCTCAGCTACCACAGACCTGCTGGATGATGCCGTTTTGGCATGACTCCTTCTCGATCACCCATGACAGGAACACCATTCCATGAAGGCATGATGTCTCCGGGATACTTGTTTAGCCCAAATGCTCGCACATCACCAATTACGGACGCGCAGTTCTCTCCTTATGTTGGTGGAATGGCTTTCTCACCGACATCATCACCTGGATACAGCCCATCATCTCCTGGATATAGTCCGTCATCACCGGGCTATAGTCCTACATCACCTGGTTATAGCCCAACTTCTCCAGGATATAGTCCCACTTCCCCGGGTTATAGTCCCACTTCTCCCACTTATAGTCCCAGCTCTCCTGGATATAGTCCCACAAGTCCGGCATATTCTCCCACGAGTCCGTCTTATTCTCCGACCTCACCCAGTTACAGCCCTACATCTCCCAGCTACAGCCCGACATCACCAAGTTACAGTCCAACCTCCCCCAGCTACAGCCCTACTTCACCAAGCTACAGTCCAACTTCCCCGGCATATAGCCCTACTTCTCCGGCTTATAGCCCCACTTCCCCTTCTTATAGTCCCACTTCACCATCCTATAGCCCCACTTCACCGACATACAGTCCAACATCACCTTCTTATAGCCCTACATCTCCTGCCTATAGCCCAACCTCCCCTGGTTACAGTCCAACTTCTCCAAGTTACAGTCCAACATCTCCAAGTTATAGTCCAACTTCTCCAAGCTATAATCCACCTTCTTCTCGGTACAGCCCGTCTCTGGCGTATTCACCAAGCAGTCCAAAGTTGTCGCCCTCTAGTCCATATAGTCATTCATCTCCCAACTACAGGTATAAAGATTTTGCCATTTTGCTTTTCTATCCTTGTGTTTTATGTTTTTCATTTCTTATGACCTCGTTTGTTTCATTGTTTATTTTGGACAGCCCTACGTCACCTTCATATTCACCGACTTCCCCAACATACACTCCAGCAAGTCCTACATACAGTCCAAGCAGGTAAACCTGATAATCTTCACCCCCCCCATGCACACATATATACGTACATATACCTTGTATAGTTTCGAATTTGCAATATTTGGGAAATTATGTATCTTTGTTCTTCTAGAATCAGCAAATATTGGCACTTTATATTTTAGGATCACCCTTGAAAATCAACAAGAGCATATATATGACAAAATTAAAGATTACCATGAGATGCTAAAGAAGTAGAAATTGTGGCTGTTTCGGTTGGAACTTTGAGAAAAGGGGAAAATATTTTGTTTTATGATGCATATTGTTGTGATAAGCGGAACTTGATATGGGGAGCTGTAGATGCTTTTGACTTGCATGGGCCAGGATTTAGAAGTTAATCCTGCATAAATTAAGAGCTGAATGACCAAGCCCAGTATCTAACCAGGCCATCCCAAAAGACGTTTAGGTTTAAGTGAATGGCTGTTGATTCATATTTGATGTTTATAAACGTTAATTCATTGGTCTTTCATGAAATTTTGCTGTGTTCATTCTCATGGAGCGATCAAGAGAAATTAACAGAGCATCTTCAGCATTATTCGTTTGTGCTGTGCTCGCCACTGAACTTGTGTAAATCTGACCATGGCAAAGTTGTTCATTTTCTATTGTACTGCTAACGTTTCCCCTCTGTTTTTGTTTGCAGTCCAACCTATTCTGTCGCTAGTCCCGATTACACTCCAAGTTCACCGCCATACAGGTAGAATCCCGATATAGTTCAATTCTATCCATCTTCATGCCAAAACTTTACTTCCGCTGTCTCGATCTTCACCTTCCCGGGAATAGTTGTATGTTGCCTTCTCTATTTTTCGACTACTGAGTCTTCTTTTACCATCTGTGCAGCCCGAGTGCTGGTTACTCCCCAAGTGCACCAGGGTATTCTCCATCATCAACTAGTCAGTACACACCACAGTTCAGCAAGAAGGATGAGGGAAGCACTCGATGATCGGTTGATGCAAAAGCTCCATGCATTTCTTTAGTGCCTGTATTTATCAAGCAACCATTATTGTGATTTTGGTGACGGGAGTTGCAGAAACGTGGGAGTTTGTTTTTTTTTCCTTTTGGTGGAGCTTCTTTGTTTGTTATTACCATAGTACCATGTAACTCCTCGCAATTATAAAACCGCTTATGTAATGCGAAAATTTCTGGGAACTATGCATTGGGAACTTAGTTGTATGCATTAGGAACTTCTTTCCTGGCTAGGGGCGGACTCGAAAACATCCAAGTCGAAGGTCTCGAGATTGGTGCACGGTGTGTGCGTATCTGGCCTATAAAATAGTGAAACAGATGCCACATGGGGCAGCTTGGCCTCAGGTAACGGTGAAGGAGGGGCTTCTAAGGTACGGAAAGCACCACAAGAATAAAGAAAACAGATGAGTTACAGGAACCACCCTACGATTTTCTCTCTGGTCTTTGTCTTTGAGCTTTCTTCCTCTTGTGTGAAAATGTCTTGAAGAAGCCGTATTAGGCGATCTAAAGCCCAACAACACTGCTCCGTTGCAAGAAAATACAACATTGTTACCAGAGCTTCTTTGTTCTTAACAGGCATCACTAACCGCATGTCTTAACTACTAGATCGGCCGTTGCAAGTCCGATTAAGGTATGCTTAGATTTATATTTATTACATCAAGAAAATGCACGTCTTCTTTATAGATTTAACAGATCGAATCAGAAAGTAGAAGTCCAAGCATAAACAAATCCTTTCGCTTTTCGTATCTTCTGTTTATAAATAAGAAGAAGAAAGGCTTTGACAAACAGAATATCTATATATATATATATATATATATATATATATATATATATATATATATATATATAAGGAAAGGGAAAAGAAGGGAATCATATCGGCTTCAGCGAAACTAGATCCCTCTCAAGCCAGGGACGAGTCGACCCTTTGTTCACGACAAGTTTCCAATCTACATTTTTCGCTGCAATCCAACATCTAATACCTGTTGAGAGAGAGAACAACAAAAATTCGAAAAAAGAGAGAAGAAAGAGAAAGGGGAATACAAAATAGCATGAACCAGAGAAAATCTGGTTTGCGATAATCAGAGAGACTAAGATCGTGAGAAATACTCTGAGTTCCTCAAAATCACATGCAACGCGACTCACAAAGAGTCGCCTCTCCTTGCACAGCACTCATGCTTTACTTCTAGGCTTCTAGCATCATTATTTGCTTGAGACTCCTCGGTTTCCCATCATCTCTCTCGGTTTCCCTCAAACCCTCTAATTCTCGGGCAAACAGAGGCAGAATTGAGTGAAGCAGGCCCTAGCATCTTATAGCCAATTACAACAATAACCAACCGATCGCCAGCAACGGCCATCATCTCCCACAATCCACCACAGCTATTCTTCCCCCTCTCTTCCTCTCATTCTCTCTCTGTAACTCGCAGAAAGGCGAGAACCGAAAGAAGATAATCGTCCCCTCGCAAACCACCTGAAAAAACGTAGGCGTAACGAACTTTTTTGAAACCGGTAACCAACCCACGGTAGGTTCAGTGTGTGCAATTTTACTGGTTTGCCCATAAAAATTTCCAAGAATTACTATTGTGCTTCTAAAATTTGCAGCTTAACTTTGCATTTTCTGCAATTTAACGGATAGGTGCCTAAAACAGTGATATTTATTGACTAGATATTTTTTTTTTGGTACTCATGTAAAGAAGAGGTTCGAAACGGAGTTGTATTATCATCAATAAAGATTTAAAGGATAGTGTAGTAGACATATAACAATATGGTGACCGAATTATGACGTTGAAATTAGTGTTAGGAGCATAGGTTTTGAATATAGTTTGTGCTTACGCACCCCAAGTAGGACTAGAAGATAGTATAAAGACAGTTTTTTAGGAAGAGTTAGATAAGGTGATTCAAAAGATTCCACAAAGGGAGATGATTTGTTTAGGAGGAGACTTAAATGGACATGTCGGTAAAGAGGCATTAGGATATTAAGGTATTCATGGAAACTTTGGTTTTAGGGATATAAATGAGGAAGGTAGCAAGATTTTAAATTTTGCTATGCCATTTGATCTCTTTGTAGTCAATACAATCTTCAAAAAACGAGATGAACATTTAATTACTTATAAGAGTGGCTTATCACAAACACAAATTGATTACTTTATTTGTACAAAAAAAAGATAGAGCGTGTTGTAAAGATTACAAGGTAATTCCACGAGAAAGCTTAAACACCCAACATCGACTTTTAGTTATGGATTTACAAATAAAAAAATGGACAAAGAAGAAAAGAGTGCATCGAGCTATCCGGACTAAACGGTGGAACCTCAAAAGCGAGAAAGAAGATATATTTAAACAGAAAGTCCTTCAAGGAGATGTTTGGAATTATGTTGGTACACCCTGTGATATGTGGAATAATATGGCTATACATATTAGGAAAGTGGCGAAAGATGTGTTAGGTGTATCTAAGGTAGGTGTGCCGTCACAAGAAGAAGCTTGGTGGTAGAGTGAAGTAGTGCAAAATAAAATAAGGTAAAGAGGGCATGCTATAAATTACATTATACTAAGAAAACTAGTGAAACTTTAGAGGCTTATAAGAAAGCAAAGAAGGAAGCGAAAAAGGCTGTGAGTGAAGCAAAAGCTAAAATTTGGGAGGATTTATATAAAAAACTCAACTCAAAAGAGGGTGAAAGAGATATTTTTAGGATAGCTAGGGCTAGAGATAAGAAAACTAAAGATTTTAATTATGTTAGATGCATCAAGGACGAAGATGAAAAAATTCTAGTGGCAAATCATGATATAGGAAATAGATGGAAAAACTATTTTTATAAGATTTTTAATGAAAATAAAGATATTAGTATTAGCTTAGGAGAGTTAGCCAGATTAGAAAAGTATATAAACCACAATTTCTACCGACGTATTCAAAAGATTGAAGTCAAAGAGGCTCTTAAACATATGAAGGGTGGTAAATCGGTAGGATCAGATAATATTCCTATAGAAGTTTGGAAAATACTAGGAGAAAAAGGAATCACTTGGCTCATGACTATTTAATGAAATATGGAAAAACCAAAAGATGTTTGAAGAATGGAGAGTAAGTACACTTATACCCACATATAAGAACAAGAGAGACATTCAAAATTGTACGAATTATCAATGTATCAAGTTAATGAGTCATACTATGAAATTGTGGGAAAGAATTATCGAACGTAGGTTAAGACAAGTATCAAGTACAACATAGAACCAATTTGGATTCCTGCTAGGCAAATCTACTATTGAAGTGATTCACCTTTTGAGACGTCTTATGAAACATTTTAGAGCAAAAAAGAAAGACCTTCACATGATATTTATTGATCTAGAAAAAGCTTATGATAGAGTACTGAGGGAGGTTCTTTAAAGAACTTTGGAAAAAAGAGGTATCCCATTAACATACATTAACCTTATAAGAGACATGTATGATGATGCAAAAACATGTGTGAGGACTCATGAAGGAATGACAGATTTCTTTAAAGTTAATATTGGGTTACATCAAGGATCAACTTTAAGTCTATACTTATTTATGATGGTAATTGATGAGTTAACAAAACATATTCAAGATAAAGTACCTTGGTGTATTTTATTTGCAGATGACATTGTATTAGTGGAGGAGTCCAAGGAAAAAGTTAATAAAAAATTGGAACTATGAAGAGAAACATTAGAAAGCAAAGGCCTCCGACTTAGTAGAACAAAGACGAAATATATGAAATATAAGTTTGATCATTTGGTTACCTCAGAGGACATAGAAATTAAAATTGGCACACATTGCATCCCCCAAAAGGAAAGTTTTAAATTCCTAGGGTCAATTTTTCAGAGTGATGGAATAATTAATGGAGATGTTACGCAGAGAATTAATGATGGTTGGTTAAAATGGAGAAGAGAATAAGGTATTCTTTGTGATAAGAAGATACCATTAAAGTTAAAAGGTAAATATTATAGAGCAACAATTAGGCCTGTCATGTTTTATGGTTCCGAGTGTTGGGCAGTTATTCATCAACATGTACAAAAGATGTCTGTGACAAAAATGAAGATGTTGAGACGGATGAGTGGTCATACAAGAAAAGACCGTATACATAATGAGGTTATTAGAAACAAATTATTAGTGGCGCAAATAGAGGATAAAATGAGAGAATATCGTTTAAGATGGTTTGGACATATAGAAAGAAGATCAAAAGAAGAACCTGTAAAAAGGTATGAAAAACTAAATTTGAAAAGTATTAAAAGAGGTAGAGGACAACCACAAAAGTGTTGGAAAGAAACAATAAAGAATGATCTAGCTTATTGTGACTTAACTGCTAACATGGCACACGATAGGGATCTGTGGAAGCAAAGAATCCATGTAGCCAACCTCGTCTAGTATGGGAAAAGGCTTAGTTGTTGTTGTAGTTGTTGTTGTTATCTGTTTTATTTTCAGAATAGCACTTGATATAACTATTGATTAGAGACATGTGTAGGTTGATATTTGTAGATTGCTACTAGTAGTTTTTCAGAAATTACAGTTTAGCACCTACTTTAGTATTAATTTATTACTTGTATGCATTAAACTATTACTTATAAAAAATTGTTGTGTGGTTTTTACTTGTTTGTCTTCGTTGCTAGATCCTCGCTTTTAAAAAAATTGTCAATACATTAAATAAAAATGACTTCTAGAGTGTGTCTCTAAACTAGCAAAAACCCAAAAGCTAAACGGTTTGAACTTTAAACTTGGAAAAGGCATATTACATTAGCCTTGACTCTTGAGGGCATTGATTATTTCCTAAGAAAAGTTAGGATCTAACCTAACAGAAGCATCTACTCAAGAAAGAGAAAGTTATAGGACTTTCTCTAAAGGTGAAATTGTGGCTATGACCATAATGCTGACGAACATAGAAAAGGACCTTATCGGGGTCTTTGAAGACTGTAAGACTACAAAAGAGATGTTTGATGCAATCACTACTAAGTATGATACTATAGTCGCTCTTACAACAATACAACTCATATATAATGAAAGAGTCAGACAATATTGTCAAGGATGCAAACAAAATACTCGTAATATACAGAAATTAATGAATATAAGCAAAAAGTTCAAAATCAATTAGAATGCACAATTAAAGTTTTATGGTTTGATTGGGATGGTGAAAACACTTCAGTTGAGTTTTACAAATATTGCAAAGAACATGGTATAACTAGTTAAAATACAATACCTACAATACATCAACAAATCATTCTAAATATGACAAGGTCCATGTTAGGAGATGTTCATTTACCAAAAGTATTTTGAAGAGAATCAATGTCTATAACTATGTAAACAGAGTCCTTTATAAGGCTTATCGACTACACCGTATGAGTTGTGGGTTGGTGGAAAACCAGACCTTAGTCATCTACAAAGATGAGTTCTGTAACACATGTAAGGATCTTGGATAAATCTCGAGACAAATTAGATAGATCTTTAAGGTGTATCTTTATAAGATATCAAAAGAATCAAAAGGGTATCCGTTCTATCACAAGGAACTCGGGTTGCTAGAAAGTGGGGATGTCGAGTTTTTAGAGGATAGTAAGAATGATATTCTTATAGATAATGATGATAATTGCAATGATATTATAGATCTTGATAAATAATCATTTGAACCCATAGAAACTGAACAAATGTATTCCTCCTATAAATTGAAACATTAAGTGGTCATAAGAGACCACATGCTCCTTTGTCCTACTTGAAAAACTATCATATATACTTAACTGAGGAGACATGTTATTTAGTGGATTTAGATGAGGTAACTGATAATCTAAGTTATCAGAAAGCTATGAACTCATCTAATTCACCAGATTGGGTAAAATAATGGATGGGAAAATTGAATTTATTGAAAAACAATTTTGAGAGCCGACACTTCTACCAAATAGAAGAAAAACAATTGGTTGTAAATGAGTATTGGAAAAGAAATTCAAAGTTGATGGTTCCATAGAAAATTTAAAGCAAGGTTGTTTGCAAAAGGTTTTTTGCAGGGGTGATTGATTATATTGAAACATATTATTCAACTATGAAATTTGCATTCATAAGGATAATTTTGGTAATTACTATCTTTTGTGATTTGGATTTATATCAACTAAATGTAAATATTGCTTTTTTATATGGCGACCTTAATGAAACAATTTACATGAAATAATCAAAAGGCTATGTAATTAAAGGTCATGATAACATGATACATAGGTGGAAGAAATCCTTATATGACCTAAAACAATCACATCGTTAATGGTATTTAACTTTTCAAAATATCAATGTAGAACTTTGGGTTTGTGGCTAATGAACTTAATCACTATGTTTATTTTTGGAACAATGGAAGCTACTTTATCAAGACCAAGTTATGGTTAAGTTCTAAGTTCGAAATGAAGGATATGGGAGAGGCATCCTATATCTTGAATATAAAGATTATCCTTGATAGACCACTTAGACTATTATGTCTAAGTCAATAGAGCAATATTGATTATATCCTCAGGAAATTTAGAATGAGTGATTGCAAGTCTGCAAACACTTAGGAGTCAAGCTCAGTAAAGTTGATTGTCTAGATGATAAATAAGAAAAACCAAATATTCCTTATGCTCAAGTTGTCGAAATGTTGGTCTCGTAAGTAGATATGAAAGTAATCCTTGTTGGTAATATTGGGTTGTTGTGAAGAGGATCTTGAGATATCTAAAAGAAACAAGGGATTTGAAATTATGTTATTAGGCAGATGAATTAAAAATATATGGATACTCAAATGTTGACCTTGCTAGGAGGAAATATGACAGCAGATCAACCTTTGATTAAGTTTTCTTATTTGAAGATGATGTTTTTTGGTCATGCAAGAACATGGTTGTATAGCATTGTATATACAGGAGGTTGACTATATTGCTTGTAGTATGGTTGCAATGAGTGTTATTTAGATAAGCCACTTAATTGATTTCAAGCTAGACATAGCCAACGAGTCAGTTGTCATTTATTATGACAATAATACGACCATAACTATTATAAAGAGTTGAGCTGATAGCTCAAGAAACAAGCACATAATGGTGAAATATCATTATGTACATGATATAGTACAAAAGAATGAAATATCTTTCTCTTACCTTCTTACAAGAGATATGATAGCAGACCCCTTCACGAAAAGTATATCTGAAGACTTGTTTGCTAAACATGTTACCAATATTGTGTTGAGACATGCTTAGAGTTTTCAACTGCATGGAAATACATAATGAGTTGTTAGGTAGGAAAAGCATATTGGTTACAAAAATCGCATAAAAGTATAATTCATGAGAGGCATACTTTACTAAAACTACATTTGATACAATTGGAAAAACCACTAAGTAGTGGGAGGAAACAATGTCAAGATTCAGCTCATATGACCAAGTGAGAGATGATAACTCCTACCGATTATAGATGGCCATAAGTCCCTTTCCAATTTTTCAAAATAAAATGTTTCTTCAAATAAAACATAATAATTTCGTCATTTATAATTTAACCGAAAAGGCAACCCAAAAAGAAACTACACATGATACAATTAGAAAAACCACTAAATAGTGGAAAGAAACCATTATGTCAAGATTTGGCTCATATGACTCATATGGTTAAGTGGGAGATGATAAACTCCTACCGATTATAGATGGCCATAAGGCCTTGGATAATGGTCATACAATAGGAAGGAGGTCCCCCTCTATCCGTTTCCAGTTTTTTAAAATAAAAAGATTCTTCAAATATTATTTATAATTTAACCGAAAAGGCAACCCAAAAAGAAACTGCACGTGATACAATTGAAAAAACCTAGTAGAAAGAAACCAGAAGTCAGGATTATTTTGGCTCATAAAGACTGCGCAACAGTCAGGGAAAATTTTAATCCGACGAAAACATTTCAGAATGCTACATTGTGATTGTTTTTTTCTTTGTTTGATTTGCATCTGTTTTGAACACTCGAAAAAGGTTTCTTGTTACAATTAGAAACGGTTTGCCAGAAAGCATCGGAATTTTCGGCATTAGACCTGCGCATACATTACGAGGCCTTCTCTTAAAGTCCGAGACTCCTTTTTTTTACAACAGAAGACCGAAGCCTTACACACACATACAGACCCTGGGAATCAAACTCATCACTGAAGTTCTCGGAGTCACAGAATCCTGCCAGCTGAGCTAAGACCTGTAGTTATTGGCACACTCAGGAATTGTTTGTGATGAGGCATGCTAGTATTTCAGGTTAGATGTATTTGTATTTCATGTTCATAAAACATTTATATTTCTCTATATGCTGTGGCCAACTCAGGAATTATTTAAGATTTTTGGGTGTGCCTCACTGCCAGTGGGTATGTTAATGGCTTCAACCTGTCATCGTAGCCCAAAAAGTTTAAATGCATCCAAGATTGGTTGTTGGACAAGTTACCTGGCGCGGGTGCAATTTGCCACCTAACACCTCGTTCATCCCATGAGGTTCTTCTTTATATATGCCGGGCATTTTAGACAAATTGTTCGTGTGCTGATATTGCTCTCTTTACATAGAGTGATGATTGAAGCAATTTTGTATCAGCAAGAGAGATTATTATATTATGAGAGCTTTTTCTTTTGGATTTTGAGAAAAATTCTCATCGTGTCGAAGGCCAGATGTAAAACGGTTTCTTTTTGTCAATGGCGTGCTAGAAGTTATGGAGATGTCATTGCCAGATGGATGGTTATCTTATTGTCCTCTTTTGTATTTGCATGTTCTAGCTTCGTATTTTTATAAGATGAATGACTTTTACATTCATTTTAATGTCTCTTAAGTTGAGGGATCCCTTATTTTATTTGATTGTATGCTACTCTACGGTGCCACTTCTTGTATCTTGTTCTTAAATGGAAATTCTACCTTCAACTGAAAAGAGAATCCAAGATCACCCTACAGACGGAAGGTTCATTCTTTTGACTAATTGGGCTGTAACGCTTGCTCTTTAAAGATACAATCGTTTATCATGAAAATGGAAATGCATAACCTTTTCGCATTTCGAAACAAAACGAAAATCCAAAAAGCTTCGTCCACAAAACGATCTATTTGAAATGGCCGTCATACATTAGCACTCTTATAGCCCATTTGATTAGTGTACCCGCTAAGTAAGAGGGAGGTTTTCATTAAATTCTTAGTGTTTTGACGTTAGTGTTTTTTGCTCTTTGTTTTCCATTTTCCGGCAAACGTGTGTGTGTTGTCTCGTTTTCTAATCTTTGGAGATTTGTTTCTGTTCATTGATTCCATGCAACAGTCTATTGTGCATATATAAATGACATTTGATGGCAACACCAATTCTATAAATGCCAATTCGCTCCTCAATTAATGTGTAATTACCACTATACTGAAGAATATTGAGCATGCACGTACAAGAAAACATAATACACGCGCACACATGGACACGCAGAATAAATTCCCAGATTTTAGGGTTCAGGCTGTTTTGCTTGACAGAGTATACACTTTTGGTTTTCTGAACGTAGGGGAAAAATCTCTCATTAGGAAGCCGTATTTGTCTGGTTTAGATATCCAGTAACAAAGCCATTCTCGGCACTGTAGATTGTCGCACAAGCCTTAACCTAACTATACAAGACAGAAGAGAACTTTGAGAATTCAAAAGATTATTTAAAGAAAAGTTGAATGTCCGACTGTATCATCTTGATAATGAGCATATACTAATACTGGCGTACAAGTTGTCTGGTTCATCTAACAGCCATATTAAGTAGGCAGAATCTAGAGCGTGCACTTAAAGGGCCAGGTCAAGCTTCATACTGCTTGGGGCTCCTGGTTGCACCTTGCACAAATAGTTCTAACGTATATATGTGTACATATGGGGCATGATTTAGTACGGTTCAACTATCGGCCACCACCCTCCACTACCTTTCATTACACCTCCATTTTCCAAAACTACTTTCCACCAATCAAAACCACCACCTCCAAAACTAACCTAAATATTTATAATAAGTGATTGGCCGTAGTTTTGACCGATAAAAGTGGTTTTGAAAAGTGAATTGAACAAGTAATGGAAAATGGTGGAAGGCAACATCTAATAGTTAAAGAAATGACTATATAAAATGGGAGATCGTGCAATTATGCATATAAGACAATCTCTCTCTCATATATGAAAACTCACATAAGCCTTAGCCACCCATGCTGAAAATGAAACAGACAACTAACGCAAAGGTAGGCGCAAGCACACAAAGCTAAACATTTCTAGAGATGGGAGTAAATGACGATCAAAATGAGAGGCATGCATGAACTTCGTAAAAGAAAGGAAGGGGAAAGATTGGCTCAATGCCTAGGATCCCGAGCACTCAAACCCCCGGATTGCTCCTTGGAAGCAAGAAAAAAAAAAGAAAAAATCTTGAAGGAACTAGGTTCAATTCATGATCATGCTTCTTGAAAGTTGGTATTTTGAGTCAATAGTGTACCAGGGCAGACTGTTCATGCAGATCTAGGGCCTTAGGTCAGGTCCAATTCGCCAATGATGGAGGGTCCAGATTTGGTTCAAACTGCGGTTCACACTTGGATGTAAGAATTCATCAAATATACAACTAACCCTTTTCCCATATTAGATGGGGTCGGCTACATGGATTCTTTGTTTCCAGAATCATTTCATGGCACGCTAGCAATTAAATCAATATAAACTAAATCATTCTTTATGGTTTCTTTTCAATACTTTTGTGGTCATCTTCTTACTCTTTTAATATTTTCACAATCTAGTTTTTCATATATTCCGAGAGAAACAAAATGACTAAACAAATTTAGTCTTTCTTGTTCCTTAAATCAATCACACCGTGGAGAAACAAAATCACAAACTAATTTAATTTCTTTGTTCATCTGCATAAGAATAGAAAGGAACAACCAGGGCAAGGCAAAGACTAGCCAATTGGATAAACACTTTATAGGGCCATCGTTATCTCTGGAATTTGAGGGGCGAGCGGTGTCACCTTTGATCTTTTAGGAGTTTTACAAGGTTAATTCTCCTAGGAGTCATTTGATAGGAAATAAGCTTTGTTAAGAGTCATTAAACAAACATATATTGGCTTGAGATACAAGTTTTATAAGTCTCAGCTAGTTTCTAACCATTTATGACGATTATGTGTTAAAGTTCTGGACATAGGTGCCAAGTTCGATTACGGTCCCAGTGCATGCATGTGTGCAGTAGGCTTCAGACTACTGTAACAAAAAAAACTTAAATTTTCCATTTCTTTTGACTTCTACTTTCAGAGAGAAATATACTAAATACAGCGCATAAGTCATCTACCACCAACAAGAACCAGTGCAACAATGGAGCAAGATTTCGACAAATCTGAACAGCTAGCTTTGAATCAGGAGGACCTTGATTCACATAAGTCGGTGGCAAAAGCTCTTTATTAGGAAAATAACTCATTACAGTACTGTAACTAAACCACTCATAACCGAGCAACCTTCTAACTGTAAAACCAGAAAAAGAATCTACTAAACCACTTGTAAATTGTAATCAATAACTATACAACCGAAAAAGAACAAGAAAAACAAACTGAAGAGACATGAAGACATTTTCCCTAAGAAATATTCAAGAAACTGCCATTAAAAAAGATAAAAACAATTGAGAGTATTATATCACCTTCTTGTGGATTCACAAACGAAACATCTAATGTTTTTGGATTTACTTCTTCCTTTATGACTGAATCAATACATTCTTATTGCAATTCTCAAACTAGTCGCATTCAACAAAGCGTTGTTTGAAGTTTACCTAAATCAGATTGCCAAATAAAAACTATGTACAAGATGTCACGACAACTATACTACGATGGTAGCAAGTCAAGAACCGGAAGTCTCAAACAACCAAATTTCATTATCTTACACCACTGATCATCAATTATAACAAGATTGAATACAGATATTGTTTGATGAAGGGAATGACCTCTCAGAAGCAGCGAAAGAGCGAATTGTTACTTTGCCCGTACATCAATGACTACTTCTGACACCATATAAAACATGTTAATGTCATTCAAGCCTCTCAGTTGAGATGATCTATGATGTGTACAGGGCTCGAAACCTCTAAAAAAGAACACAATATATATGTATTTCATCATATTATCATTTGATGATGAATGGTCTAGAGTCCTAGATTTTAGTTGTTTGAGAATTCTTGCTAATGAACATGGTCTTCTGGTCCATCACGACCACACTATAGTGGTCAATCCATATTGTCTTCCGTCTTAAGCAAATTTGCTGAACACTTTATGCAACATGATGATCTGAGAACCAAATAACGAAAAATGTCTTGACACAGTTTTGAAGGAAGTCAAATTTCATAACATCAATTGTTGGACTAGAATTTCAAAGTTTGAGGTTAATTCGTAAGAAAGTGATATAGTGCTCCAGCTTGTGTATGTCTCTTCCAGTCACAAGCTTCTAAAATCATTCTTAGTTAGTAAGTCTCCATATTATACCACTTTGTTTTATTTTGTACTTCTGTTTCATAGTTAGAAGGTTGTTATTCGTTGCTTATGAGTTGTTTAGTTATAGAATGTCTTCCTCGTGTACTACTAGGTTTTTGCTTTTCATTGGGTTTCACAATTAGAAGGTTGTACTTTGATGGTTATGAATGGTTTGGCTATATTATGCTTGTAATTGAGTTGTTTTCCAAAACGAGTAGTTGCAACGTCACGTGTTTACACGCACACACAGATGCACATATATAAGTTATTGGTTCCTACACACTTTGACATAGGTGCCCTGGTACCAAAGTAAAACTGAAGTGCTTTGATCATTAAAGTGCATTTTTCACATTTACGTACCCTTTCAGATCTTTTAAGTAACCTAAGAACCTCCACTTTTGCATTGGTGTGCTGAAGTTAACTCAATGTCAAATTGTGCAAATTAACTCGTGTATATATATATATATATATATATATATATATATATATATATAATATATATATATATGAAATGGCATATACTCAACACTCAATGGTACTTAAAATGGTAAGTGGGTAGAGTCTCACTGCAATAAATGCACATTTACAATAGTTGAGTACCATTCACATCAACTAGTGTATGCAAACTAGTTTTTCGCAAACTGATGTAAACACTAACTAACCATTTGATTAAAAGAGATCAAATAGTTCTGATTAAAAAGGTAAAAGTAATGTTTTACTTTTCTATGATGACTATAGTTGTATAGCACACTTATTCAAAAAGCAAAAAGTTTTTCACATTTTAGACGTTAACCATTTTATCTTTTAATCGAGCGATCAAATGGTGATTGCGTCAATTTTCATACACAAGCTTCTCTCTCTCTCTCTCTCAAGATATAGATATATATGGGGAGCTCTACGTATAATCAAAGAACAATAAAAAGATAGAATAAGGGATCTCCCAAACTGAAAAATATACAATCTTACAGAATATAGTAACAAACAAAAACAAAATATCGATGAAAACCAACTACTTTGCAAAGGCACCACTAAGAGAGATAACATCTAACTGCCAAAAGAAATATTTCACCTTTGTTCTTCGGCACACAAACATTTGTCCAAGGCTCTCTGCAAGCACAAAAGACCTCCTATGGGCACAAAATCACTTCATTCATCGCTCCCGGCCAAAGAGAGAGCAGGAGAGGACAGGAGGTCAAATAGCCAGTGCTCCCTCCCTTTCTCTTTCTCATGGGTGAAGATGAGAGGACATGGAGCCTTGGATGGATTGTTCGTATATTAAAAAATGAAGGTAAAGCATTCTTTTTGACAATCAAAGGCTATGTCTCTTATTGGTGCATTTTCAAGGTGGTAGATTTTCATCGATGTTTTATTTTTACTTGTCATCATATACTATAAGATTTTATATTTTTCATTTTGAAAGATCATTTGTTCTCTCTCTATATATATATATATAAAGTTGTAAATGTGCACACACATCCATGCTCAAATCCACTTAAACATCTCTATCGTTCGATTTACGTGATCAATGACGGAGACTTGAATTTAAAAAGTGAAAATTTGGTACTTTGCATTTAATTCATCATGCACATTAAATGCTTTCGCTCAATCGTTCATCCTAAAGATTGATCGAACGATTGAGATGATAAAGTGGATTTGGGCATGAATGGGGAGTGCACATTCACTATGGTCTATATATATATATATATATATATATATATATATACATATATATATATATATATATACATATATATATATATACATATATATATATATATATATATATATATATATATATATAATAGATGGATAGAGAAAGCACATTATACATGCTAGCAACATTATAATGTTAGTATATTCAAACAAATGTTAACCATCTATCACTTAGATTGGATGTTAAGATTTGAATTCAAAATGTCATTTTTGAATTTAAATCTCAATCATGATTGAAATTTGTTTGGACATACTATTATATAATTTTGTTAGTATAATTAAGTTCTCTCTCTCTCTATATATATATATATATATGTGTGTGTGTGTGTGTGTGTGTGTGTGTTCATTTATTTATAACCTTTTATCCAGAAATTCTAATTAATATTAATTTGTTTGGCATGAACAAAATGGGTTTGATCTAAAGGAATCCTTGTATCGTGAACAAAACCTTATAGATGTAGTTTTGAAGATTAAATAGTTGAATTATTGTATGGTAAATTACGTGAATATTATGTATCTATCGAACATATTTTGCGGCAAAATGAGCACATGTGATGCTTATCCTGACACACCTACTTTTTAGGCATTAATTTGGATTTGATATACCACTTAGGTCATAACTAGCTACTTAACGCTGAAAAGAGGGTTTCTTTTATGCGACTTTCATGTATAAGATAAAGTTATTCCTCAAGCAAGTAAAAGATTAATATTTTGTGCAATTTTATTGTTAAATGAAATCCTTGACAAATCAGAGTACACACATATACTCACCAAACTGGATGGACCCAAAAGGTTTTTGTTTATCTAAATACAAAATTCTATATTCAAGCAACAACCCTACCTTAGTCAAACTAATCAGACCCAAAACTGCAGTCTCCAGGGTTTGGTTCGGATAGCTGAACAAACCATTTTGTGTTCAGTTGCCGAACGGAACTAAACTATAAGCAGATCAGTTGGTTTGAATTTTGAAGGACCAGCTAGACCAACCAATCGATGTATTAGCCTATTTCCATGAGTTATGTTTCAAATAAGGCTCATAATAATTTTGACCGCTAAGGACATAGAAGGAGAGGTAAAAATGCAATATTGAAGAGCGAAACCATGATGTTAAGATGGTAAGATAAAGATGAATGGAACAAGAGGTAAGTTATGCAAGGGAACCATAACACCAGACCCCTCTTCCATTGAGGTGCCACAAAACTTGTCGCTAGGAGTGTAAGTGGATCAGTTTTGGGATGGTTCTAGTCAAACTAGATTCTAAATTGAAATCTAAAATTCAGAATTGAAGTCACTGCAAATAATTCTGATTCTAATTAAAATGGATCAATTGTTACATCATGTCTAACTTTTGGACCACAAACAGCGACTGGGTTGAGTGGGGTTTGGAACCAATTTTGCTAACAGTTTTCAATTGACGACTACACTGTGAAACTTAAAAAGCATACAAGTACTTAAAAAACGTGAACCAATAGATTTTATCATATTCACAAAAAATGGCATCACTAAAATTCTTGTATAACCGTTAAGTCTTGCTTTACAATAATTTACAAGAAAGAAAGTCGACCATAGAGTTTGGTAGCAGATTAGCTAAAAGACAGCCTCCTGTAGGCATGCATTCAGGTAGGGTGTCCATCAGGGACAAGATGTTAAATAATCAAATGGATTCAATCATAAACCAGTTGAAGTGCAAACACGCCGAGGTAGTTCATGGTTAAAAGTCGACCTATTATCAAAAGCGGGGAGGGGGCCTAAAAGTTTGGATCCTCTGTATGGTTTGGGTAAACACGGCCAGTTAGATCCCCAACCGACACTAACATATACATAAACCAAGGTTCAAACATCATCAAACTGCTATTATGCATCGTGTTATTGCAAATTTGTTTCATTAAATGCCACACATTAAGCACAAGAACAAACCTTGAAACTTCTAGATTTCGTTCGCTCTTCCTACTTGCAATGCCAAAACATAAAATTCTATGCTGATTATGCTGCTATTCATTGCTACTAAGTGATGGCTAGGAGTTAATCTGCAGGGTGCATGAGATTATCATGAGAACTGCAAAACTTTTCCAATACAAACCTGGGTAGTTAATGCTTACGCCCGGAGAAATGGTTGTCATTAGGATTGCGATACTTTTCTTACAGGTGTCTTCAATGGTGCCCTTCTGTCAGAACTGTGAAATGTGAATTCATCTGTACTCAAGATGTCCACTCCCTAATTTCCAAATAAAAACAGTAAGAACTTGAAAGAAAATAAACTCTTTCCGAGTGTGGAGTTCATGAACAAGTGAGTGTGTGCGTCCAGTATGGTGTATATGATTTGATTTGACTGTAAGCATTTCGAGCTGAATTCAACAAATTCTGACATGATTTCCCTGTTTCTTCTTTGTCTTTGGATACAGAAGCTTGTGAGGAAGTTGGTCTTCACGTAGAATACGGTTCTTAGTGATGGCATGTCTTCCACCTTGAGGTGCAGGAAGAGAAAACTGGAATAAAGAACATGAAGAAATAGTCAGCAGCAACAGAAGCCCATTCATTTATGCCTGAGCTGAATAAAGACTGGCAGATCTCCAAACAGCATTTTGCGGTACATTAACGTCAGAAAGCAGCAAGAAGAATACAAGGTCATCGAATATCAAATTATGTATGAGGTGTCAATCTCTTCTTTCAAAACGTAAGGAACCTTCTCAATTAGCCAAAAGCAAACCAACCCTTTCACAAATTGAGATCACATGACACCAGCATCATATACAAAATCTGGATAAAAATGTTTCCACTATCATGTAGAAATAGCTCGACAAGGACAAGCATAAAGCAAAAGTTTGTCCATCACAAATAGCTAGAAGCGCCACATACAGTTTGGATCTAGATTGGACCCCAAATGGGCTCAAAGAAAAATCTTGTTTAGGTCAACTCATACCGTATCGTATGATATGGTACGAGTTTATCGTATATCGTAATTCAACACGATATGGTATACGATACCGTATCATGCTCTATGATTTATCAGGCCGTATCGTGCTGTATTGTATGATACGGTCCTATAGTACGAGTTGATATTACTCGCAAGATATAAAACCCGAGAAATTCAGATTTTTTCTGCTATTTTACTCAGTGTTTTGCGATGCGTATTGCATCGTGTATCGTTTTGGTCCACGATACGTATTGTATCGTAATGTATCATAATTTAATATTAAAAATTAATAAAAATCTTTTAAAAATAGAAAAAAATGAAAAAAATCTGATAATTGCAAAGTAATGCAAAGTTCAGTACATATTCATCATTCACCATTCAACAATTGGAAAAGAATTACATATTTTGAAACAAAATAAAATACATTTACACTTACATATTGTAATAAGGATCCTCACCACCGTCTGCTTCAAAATCTCCTTCATGATGTTGTTGCTCTCCTTCCAAATTAATCCATGCAATGTCTTTTTTGGTTAAGAGTGCATTCTCTTCGTTATCTTCCATAATCCACTCCTCTAATATATCAAAATTATCCAAACTTATTGTATCAAATTCGCTTTCTTCTCTATTTACCTTTTCTAATTGCCTATAAAAAAAGAAAGATAAATAATTAGTAAATAACATTAACATTTGAAGTCAAACAAAATATTGAATTGAATCTTTAAGTAGTAATTAATACAAGATTACCTTTGCCGAAGTCAAATGTTACAACAGATGAAACTAAGTCATTGAACCACTTATGTTTTAACCTGTTGCGCTTTTTCGTATGGATATGTTCAAAGACACTCCAATTCCTTTCACAACCCGTTCCACTGGTGGTTTAACTCAGAACTTGTACTGCAAAATCTCTAAGGTTTAGACAATCACTTCCAAACATCTATAGAAAAAGACAAACATCAGGAACTTAATCCACAATAAATATAAGATTTAAGAAACTTAAATACAAAGATAAACAATTTACATGGGCACATACTCGATGTATAACATTTGCTCTACTCTCATCAGGGATTAATCTTTATATAGAATCAATAATGCCTTGATTGACCTCACCGTCCCTTTTGAAGCTTGTTGAGTACCTGAATGTTGTGTTTAGGTAATATGTTGCTGCATAAATAGGTTGATGCAATTGTTTGTTTCATCTTTTATCTATAATGTTTCACACAAGCATATAATCCCTCTTTCTTCCATTAAAATTACTTCTAATGGCTTCTTTTGTCCTATCCATGGATTCATAAAGGTAGCCCATAGATGGTTTCTCCTTGCTATCAGTCAATCTCAAAACCTTCATTAAAAGACATGTAATCTTCAACAGTCTAACACATTTATTCCAAAATGTACTCCTTAAGATTGTCTCTAAAATCTTATTTAACTTTATGTTTCATCTATTTTGAGGCAACTCTACAAATTGTTGCCACTCATTCTCCTCAAGGCTTGCTTTTGTCTCACAATACTCTATATAAATAAGAAATTAATTGTAAACCGAGTTGCAATTGTACAAAGGAGCTTTGCACCTTATGTATATCTCTTTATCATACATAATACAAAGGCATTATTATAGATAAATTTGGTAATATCTTGACAACACTCAATTGATGCATTTATCTCATCCATTTCATCCATCTTACTAATATCCTCAAGGATGAGATCTAAACAATGGGTTGCACATGGTGTCCAATAGAAAGTCCCATAAGTATCTGCTAACTCCTTCACAACTGTTTTATAGTTAGTTGCATTATCTGTAATGAATTGGACTACATTCTCTAGCCAAATCTCGGATATCACCTTATCAAACTCTTGCCTTAAGATCTTTATAGTATGCCTCTCCTTTGACATATCTAGAGATCTAAAAAACATAAGTCCTTTAGGATAGTAGAAAAGAAAGTTTAACAAAGTCCTTCATCACCTATCTATCCATTTGTCAGTTATGATAGTGCATCTTGTCTCCTTCCATGACTCTCTCAAAGTCGAATAATATTCTTGCACTTCAAGGACAATCTTATCTAATAACTTTCCTCTCAACTTCTGATAAGAGGGCATCTTATATCATGGACCAATATTAGCAATTACATACGCCATCTTATATCTTGGAATGTATGCATCATAAAACATATGCCCACTACAAGGTTTGTTTGCTCATGAAATTATTCTGAAGCCATAGCATCAAGAATTCACCTTGTGTAGTGCTAGGAAGGAAAAATGATTGTATGCTAGAAGAAGCTCTTCCTCTACTCCTTCCTCTTCTACCATTTTCACTTGCAAAATCTTCAACAACTCTCTTTCTCCTAGTTAATGGTCGAGAACTACTACTACCAACCTCTGTTTTACCATATGAAGGAATATTATCAGTCAATCCAATAGCATATCATCATCTTCTTCAAACATCCTAAATCATCCTTTTGTTGTCTCCTCTCATGTATGCTCTCAATCATCTGAAGACATTGCCATTTAATGACTTCTAGCAAACTTCTAATTCTGCCCGTGAAAGGAGCAACTTCTTTCCTAATCCCTGCTAGGTAGTATTCAATCATGAAATTTCGCCACTAACCACCTTCTCACAAAACAAATATTTGATCTTCAATCTGGAACCCTCAACTGTTATACCCCACTGCCATGCCAAATCATCAGATCGAGATTGAGAGTCCCTAACACCCCTTTCTGCCATCTCAATTGAGCACTTCAATTCAGTCAAAAACCTAAAAAATAAAAGCAATTCATAAAGCCCCAATCTTCACATAACACTCAAATAGTGTATCTCCCACTTCACGAATGGGATAAAAATCATATCCACGCACTTCATAACGTCATATTTTGTCATTAAAAAAATACAAATAACACAAAAAATAACAAATACAAAGAAAAAACCTCCAAAAAACGCAAAAGGTATACCATAAACCAAGTTAGGAGCTTCCATGGACACCATAGAGCACTTTCTTTCGAGTTGTGAACACCAAGGATGGGGGAGAGTGCATTGGAGAGCTCTAAACACACGCGAAGGAGAGCCAACAAAAGCCAGAAACCCGCAAAACTCGACCTATTGTGTGATACAACACAATAACTTAGGTAATGTGATACAATTAATGTACGATACGGTGTGATACATATAACACTGGTTTTACTTGCTCCCAAACCCTTCCTTACCTTGCTCCCAAACAGTTTCAATACCTTTAATTTACTCGATTTCGTTAAGGAATCACACGTTTTTGGTCTCAAACCATTGAAAATCCCAATGTTGCAATTAGCAAATCGGTGCTCGTATTGTACACGACTGATATGTGATAAAATATTGAAAAATTGAAAAATAAAAAATCATAATATATCGTATGATACGGGGTGTATCATATGATACAATACATGTATCACAATATATCGTACGATATGTTGTGATACAGGTGTGATACATGTCTATTGCGATATATGTACCTATATCATACAGTGTTCTCATATGATACGTGATAAAATCGTAGTGCATCATACGATACGATACGATTTTTACAATATTGGAAAATCCAATTGGTTTTTCTCAAATCCATAACATACTCTCTTTTTTATCCCTCCTTTGTAACCCGATATTTTACTAAAAAAATTTGAGGCTTTCATAGATTTTGAGATTTCCCACATTTATAAAGCCTTATCCTTATTATGGTTTATTTTTGCTCTGCTTGATGGCGTCAGAATAAGACGATCCAGCGTGAAAGTATTGTACCTCGGTGTATGAAGGCAATAGGCTTGGTAATAAGTTTATGTTCTATAACGAGGTGAAACATGAAGGTATTTCTCACATGAAACATCTTACACATACTAAAAAAGATGCAAGTGCTTATCGTCGGGTGCCTGAAAGTGTGAAGTATGAAATTCAACAATTTCTCTAGCTCACAAAAGAAATAAAGAGATTACGACAAAGACAAAGAATAGAAATAAGCGGTTGGGATGTCTCAAGATGCTTCTCGAGAAGAAATTCATGTTATTGCCAAAGAGGAGGAAGATAAAACTGAGAAAGGAGGAGAAGATAAGATAAATGAAAGAGTGTAAGTTCTGGTGGCAGTAGCAACATGATTGGTTCTTGTTCCACTGCAAGAGCCCTTGTTTCGTTGATGGTTGCGAGGAGTGGTAGAGGAGGTGCTAGAGGCGACAAAATACATTCATTGTTTCCTCAACGTACTACTTCTGGAACTCAACAAAGTATTAGATAAACTTTTAGGAAGGTAATTGAGAAAGTGGATTTGAAATATGCAGAGTTTTTTTTATAAAAATTGGCTCCCGTTTAATATTGCAAATTAATTTAACTTTAAATTTGAGGTGTGCATAGTTTTTTATGAAAATTGCCTCACATTTAATATTATAAATTAATTTTCCTTTCAAAGCATGGCAGATGTTATTGCTAGTGTAGGATATAGTTATAAGATCCTTACTTATCATGCTTTGAGATATAAATTACTACAAAAATAGGTTGATATGTTTATGAATGGAGTCTTGAATTTAGAGAGTCATGAAAGGTTATTGATTGTTTCATTATGGCTGATGGTTGGATAGATGGGCATCATAGATCATCAGTGAACTTCTTGGTTTACTGTCCAAAGGGAACATTATTTTTGAAATCCTTTGACTTGTCCCATATTGATAAAACTGTTGATAACTTACTTCCTATTTTTCTTGGTTTCTTGTCCAAAGGGGACATTATTTTTGAAATTCTTTGACTTGTCCCATATTAATAAAATTGTTGATAACTTACTCCCTATTTTTGAAGATGTTGATGGTGGTGTTCAAAGGATAAGCATAGATTGGAGATGGTGATATATAAGGCGAATGATTGGATGGGCCAATTTTGGAGGAAGAGGAGGGAGATGATGGTGGTGATGACGATGGTGGTGATCGTGATTATAATGCTTATGATGCATTTGTTGATTATAATAATCTTAACTTTGTTAACTTTAAGTTTAACTTTCTTACTCTTGTAGGCTTGATTTCATAAGCTTGTTGGTATATTGTTAACTTTAAGTTTAACTTTCTTACTCTTATAGGCTTGTAGATTCATGGTATTAGTTTATTGATCGTGAAAATATTATTTTAAGTTGCATTTTGATTGTGTTCTCTACCACTTGGTTACCTTCTATTTTTTAATTGCAATTTTTTATATTTTTTATATATTTTTTGAATTTTTTAAATTTTATAAAATAATTCAATTTTAATATGCCGTATTGTGTCATATCGTACGATATGTTACGGTTATCGTGTATTGGGGCCCACGATACGGGCACCAATACGCTAATTACAACATTGGTTCAAGTCACAGGTTCCAATGTTTACCTGAACAGAAAATTTCCAAACAATAGACGTTAAATATTCCAAAGTTGGTTCCATGTTATGTATATAATGTAAATCTACATGATTGCAGTTACTTCTGGGTTGATGAATCACTGGCTGAAATACAACTGTCCAAAGCTCCATTTGGGGTATATCAAACAAGACAGACCAAGACCAAATATAATTTGAGGTCCCAGCAAAATTTTCATTTCATTCTAGTCAAGTTCAAGTGACTAAATCTCACACAAAGATGATAACAAGTAAAATATAATGTGTAGTGCAGAGATTTATGGGCATCATATAAATGCAAACCACTCGCATCTTCCAAATCTTTTTAAAAAGACAGACAGTCATGGCTAAGTCGATTGTTGGTTTGCTGCTTCTCCAAAGAAAATGATAGAAGATGGATAAAACACATTGGAACTGACAAATAAATTCATTTTAAACTGTTAATTCAAGATGGAGGATCCTTGCCACCTCTGGAAATGGTTTTGGGTAACCTAAATGGAACTAGTTGGTTATGAAAAAGCACAATAATGCAAGACCTGAAACTCACTACTACCAAGAAAAGATATCATAGATGGAATTATGAAGCCAGCTTCTCTCATAGACAGTTATACATAAAAGTAAAACATTTAGCTAACTCATATATGTCAAAAAAAGCTGAAGTTGGAAAAGAATGAAAGATAATCGAGCATATGGTATCACAAAAAGAACCAAGCATGACCTACCAAATAAACCTTTTACTGCTTTAGGAGTTCCAAACCTGTAAACCTCACAGAAACAGTTGCTCCAGGCTCTAGCTGATCAAAACACATCTCAAATTCCAGAACCAGTACAAAAACAATGCTTATATTTTGGTAGCATGATCTATTGGATGTATCTGGAGTCAAGCCAAAGTTATGAACGAGACATAGAAGTAGCCCAGCAGAAACAAATGGAGGGTCCAAAATAAAGATGAAAAGACAGAACTCAAGATTCTTACATGAGTGCCTCGCACAGAGATCTGTGGCCTGCCTGATGTTTGAAGAATCCTATTTCCATCAATGGTAACAGATACTCTGCGTAAAGTACCACAATTGCCACACTTTGGACAGAAGATTCTTCCGATTTCTGCAGTCACTATCTGGCATGCATGACATTTCAAAACCCACCTGCACCAAATACAAATTGGAAGTTTTAACTAAGGTCCAAACTAGTCAGTGTAGACTTTAGAATCTGCTTTTAGGCATATTCTATGTTAAAAAGGAAAACCAATACATGACATTTGAATACCAACAGTACTGACGAACCATCTGGAGGCTTTTAATTAAAACATTACAACAACAACAACTAAGCCTTTTCCTATACTAGAAGGGGTCGGCTACATGGATTCTTTGTTTCCACATAGCCCTATCATGTGCCATGTTAGCAGTTAACTCACAATAAGCTAGATCATTCTTTATTGTCTCTTTCCAACACTTTTGTGGTCGTCCTCTACCTCTTTTAATACTTTAAAAATTTAGTTTTTCATACCTTCTTATAGGTTCTTTTGATCTTCTTTCTATGTCCAAACCATCTTAAACGATATTTTCTCATTTTATCCTCATTTTGTCCTCTATTAGTGTCACTCCTAATTTGTTTCTAATAACTTCATTATGTATACGGTCTTTTCTTGTATGACCACTCATCCATCTCAATATCTTCATTTCTGTCACAGACATCTTTTGTACATGTTGATGATTAACTGCCCAACACTCATAACCATAAAACATGGAAGGTCTAATTGCTGCTCTATAATATTTACCTTTTAACTTTCATGGTATCTTCTTATTACAAAGAATACCTGATGCTCTTCTCTATTTTAACCAACCAGCATTAATTATATGCGTAACATCTCCATAACTTCTTTCATCACTCTGAAAAATTGACCCTAGGTACTTAAAACTTTTCTTTTGGGATGCAATGTGTGCCAATTTTAATTTTTATGTCCTCTGAAGTAACCAAATGATCAAACTTACATTCTATATATTATGTCTTTGTTCTACTAAGTCGGAGGCCTTTGCTTTCTAATGTTTCTCTCCATAGTTCCAATTTTCTATTAACTTTTTCCTTAGACTCCTCCACTCACACACCGTCATCTGCAAATAACATACACCAAGGTACTTCTTCTTTGTAAACACCCAAACTTTTTTTATCTTTTAGAAATTTTGTAGAGGCATTAGGATATCAAGGGATTCATGGAAACTTTTGGGGATATAAATAAGGAAGGTAGGGAGATTTTAAATTTTGCTATGGCATTTGATCTCTTTATAGTCAATACAATCTTCAAAAAAACGAGATCAACATTTAATTACTTATAATAGTAGCTTATCACAAACACAAATTGATTACTTTATTTGTAGAAAAAAAGATAGAGCGTGATGTAAAGATTGCAAGGTAATTCCAGGAGAAAGCTTAACCACCCAACATCGACTTTTAGTTATGGATTTACAAATAAAAAAATGGACAAAGAAGAAAAGAGTGCATCGAGCTATTCGGAGTAAATGGTGGAACCTCAAAAGCGAGAAAGAAGATATATTTAAACAGAAAGTCCTTCAAGGAGATGTTTGGAATTATGTTGGTACACCCTGTGATATGTGGAACAATATGGCTAAACATATTAGGAAAGTGGCGAAAGATGTGTTAGGGGTATCTAAGGGAGGTGTACCGACACAAAAAGAAGCTTGGTGGTGGACTGAAGTAGTACAAAATAAAATAAGTCAAAGAGGGCATGTTACAAATTACATTATGCTAAGAAAACTAGTGAAACTTTAGAGGCTTATAAGAAAGCAAAGAAGGAAGCGAAAAAGACTATGAGTAAAGCAAGAGCTAAAATTTGAGAGGACTTATATAAAAAACTCAACTCAAAAAAGGGTGAAAGAGATATTTTTAGGATAGTTAGGGCTAGAGATAAGAAAACTAAAGATCTTAATTATGTTAGATACATCAAAGACAAGGATGAAAAAATTCTATTGGCAAATGATGATATAAGAAATAGATGGAAAATTTATTTTTATAATCTTTTTAATGAAAATAAAGATGTTAGTATTAGCTTAGGAGAGTTAGCCAAATCAGAAAAGTATATAAACCATAATTTCTACCGACATATTCAAAAGAATGAAGTCAAAGAGGCACTTAAACATATGAAGGATGGTAAATCGGTAGGACCAGATAATATTCCTATAGAAGTTTGGAAAAAACTAGGAGAAATAGGAATCACTTGGCTCACAAGACTATTTAATGAAATATGAAAAAACCAAAAGTATATGCCCGAGGAATGGAGAGCAAGTACACTTATACCTATATATAAGAACAAGGAAGACATTCAAAATTGTGTGAATTATCGAGGTATCAAGTTAATGAGCCATACTATGAAATTATGGAAAAGAATTATCGAATGTAGGTTAAGACAAGTATCAAGTATAACAGAGAACCAATTTGGATTCATGCCAGACACATCTACTATTGAAGCGATTCACCTTTTGAAACGGCTTATGGAACATTTTAGAGCAAAAAAGAAAGACCTTCACATGATATTTATTGATCTAGAAAAAACTTATGATAGGGTATCGAGGGAGGTTATTTGGAGAACTTTAGAAAAAAGAGGTATCCCATTGACATATATTAACCTCATAAGAGACATGTATGATGGTGCAAAAACATTTGTGAGGACTCAAATATTGGGTTGCATCAAGGATCAACTTTAAGTCTATACTTATTTATAATGGTGATGGATGAGTTAACAAAACATATTCAAGATGAAGTACCTTGGTGTATGTTATTTGCATATGACATTATATTAGTGGAGGAGTCTAAGGAAAAAGTTAATAGAAAATTGGAACTATGGAGAGAAACATTAGAAAAGCAAAGGCCTCCGACTTAGTAGAACAAAGACATAATATATGGAATATAAGTTTGATCATTTGGTTACCTCAGAAGACATAGAAATTAAAATTGGCACACATTGCATCCCCCAAAAAAGAAAGTTTTAAATACCTAGGGTCAATTTTTAAGAGTGATGGAAGAATTAATGGATATGTTACGCATAGAATTAATGCTGGTTGGTTAAAATGGAGAGGAGCATCAGGTATTCTTTGTGATAAGAAGATACCATTAAAGTTAAAAGGTAAATATTATAGAGCAGCAATTAGGCCTGCCATGTTTTATGATTTTGAGTGTTGGGCAGTTAATCATCAACATGCACAAAAGATGTCTGTGACAGAAATGAAGATGTTGAGATGGATGAGTGGTCATACAAGATAAGACTGTATACATAATGAGGTTATTAGAAACAAATTAGGAGTGGTACCAATAGAAGATAAAATGAGAGAATATCGTTTAAGATGGTTTGGACATATAAAAAGAAGATCAAAAGAAGAACCTGTAAGAAGGTATGAAAAACTAAATTTGGAAAGTATTAAAAGAGGTAGAGGACAACCACAAAAGTGTTGGAAAGAAACAATAAAGAATGATCTAGCTTATTGTGAGTTAACTGCTAACATGGCACATGATAGGGATTTATGGAAACAAAGAATTCATGTAGTCGACCCCGTCTAGTATGGGAAAAGGCTTAGTTGTTGTTATTGTTGTTTTTTAGAAATTTTGTCTTTCTCAAATAAAAATTGTAGTTTTGGGTCTTTTAAAGGTATCTCAAATAAGACATCTTAAATGAACTTAGTTTTGCACCAAAGTTTTGTAGCAACCTCAAAATAAGGGTATATTGCATCCCTCTCGAAAAAATCTATTTTTGACAAAAGTTCAAAAAAGTGACTACTTGCCCTTGGGCAGGATTCTGCTTTTTCAAATGTCTGCCTTCAAAGAAAGGATAATTTCAAACCATTTTCCGCAAAGAAATAAGTAAAAATGAGACATTGAGAACTAAACCTACAAAATGTTTGCAAAATGTCAAAATTACAAAATTACAAAAACCTTTGAAATTGAAAACCAAATCAATCAAAACAAGACCTCAAAAATTCGCCCAATTGAGGATAATCTTACTCCAAGACCCTACACCCAAGGGTTAAAGTGGTTCGAGACCCTACACCAATCAAAAGGGTTAAAGTGGTCCGACACCTTACACCAAACAAAGGGTTAAATTGGTTGAAACAGTAAAGACTAAGTCACGGAGCGAAAGTAAGTCACCCATGCAAACAAACATTGGGAATGAGACTCAATTGTTTTCCAAAAAGAATATTTGAAGATTTCGTTAAAACTTGATGTTTTCAAATATATCTCAAATGAAATGGTTTTAAATAATCAAAAAAGAAATATTTGAAACCATAAGTCTTAACTCAAAAGATAATCAAGCAAAAAAGAATTCCTTAAGGTTAGGATGAAAGCAGATGATCACCCACAAGAAATGAAATTTGAAGAAGCATAATTCCAATACCTGCAGGAATCATCCCAAGCTAAGCTCGATCCAATCCAACACTCGAGATAGTCCATCCCAACGGAGCTAGTGATCATAAGACGTGCAAGATTGAGCTAATTCAAGTCAAGGTTAGAGTCTATTCAAGCCTCAAGTACAAGCCAAAGGGCCAAGAAAGACATCAAAGCAAAGCCATGGCTAAGGCACACGATTGGGTGGAAATGATTCACCAATCTATTTTGGTTCAAATTAAGACAAGCTTGAATTAAGTCAAACCGTGTGCCTTAACCATTTACATTCAACAAGACATGTTATGTGTTTTATTTTCGGTTTCTCCTACCCCAATATACATTGTAAGCTCTTATATCCAGTGTTATCCGTATCACACCGTATCGTACGATACGGCACGATACGATATGGGGGCTCGTATCGCAGGTGCTGGCGTATCGCACCGTATCGTACGATACGGTGCGTATCACCGCCCTGGGACCCTTATAAAGGGTCCCGACCCGAGAGAAACTCATGATTTTTTGGGGTTTCCTCTCTCCTTTTGGATTCCTCAAGCTCCCTAAGAGTCGGTTTTCGCCTCCTTGGTGTTCAAAGCTCTAAAATCGTGCCCTACGGTGTCCATCCAAACCTCCAAACTCGGATAATTTTGATATATTAGAAGATTGGGTTATGGAAGACACTGAAGAAAATGCCCTCCTAACTGAAGAAGACGTTGCTTGGATTAATTTGGAAGGAGCGCAACAACAATATCAAGGAGATGAAGAATTTGATTTTCAAGAAGAAGGTGTCGCTGATGATGATGATGAGGATCTGCAACAAGGAGAAGATGAAGATTATTTAGTTGATGATCATGATTACAATTTATAAAATGTAACTGTGTCTGTAATGTGTATTTCATTTTTTAAATTCAAAATATGTAAATTGAGATGCAATTGTTCAATGTTGAATGCTCAATCTATACTAAACTTACAGTATATTAATTTAAAGCAATTACCAGATTTTTCCTGAATTTTATTTTATTTTTTTCGGTTTTTTATTGATTTTTAATTAATTTTTGCATTATTTTAATATTAAAGTACGATACGATACGCCCGTATCGTGGAGCCCAGCGATACACGATACGATATGCGTCAGACAACACTACTTATATCTCCTAATCCCCTCTATGCTTAAGATATAATAATAATTTCCTTCAGTCATTTACATTTTAATTGTTGCAGATTGCCTTTTAAAATTCGGACGAAATGCATTCATGTATGTTAAAACTAAAAACCTATTTTTTGCATCTTGCATACGTCTGATTTATGATTTTTAATTCCTTACTCCCTTCTCTGAATGCGCTAAAATTTTACACACCTAATCTACACAGAGAAGATCGGATAAAATCGAAGAAGAGTCTTTAAAACCTATATTTTCTACAACAGAGTTGGGTTATCATCTCATAACTTTGTCTGTAGTAAACCAATTTCATTAAAAACGGTCCCATTGGAAAGTTGAGATTCATAGCTTTCCAACAAGACCAAGTTAATAGAAATCGAAGGTTTGTGCACTAAGATACAGTTGTTTTTCTAAACCTCTGTATTTTTGTCACAAATTTGTCCCGAGTACCTGAGTAAGGTATGTTCTTAGATTTAATTGAACACATCCACAGAACTTAAAATCGGAATAAAAATAGTTCCTTAATCTCCATATCAATCTCTGTTTCTTGTTAAATTTTCAAGATTTTTGGAGATTCAGAAGCTATCGAAAAAAATCCAAAAAAAAGTCTGAAAACATAACGAGTTTCTGTTTTTCACGATTTTGAAACATTTTCATTTCAAAAGCTAAGTCTATGATTTTTGTTAAGTTTTGAGAATTGAAATTGGATTTTGAAAACACATCCGATCTAAAACAATCTTCAAAGCGTATAGGTTGACCCTTGAATGTCGGTGACCTATGTCAAAAAGATTTCACTTACCTTCAATCTCTATAGAAGTCAGAAATCATCTTTGCTAGTTTAAGCAAACTAGCTGGTACGCTCGCGCACACGACATAGTTTGTGAATTTGATTTCAAGTCTCTACATAGGCTTTGAAATAAAATTTCACATTCACATCTATAATCTTGAATATGTTTTGTTAACTCGTCAATCACCATTAAAAATAATTATGGACTTAAAGTTGATCCTTGATGTAACCCAATATTAATTTCAAAGAAGTCTGTCATTTCTTCATGAGTCCTCACACATGTTTTTGCACCATCGTATATGTCTCTTATAAGGTTAATGTATGTCAATGGGATACCTCTTTTTTCTAAGGTTCTCCAAAGAACCTCCCTTGGTACCCTATCGTAGGCTTTTTTTAGATTAATAAATATCTTGTGAAGGTCTTTCTTTTTTGCTCTAAAATGTTCTATAAGACGTCTCAAAAGGTGAATCGCTTCAACAGTAGATCTGCTTGGCATGAATCCAAATTAGTTCTCTATTGTACTTGATACTTGTCTTAACCTACATTCGATAATTCTTTCCCACAATTTCATAGTATGGCTCATTAACTTGATACATTGATAATTCACATAATTCTGAATGTCTCCCTTATTCTTATATATGGGTATAAGTGTACTCGCTCTCCATTCCTTGGGCATCTTTTGGTTTCTCCATATTTCATTAAATAGTCTTGTGAGCCAAGTGATTCCTATTTCTCCTAGTATTTTTCAAACTTTTATAGGAATATTCTGGTCCTACCAATTTACCACCCTTCATATGTTTAAGAGCCTCTTTGGCTTCATTCTTTTGAATACATCAGCAGAAATTGTAGTTTAGATACTTTTCTGATTTGTCTAACTCTCCTAAGCTAATACTAACATCTTTATTTTCATTAAGAAGCTTATGAAAATAGTTTTTCTATCTATTTCTTATATCATCATTTGCCACTATAATTTTTTTCATCCTCATCTTTGATGCATCTAACATAATTAAGATCTTTAGTTTTCTTATCTCTAGCCATACCTATCCTAAAAATATCTCTTTCACCATCTTTTGACTTGAGTTTTTTATATAAATCCTCCCAAATTTTAGCTTTTGCTTCACTGGCGCCCTTTTTTGCTTTCTTATAAGTCTTTAAAGTTTCACTAGTTTTCTTAGCATAATGTAATTTGTAACATGTCATCTTTGCCTTGATTTTATTTTGCACTACTTCACTCCACAACCAACCTTCTTTTTGTGCCGGTACACCTCCCTTAGATACACCTAACACATCTTTTGCCACTTTCCTAATATGTATAGCCATATTGTTCCATATATCATAAGGTGTACCAACATAATTTCAAACATCTCCTTGAAGGACTTTCTGTTTAAATATATCTTCTTTCTTGTTTTTGAGTTCCACTATTTAGTTTGAATAGCTTGATGCACTCTTTTTTTCTTTGTCCATTTTTTTATTTGTAAATCCATAACTAAAAGTCGATGTTGGGTGGTTAAGCTTTCTCCTGAAATTACCTTGCAATCTTTACAACACGCTCTATCTTTTTTTCTACAAATAAAGTAATCAATTTGTGTTTGTAATAAACCACTCTTATAAGTAATTAAAAGTTCATCTCGTTTTTTGAATATTGTATTGACTATAAAGAGATCAAAAGCCATAGAAAAATTTAAGATCTCCCAACCTTCCTCATTTATATCCCAAAAACCAAAGTTTCCATGAATACCTTGATATCCTAATGCCTCTTTACCGACATGTCCATTTAAGTCTCCTCCTAAACAAATCATCCCTTTGTGGAATCCTTTGAATTACCTTATCTAATTCTTCCCAAAATGTTGTCTTTATACTATCTTGTAGTCCTACTTAGGGTGCGTAAGCACAAACTATATTCAAAACCTCTGCTCCTAACACTAATTTCAACGTCATGATTCAGTCACCATATCGTTGTATGTCTACTACACTATCCTTTAAATCTTTATTTATGATAATACCAACTCCGTTTCGAGCCTTTTCTTTACCTGAGTACCATAATTTAAAACCTTTATCCTCTATCTCCTTTGCTTTTTCTCCAACCCACTTTGTCTCTTGTAAACATATAATATGAATCTTTCTCCGAATCATAGTATCTACCACCTCCATTAGCTTATTGGATAATGTTTTGATGTTCCAAGAATCAATACGAATCTTATTATCTAGGACTAGCTTCCTTACCCCCCGCATCTGTTCATATTGAAAATACGGAAACCCTCTCTATAAATTATTCACTACATTCGGGCGGCAATATATTGGGACTAACTTCTTTACCCACACCCGTCCATGATGTGTGAACCCTCTCTTCAATTGATTCACTAAATTGGGACAAAAATATAGTGACCCTTGCTTACTTATCACTGCATTCAGACTCTGCAGCGCGTCGCTAGGCGGGGACGCCCCAAAGCAATGCTCATAATTTGTATACTCCATGGTATAAAAATACGACAAAGTTTTATGCTGGTTGTCGAAAGCCTAACACAACCCTCCTCCTTTATCCAGGCTTGGGACTAACAATACAAGGGTGATCCCTTACATGGGCGGAGTTGCTTTTAATTAAAACATTGCTAGTTCAAAAATAGTGAATTTAACTTGTAAGAAAATATCATAAAAGGTCGATAAACATCCATACCTGTGCAATTTGCGAATTTGTAGTCCATTGGGTGCTACAAGTCGTAGACCCATCTGAAGGATAACATTTTGCATGGCAAAGTCACTTGTCACACAAGCTACACTTGAGTTTGACATGGGTTGAAGGGTCCAACTTTGCTCACTGCTACAGTCATGAAGCTCAGCATTACCAACACCGAGGTCACTAGGATTAGAAATCTCTAAATGATGAAATGTATCCACTTCTGGCTCAGCATCATCCCCTACCAACTTTAACTTACCAATGTCTTCCAACATATCATCTTTTACACACGCTCCTGATTGATGCACTGCATCATCTGAATTTTCTACAAATTCAGGACGGGCATTTGACTCCCTCACATTTTTGAGAAATCGAGAAGAATCAAACTCCCCTGACTCACATATTGTTTCAGGGTTTGCATTTTCATTTCTAAAGTTATCTTCACTTCTTTCTTCCTCATTTGATCTTTCACTATGGAGAAACGCAACATCACAATTATCATTACAAGTGTCATACAAATTTTCTTCTGTCGCAATGACTAGATTTCCATTTATGCTTGCTTCTTTCTCAAAATAATCATGTTCTGATGATCTAGATTGTGCACGCCTTGCTTGTCTCTTCAAATATCGCATGTGTGTACTTCGACCAACAGCTGGCTTCCATTCTGCAGAATTTTCATTGGCTTCCCCTTTAGAAGCATCAAATCCATCTGCTACCATCTTTTTTCTCTTTGATATTTATCTCACACTTTGATCGAGAATATATATTAGCTTTTGTAGAATGGAAATCTTGGACTTCTTGAGAGGCACTTTGGCTCTCACCAGAAGCTACCGTTATATCATCTGCATCACAGCTATGCTCGTCACTGGGTGTTACATTCAAGGATAAATCTTTAAAGGGCAGAATCCGTGAACAGAAATTTGAGGGTGCCTCAACAGCATGTTCAAGAGCTTCCCACTCTTCCATGTTGGGAACATTTGATCCCCATCCAGGCATCTCATTTTCAGGCAATCTTTTCACTCTTACCATGTGAAGTGGAAGAGGTCTTTCTCTTAGATGGCTTGTACCATGGACCTAAGCCTCCAAAGTGTAAGTTAAAGCGATCAACTTTATATCAACATCATAAAGTGTCTTTAGATCTCCAGTATCCCTTGCAAAGCTGACAACTGCAAGACAACAACAACAACAACAACAACTAAGCCTTTTCCCATACTAGACGGGATCGGCTACATAGATTCTTTGTTTCCACATAGCCCTATCATGTGCCATGTTAGCAGTTAACTCACAATAAGCTAGATCATTCTTTATTGTTTCTTTCCAACACTTTTGTGGTCATCCTCTACCTCTTTTAATACTTCCCAAATTTAGTTTTTCATACCTTCTTACAAGTTCTTCTTCTGATCTTCTTTCTATATGTCCAAACCATCTTAAACAAAACTGCATGACAAAGATAACAAAAATATAAGCAACTCTCACGTTTCAAGATCTGATAACAATCTTAAATTATTAGCTGATAAACAAGACACTGGTCAAAATGCTACAAGAATCAAATTTAAATGGAAAGGGAATACTTTCTGTCACAAAATTACCCAAACGCGTAAAGAGCTCATTGTTGTTGCAGACATCTAAATGACATGCCACTCATTAAATAATAAAAGGAGCGAAGGAAACACCTACAAGAACACAAAATGAATCTATTCGGTATGAATTCATGTAATTAAAGATATGCATGTAAGTTAAAAAGCTGATTAGAGATTCAAGGAATCAAAGTATACCATGTCATAAAGCAAATGAAACAAATTCAAATGCCCTTTTAAAGCAGGTAAGCAGAACATATTCCAAAGATTAAGATGCCACGTGAATTCAATTAATAGAACACATGTAAAATCAAGATGTCATGTTAATTTAGGTTAACTAAAACACATACAATAGACTAAGACAGCCGGTGAATTCAAGTAAAGAACAATATGCAACAATGTAAGATGCTTTGTGAAATCATTCAAATAGAACATATGCAACAAAATCAGGTCTATAAGTTCAATAACCAAAATGTACACTATGTGAGTTCAAGTAACACCAAAATATAAGCTCCAACACTTTTACACAAAAAAGAAAACTATGTACTCAAACTGAAGATAAAAGAAAAAACAGTTTCACCCTTTTTAATTGCTTCCGTGGAGGGCTCCATGGTTTCAACAGGAAAGGGAAGGCAAGCAAGTCGATGACGAGCCGCGGGGTCTCTGACTTCCTGCAATACCTCACCCACAGAAACGAACTTCTTGGTAACATCATGCAGCTTGTCTCCTCCTTGAATTATCGCTAGCTAATGCTAATAGACTAAGACAGCCGTTTCATCAATTCGATTTGGGATTCCTTCTTGTGGTTTCAGAATTGGCTGCTTCCGAACAACATCACTCCACCCACCGGTGGATGCTTGAGTAGGAGCAGCCATCACTGGCTATGAGTATGAGTCCTTAAAAACCTAAACCCCTAAGAACACCAAAACCAAATTCTCACGTTAGACTTGCATCGCTAGCTAATGCATTTGGTGCACAACTCCAGCCCCCAGAGTCGATAATAATAAAACAGCAATTTCGGGGTAGTTTTCAAAAGAGAAATTAGGAAAGAAGAAGAGGAAGAATCTGAACATTTGAGAAAACGGACGGAGATGACAAACACTTAGAGGGGAAAAAAAGGAACATCAGTTATCGGCACTCTTGATTATGATGGAAATAGTTGATTGCAGAGAGGGTGGGAAGAACCTCACCGTTCGTCCGTTCGTTCGTTGCAGCAGCAAGCGTTCGTCCTTCCGTCTTCCCATTGAACCGTTCGGTTTCTTGTCGCAAGCCGAAGCCTAAGTATTGTCAGTGTCGGCAGGGACTGGATCAGAATCCAAAACCCAGTTTGCATCCAGTCACGGATTCGGAGAGTAAAGATCAGAATCAAAACTTATTAAAAATAAATCAGCCTTAAGAAAAACAAATACACTCTAAAACGGCATTCACAATTGTCTCAAATACAATTGTACTTTCTTTTTTATAATACAAATATTTAGATACACATAAGAAAATACCATATGAGAGAGTGTACATCTAGTTAAAAGGTGAAGAGTTGGGACACACACACACACACACACACACACACACACATATATATATATATATATATATATATATATATATATATATATATATATATATATATATATATATATACATGTATATTTGTGTATACGTATGTGTACAAGTGGTATGATGCTACTTTTTTTCAATATACAAACCGAACATAACTAGATATAAGAAGAAAAAATAATGACATCAAAACTATGTACTTTCAAAAGGCAAACTATCCAACAGGAGATGATTCATTACAAATTTCCAATGGATAGAAATCAAACAAACTGAATGTGAGAAATATGAATCATACTCATTTATCTATATTGCACTTTATCTATGGGGCAAAAGAAAAAAGGAGATAAGAGAAAGGAATCAAGCATCAAATGTATCAACAACAAAAGAGCTAGTCACCTTCTTTCAGCTCGAGGACAAGGTGGTATACCAAGTGAAGGCAATGATACATTTACAACATGACCTTTGTTGCAAGAAAAAGAACACGACCTTCGTTGGCATCCAACAAATATCTTTAAGAGTTTATGTTAGGTGAGCCACAATTCAACTATCTTGGAGATCAACTAAAACGAACCTTGACTTAGGAGGTTATGATTTTTTTCTGCACTAATTACACATCTACCAAGAGACTGCCTCATACCAGCTTGTTGATCAACAAAATCTCTCCGTGTCTCAAGGCTTATCTCTCTTGCTCCTTGAGTATTAATATCTAGTTGGGGAAATGATTTTTTAGTATGATCTTGAAGATGTGAGTGGGTGAATGAGTGGAATGTAATTAATGGATCGACAGAACCAAGACTATGGCAGGGCTCAACTGTAGATATATAACAAAGCTTTATTTGGGTAGTCATATTGGACTCTCAAGAATGCAATAGTGCACTAAGACTTCGAGTGGAACACTCAAGAACGACTACCTACAAATTAATATATTATTAGAGTAAATTTGTTACTAAAAGGAATACAAAATTTACTTACTTTTGAATTTATATAGGTTGTAGATACATGTAGAATCTTAGAATGAGAAGTTATTGATTTCATTATCTTGGTTTATGAAAGAAAATGGTAACAAATATTGAATATAAAATAAAAAAGTAACAAATATTGAATCTTAGAATGACATAAGGTCTTTTGCAATTGCAGACATCATACAAAAGCCCACACAAACTATTTCAAGTATTTCATTGAACACGTAAAATAGACACAAAATTAACATTCCAAGTAGAGGGAGGAAAGAAGAAGAAAATAAAGAAGAGGAATGAGGGAAAAAAAGAAGGGAAAAGAAAAAAACATACAATTGAGAGTTGATAAAGAAGAAGAAAACATAAATGAGAGTGTGAGAGATGAGAAACAAGAACGGAAGGAAGAAGAGGAAGGAAAGACATTACTTATACGTTGCATGCACAAATGATGGATGAAAAAGTAGAAGGGAGCAACACCGGCTTGAGAAGAGAATGGTGAGATGAGAGCCCTATGAGAGAGAGGGGTTTAGAGCATCAAGAGACAAAGAGAGCAGTTCCAAGTTTCAACCCTACAAGCCCCACCCCTTAACATTCATTGGCTGATTTTTAAAGTGAAATTTAACCCATGGAATTGTACTTCCACATCCCTCCTGTGATCCTTATTTGGTTTGAGACGTAGACCTAGTATCACAGTTCTTAAAATTGAGGGTTTGATCCACATGGTACCATGAATTAAACACCTCCTAAAGCAATAACAAGGGATGTTCCATGACAATGTAGTAAATGATATGGAAACCTAGGCTATATTCGAAGGCCATAACATGGCCAATACACAAAGTTGGATGCTTCCTAATCCAATGAAAATTAAGCTAAACCTAAAAATGTGTTCATAAAGGAGGGGTTGTGTCTCAAGAGAACATATGGTTCGAAGAGACCTTTTGGGACAATTGATTAGGTGAGCTCCTCACAATGAGATGGGCATTACAAGCTGGCTAAGGAACTTTCATCCAAAAAAGTAACCAAACATCTTCAATTTGTCTAGGGCTTGTTCCAACATGCTACTCAGGGCTTTTGCCGGTGGTGCATGATATTTGTTGTTGGCGTGCCATATCTTGCGAGCTCAACTTAACAGTTATCACAATGCAGTGTCCCTGAAGACTTCGACTATTCATCACCTTTCCAAACTTCATCCATTACACTCCAAATTCGAAGACCTGGAGGCCAACAATATGCACTTGACGAAACTTAAAGAGGCCATAACCCTATGTATTGTTCAGCTCCATACAGTTGTTAGGCCCTAGCTCTGATTTATACAGCTTGGATGCTGAAGTTTTTCATCTTGAAGCATGGAGATCGGAGGTATAAGTATGCTTGCCAATGTTGAGGTTCAATTCTACGAACAGATCAAACAGTCAATGTCACTTGGTGAGGAGCGTGTGCTCATTTGGGAGGCCGTGGTCGACATCACTTGCCCTTTTTTCGTGAGTTCTAGGTCACCTACTTGAAAGGTTCTTGGGTGGACGTGCTTATTGTAAGCTTTGACCACGTTCTCCTTATTATGCCTTAAGTTTTCAGTTGTGATCAATCGATCTTCATCTAGAGTGTCCAAGTCCATGCACATAGTCAGTAGGTATTCAACCGGACATAGGTCATTTTATTTTCCAACCTTTAACGACTTCACCACGATTTCAAGGGGCAGGGTTGCATCTTGCTCGTGTGTGAGTTGGAATGGTGAGAACCATGTGGTTGTAGTTTTCGAGTTCTGATATACCCACAAAACTTCGACCAATGTCTCGTGCCACTATTTTGTTTTGATCGATTGTTGGTAGTAGAGCTGTAGGCTTAGACCCACAGTTTGAGGAATCATTCATAAACGTATTGATGCTTGGATTTTTGTGCTAGGTGAGGTAGCTAACACGAGAGAAAAAGAAGTGCTTAGTATTCTCTTGCAAAGCTCCTGTGTCATTGTTCGTGGCTCATCTTCTCTTCATAACAAAGTTTTTGACTCAAATTAAACACCAACTTTCATTAGATATGTGTTTCACGAATATTTGCAAAGCCCGCTGGCCTATTCACTCGGCTCCAACTATCAACTGCACCGATCGAAGTCGTTCTTCCCTTGATGGTGAGGCGGAGTTTGCCTCCCAATCGAGGGTCATCAAACACCTTAATTGACTCTCATTCCCACTCTCCATCGAACTCCCTTCTTAAGAACACCACAAGCCGTCAAGATGCTTCTCCATGTGTAGCTTGGGTGATGTCCCTTGCTGGGTAGAGGAAATCTCAACGCAGAAAATATTTCACTTTGGGAATTTGACTTGGGAGAAAAGTTGGCTCAGTTAATAGCCGCCAGCCTCACTTTACCAGCATTGTCAAATTGAAGAGATGGAAACTCCGGACTGGGTCCTGCAAGTTCAAACCGGTTCCAAGTTAGTCAATGCAGACACTCGACTTCATCTTTCCTTGTTCCCCACAAGAACGAATTCATACATTTTTGTAGTTGGTTGTATAGAAAAGTAAGAATGTATAAGACAATCATACAATACGTATAACATGGGAGGAGGAACTGCCTCCAGATTGACCCGGTTCAATTTCAGTTCAAACCGTTAGGCTGGTTTCGAACAGGCCACGTCTAGGGGAAAAGCAATTCTTGTCGTTTTATTTTTATTTTTCCCGGTGAATTACAAAAATCTCTATATGGCATTTTATCTTCCTTTGGATGATAAAGGAACCATTGTTTGGTTATGAATGTGTATATATGGTCATGTGGTTGTGAAAACCTCTACACCTGATATCATCTGTCCCTTAGGCTGCCGTTGAGGACTGGAATCATAAGGAGAATGCTAGAGGCAATGAGATCTCTCATGGTTTCCTTTGAAAGTTTTGAATTTATAAAAGTAAATACAACCTTAAATCATATATCACTTCATTTGATTGGGGGTGAATCAAGCTGAGTGGAGCTCGAGTACAATCAAGAAGACATGTCTGGTTCTGATTTGAGTCCGGAACCGGTGCTTTTATTTAAAAATTAGAAACTTATAATTTTTTTTTTAAAATACCGGAACTAAAGGTTTGGAACAGCCAGTTCTGGTTTTATAAGAGGTGAAACCAGACCCGAAACTGGTGGCCCCTGGTTTTGGGCCCGGTTCCAGGTTCAGCCAGTTCCTGGTCTGGTTCAGTTATGGTTGGAACCACCAGGCTGGTTAGGAACCGGACTCTGTCTACAATCAAGCATGATCTCCATCTTGAATGAGCTTCGAGATTTAGGCTTGAGTTCGAGTTACATTTGTGTTTGAACAAACTCAAGCATGACTAGATAGGTTCCTCTGAGCTCCCTCAGTGCAAGCAAGATTGACTTGATAAACTCTGCACGAGATCAAACTCAATGAACCTGAACCCCGTCATACTCGACTGAGTTCTTGAATTAGCTTGAACAAGTTCTAGCCTTGAGGTTTAATGTGGGTCGAACCATGTACATGAAATTTTAAAACATAAATAAATTTTATGTCTAATTATAAAGGCCGATTAGGCCCACGAGCTGTTAGAGCTTAGTGCTGGGTGAGCCGACTTCGAGTTTTTCTTGACTCGTCAAGTTCGAATAGCTTATGAACATCTCTGCTCACTTGCACCTTTATATTCAACCAAACTAGCTAATTAAATTGGCTGAAAAAGAAATAAATTAAAGGATCTCCACCTGTTTTTTTTAAAAAAATAGAGAAAAAGGAGAAGTTGGCTATCCACCTTTTTTTTTATAGAGTAATGCAATTTGTAGTGGTCATACAAGAAAAGACCATATACATAATGAGGTTATTAGAAACAAATTAGGAGTGACATCAATAGAGGATAAAATGAGAGAATACCGTTTAAGATGTTTTGGACATATAGAAAGAAGATAAAAAGAAAAACCTATAAAAATGTATGAAAAACTAAATTTGAAAAGTATTAAAAGAGCTAGAGGACGACCACAAAAGTGTTGAAAAGAAACAATAAACAATGATGTAGCTTATTGTGAGTTACTTGCGAACATGACACACAATAAAAATGTACGGAAATAAAGAATCCATGTAGCCCACCCCGTCTAGTATGAAAAAATGCTTAGTTGTTGTTGTAATGCAATTTGTTGGAGGCCTAGCGATGCTTTCCTTTCGAGATGCTCCAATGGTGTCATCCTCAAACTTATAGGAGAAACGCACACGATTGGGTCTAATCACCCGAGCTGTTCTTTCTAGGCATACTTTTGTTAGAGATGCGTGCGCATATATATGATACAGTAAAAGGCAGGCCTTGATCTGCAAAGTACTTTTCTCTGGGATGTGACTCTTTGTACTTAAATCTGATGGGAACCTGATTCTGCCAGGTGACAAAGGCAAGGGAGACGAGGTTCCTTGAGTACTAATGTTCATTTCATGCCATCCACCACTAAGGTTATAAAATCGAATTGTATCATATGATAATATACATGTATCTTATTCGTATCAATGTCTGAAAGAATACAATTCAAGTACCTTTATAGAACAGCACGATCTATCATATCGTATCAGGGCATATCGGATGATATGGTTTAAGTATCGGAAATATTTTTAATTCAAGGTTTGGGATGAGCTTAAACCTCCATTAGGCAGTTCCCCCCCTTCTTACATGCCTACCCTCAAGACTAACTCCTTTTTCTCTAAAAATCCTAAATACATTATACATTCATTAATGCTCATCAATTCTAAGTTTTAAAACGAGACACAGGAGTGACATATGTATGTATGTCATGCATGTCATAAAAAATTTCATGATTTTTTAATATTTGTATAGTTATGATTACAATTCCGATAATTAATATTTGTAATGAATTTTTAAAGAAAATAATTAAAAATTACTTGTATCGATATGATAGATACAGTATTGGGGTCTCATGCAATATGGAGTCCACCACAATATTTACAACATTGGTATAAACGTTCTTCTCATAATCTAACCCACTGTAAATGGGAAGGTCATTATATGAAAAGTGAAAGAAGTTAAAACTATATAAGATCTAGCTGCTTCTCAGCCATTAAGTGTGTAGATGCGACTTTTTTTAGTTACAAATGGAGGACAAGGCCTAACACACGTTTCATCACATTTTCTCATTCATTCTTTAGAAGACATCCTATAAAATTTGAAACGATACAAAGTATATATATATATATATATATGACTTTGTTATATTAAATGGTAGTAGTACCATCTATATGACTTTGTTATACATAAATTTGTTAGTGCTTGTACATTTGTTGGCCTCAAAATTCTGTGGGGTGCTCTACATTGGAAATCAGAGTATTGCAAAAACCCACGAGTCTCTTAAGGAATTCTAGACAACTGGAGCTGGTATACCTTCCTCCACCTGATGCAGAGGTAAATGGCAAAGGTTGCAAGTCAGAGTCATTGTGCCATTAGCGATTCATCATACAATAGATCCTAGAATGTACAGTCAGTACCAAAGGTTCTCTTTCTCTCTTTTTACATATATAAATATAAATAATTTTCTCTCTCAATATATAAATATAAATAATACAGTCTTTCTAGAATTTGTACTCCCAAAAGACTACCATCCCATCAACGAACGAGGACGTTGCCTCCTTGGTGCCTTCCTGAACAGTCCATCCATCAAGGATGGTCACACGACTACGGTCTGCAACTCTATCATCTCTCTCTCTCTCTACAATTATCAGCGCACACCCATTTCCCACGTTACCTCCCTTTATACGTTGCCCTCTCTTTCTCTCTCTTCTTCGTTTAATGCTTGCCTCCTCTCTGGTATCGTCGGAGGTTTCTTCGTATGGCTACTCTTTCTGTTGTACCGCTAGAGCCTGCCGTCCTCTCTCCTCTCGTTTTTTCCTGCTACTCTCTCTCTCGTTCATGCCACTGGAGACTGTTGCTCTGCTCTCTCTCTCTCTGTTGTGTTTTCAAAGCTCCCCACAACCAAAGCCCGTCACTTGTTTCGCCTTCGGTACCGACTATCATCTTTTACGGCCTTTCACTATTCATTTGTTGGCCAAAACCATCTACAAGTTAAATTCATCATCGCTACCATAAAACCAATTTAAAAAACTATATATGTATATAAAGGTAGTTTTGTAGTTGCACACGTGTTTTTAGTAGTGGCAATAGTGGTTTTGATTAGTGGAGGGTGACTTTCATTAGTTAAGGAGTTGGAAAAGGTGATTAAGGGTGATGGGTTAAAGTAGCATTACTATGCAAAACTAGATATCAGGTATCATGCTCAATTGGATGAAGACAACAACCTCTCTCTCTCTCTCTATATATATATATATATCAAGCTTGGTATATATTGGTAATATTATATATAAAAAATATCTCAACCATCCATTTTAAAAGAAACATGATTGATATTTAAATTTGAAAAATAAAAAGTACATAAATTCATTTTACAAGTATAATGATTACAAGACAAGCTTTTACTTTTAAAATTAAATTTAATCATTCACCTTTCAAATTAGATGGTTGAGACTTATTTAGGTATGGTAGTATGTAATGTTGTTAACATATATTATATATATAAGTGTGTGTGTGAAGTTTAATGTAGTTGATGGAGAATAGTGACGTGATCACGTGGCATGTATCTCTCACGTAGTGTTGACATGGCATGTTTGATGCTAGTGCTCACGTAGCACTAATATTTGATGTGGTGCCAAATTTACAGTTTTAGTATAGTATGGTATCATGAAAATCCACTGTAGTATCTTATGATACAAAAAGTTAAATATTTAAAAGTAAATTAATAATTCATATTTAAATTAAATTTATTAATAAGTTATAATTAATAAACTTCATTGAAATGTTTAAAACATATATTTAAAATTAATTTGTGATAAAACCTTACATTAAATAAGAATTACTAATTTATTTTAACACTTTTAACTTTATTTAAACATTTAGTTATTAATTTAATAATTTACTTTTAATTTTTGTGTAATCATTGATACGAGAATACATTTATATTTTGATGGGCATGAAAATTAATATTGAAGTTGATTTTAATGATGTGAAAATTAAGTTCATAGAAATTAATATATGATAATTAATATTTCATAGAATTAGAGTTATTTTGTAATATCATAAGATACTTTTAAATATATTAGTATAAAGTAATATAACATATCATTTTCATACTTTCTAACATTGGTTGATTTATTTCGGAATTAAGGTCATTAACGTAAGTCAATGCTCAAATTAACAATTAAATGTTTAAATAAATTTGTATTAACATCAACTAATAATTAATATTTAAAGTAAAGTTATTATCATGAATTAATTGTATATACATTCCTTAAACATTTCAATCAAGCTTTCTTAATAATTTACCTTAATAAACTTAATTTAGATATTAACTATTAATATTCATTAAATTTTTAATATTTAATTAAATATTAATAATTTGGTACTAAAATGAGTTATCAAAATACCACAAGATAGTAAAGTAGTTTTTCATGATACACTAAATTGGACATTTAACACCACATTAGATACTAGTACCATGTCATTATACTTGGGTCAGAGCACGTAGGATTGAGCAATGAAGAATTCTCGAGAGGCGTGATCGGGCCCTATGTAACGAAGCATGGTATCTGAAATATGTTGAAGCAATCATTAAAGTGTTACCAAGGATGAGTTGTTCTCACAATAATCCCCTCTTATTACAATTATGAATCGATTACAGGTCAGGGAACAGTACACATCCCTTTCGAATTGAAGCAGCATGGACGGTTGCATGAGGCATTCAAGGAAACGCTCAAACATGCTTGGTTAGGAGGGACCAACCTCATGAGGCCATAGCTATGTGACGCGGGTGCGGGATATGGTAAATTTCAAAAAATTTGGGTACAACGACACGGCTAGGGTAAATAATATTCAAGCTAGAACAAGTGAGACATCAATTAACATAAGTATATGACAATAGCAAGTACACAACTTTATATTAAAGGAAAACACATAAACGGTAAACAACTACTAATTTCATCATAATACACAAATCAATCTTCACGGATCCAGACCCATTTATCCAAAAAAACCAAAACTTCAAAGTCGGTGCCAGATTTGTTTGTGTGGAATATCCACACAAAAGGAAGTGAAGAATTTCCTTGTTGAGATATTTTTCTTTATTTATAGAGGAGTTTCTTGGGAGATGACGGAAGACAAGGTGAAGGAGCATTTTGCAAACTATGGTGAGGTAACTCAAATGGTCATCATGAGAGATAAGGTCAAAAGTCGACTAAGAGGCTTCGGTTTCGTCGTCTTCGTGGATCCCTCCCTCTGTGATCGGGTTCTCCTGGATAAACATACCATAGACGGTAGAACAGTGAGTTACCTTAAAAAAAACAAATTTTTTTGCATATCCATACCGTACCGACACGGTGTAGGTATCGCACCCATGTCAGGGCCGACACTCCACCTCCTAAAGGTGTCTGTGTGACTTCGGACCATAGTACATCTTACAAAACAGCTGCAATCCTCGAACAAACAAAGTTTTGGAAGCATTACCAAGCGCAAGAAGATACTACTTGCCAGTATAAAAGATATTCAAAAGAAACTAGAAACTGCTTCTAGCATTATAGCGAAAACAAAATCCTAATGCTCAAAGATGAAACGGGTACGAATTCTATCGAAAGCTATATTCAACTGAAACACAACATCACCCACTTCCAAATACAAGGACAAAATTCTAAAAGCTCAAAGTGGAAATCCTAAAACAGCTAGGTCGTCCAAATATAGAAGAGGAGATTACAAAGGCTTTCTCAACAATGGGAAAATATAAGGCGCCTGGACCAGATGGATACTCAGCAATTTTCTATCACGAAGCATGGGATATTATAGGAAAGGATATATGTCAATACATAACTAGTATTATTCGGCGGGATATTGATATGAGAGATATTAACAACACACACATTGTGCTCTTGCCTAAAACTGAGGACCCAGAATACTCGACTCAGTTCTGCCCTATTTCATTGTGTAATTAGACCTGTTATACTTTAAGGTTATGAGTGTTGGAGAGTTAATTATCAACACTTTCAAAACTGTTTGTAACAGAAATGAAGATGTTGAGATGGATGAGCAGTCACACAAGGAAAGACTGTATATATAATGAAGTTATTAGAAACAAATTGAGAGTAGCACAATAGAGGATAAAATGAGAGAAAATCATTTAGGATAATTTGAATACGTAGAAAGATGACCCAAGGATGCTTTCGTAAGAAGATATGAAAAATAAGAAGATATGAAAAATTATACGGTGAAAATGTTAAAAGAGGAGGAGGATGACTACAAAAGTATTGGAAAGAAATAATAAAGAATGATCTAGTTTATATTGAGTTAACTCCTAGTATGACATATGATAGGGCTATGGAACAAAGAATTCATGTAGCCGACCCCATGTAGTATGAAAAAAGGCTTAGTTGTTGTTGTTGTAAGTAAGATTCATCTGTGGCAGACATATCCAAGAGAATATTATCATCACACAGGAGATATTACACTCAATCCGCGACATGAGAGGTAATAGAGGTTTCTTTGCTATTAAGATAGATCTTGAGAAGGCCTATGATAGGTTGTGATGAAATTATATTGAACAAGTGCTTTAAGAAACATGGCCACCAATTTGGTTAATCAAGGTTGTTATGGAGTATATCACGACTGTCACCACTAGCATACTATGGAATGGAGTTTCTTATGATCCTTTCTATCTTTCTTGTGGCATTCGATAGGGAGACCCGATCTCTCCCCTTATATTTTTGTGCTATGGAGAAACGGTACGGAAATCTCTTTCTGGAAGTCTAAATGGCTAGACAAGAGTCGATCCCTATATGAAAAGTTACAACCTTCAATACCATCAAATGAGTTGGAAGTGGAATATCTGTAACTTTGTCAAGGATGGACAATGGAATTTGGAGACATTACACAATGCCCTACGGAGCGAGGTAGCAACTCAAATTAAAGCGATGGCCCCCTGCGGTTGAGTTGGGAACAGATGGTATTAAGTGGGCGGCAACACCTTGTGGATCCTTTTCAGTAAAGAGCACATATATCCTCATGAGAGGAGAAGAGGGTGCAGATTGACCACTGATATGGCGAAGCATTTAGGAATGTCCTGAACCACATCGAATTCAAAGGTTGGACACAACAAACTACACACTGGAGAGATACGAGAAAGATGGAATGGAGTTGCGATTGGGTACCATTTCTGTAATGCTCACGAGGACGTCTATGTGACACAAACATGGCATGTATTTGTGACGCAATGCTGACATGGCATGTTTGACGTTTGACACATGAAAATCTACTTTAGTATTTATAATCTTTAAAGTGCAATTTGTTACCATATTATTAATATAAATAACATTCAAATAAAAATTTCAATGTTCCAAAGTACATTAATCATTAATATTTAAATTAAATTTATAACTCCGCTCATGTAAGGGATCACCCTTGCATTGCCGGTCCCAAGCCCGGATAAAAGCGGAGGGTTATGTTAGGCTTCTGACAACCAGCATAAAACTTCGTCGGATTTTTATAACATGGATTACAAAAATTATGAGCATTACTTTGAGGCGTCCTCCATATTTCATTAAATAGTCATGTAAGCCAAGTGAGACCAATCACTCTTAGGATTTTTCATACTTCTATGGGAATATTGTCTCGTCCTACATATTTACCACCCTTCATGTATTTAAGAGTATCTTTGACTTAATTATTTTGAATATGCCGATACAAATTGCCGTTTATATGTTTTTTTTATTTTGCTAACTCTCCTAACCTAATACTAACATTTGTATTTTCATTAAAAAACTTATAAAAGTAATTTTTTCATCTATTTTTGATATCTATCATTCGCCACTAGAATTTTTCTATCCTCATCTTTGATGTATCAAACAAAAGTAAGATATTAGTTTTCTTATCTCTAACCTCATCTATCCTACAAATATCTCTTTCACCTTCTTTTGAGTTAAGTTTTTTATATAAATCATTTCAAATTTTAGCTTTTGCTTCACTAACAACTTTTTTTGCTTCTCTCTTTGCTTTATGTAAGCCTCCCAAGTTTCACTAGTTTTCTAGGGATAATGCAATTTGTAGCATGTCTTTGCCTTGATTTTATCTTGCACCACTTCACTCCACCACCAAACTTCCTTTTGTTCTAGTATGCCTCCCTTAGATTCGATCTTAACATATCTTTTGCCACTTTTCTAATATGTATAACCATATTGTTCCATATATCAGAAGGCACATCTACATAATTCCAAGAATTTTATTGAAGAACTTTTTGTTTAAATATATTTTCTTTCTCATATTTGAGGTTTCATCATCTAGTCCAAATAACTTTATGCACTCTATTCTTCTTAGTCCACCTTTTTACTCACAAATCTATTACTAAAAGTCAATGTTGAGTAGTTAAGCTTCTCCTAAGATTACCTTACAATCTTTACAATACGATCTATATTTTTTCCTACAAATAAAATAATCAATTTGTGTTAGTGACAAGCCACAATTATAAGTAATTAAATATTTATTTTATTTTTTGAAAATTATATTGACTATAAAGAGATCAAAAGCCATAGCAAAATATAAAATCTCCTTACCCTTCTTAATTATATCTCAAAACCATAGTTTGGATGAATACCTTGATATCCTAATACCTCTTTACTTGCATGTCCATTTAACTCTCCTCCTAAACAAATCATCTCCCTTTGTAGAATTCTTTGAATTACCTTATGTAACTCCTCCCAAAAATCCTTCTTTATACTATCTTCTAATCCTACTTTGGATACATAAGCAAAAATTATAAGCCTCTACTCTTAACAATAATTTTACCATCATAATTAAATCACCATATCATTGTATGTCTACTACACTATCCTTTAAATCTTTATTTATAATAATACCAAATCTATTTTGATTCCTTTTCTTTCCTAATTATCATAATTTAAAACCGGTATTCTCAATCACTTTTACTTTTTCTCTAGCCCACTTTATGTCTATAAACGTAGAATGTGAATCGTTCTCTGAATCATAATATCTACCACCTCAATTAACTTGTCGTTCAATATTTCGATATTTCAAGTACCAATAAAAATCTTATTATCTAGCACTAACTTCCTTACCCCCACATCCATCTATGCTTAAAATATAGAGATCTTCGATGTAACTTTTTCACTACATTCGAGCGACAATGTAGTTGGACTAACTTCTTTACCCACACCCATCTATGATGTAGAAACCTTCTCTACAATTGATTCACTACATCCGGACGAAGATGTGGAGGCCCTTGCTTACTTTTCACTAACATAATGATAAAAATTTATAGAATCCATGATAGATAAGTTTGACAAAATTTTACACTGGATGTTGGAAGCCTAACTTAACCCTCCTCCTTCATCCGGGCTTGGGACTGACCATGCAAGGGTGATCCCTTACATGAGCAAAGTTTTAAGAAATCTTATTATACATGGAAGCATGTTTTAAGAAATTTCGAACACAAACCATTTATAAGCTACTTCAACCACCTCTCTCTCTCTCTCTCCTTCCCACCCTCCCACTTCACACATATAAGCACATACTTGGCCATGCTATGGAACTTTGAGGCATGCCTCATGGCTAAGCATGTACATGAAGGTTTGCCAGGTGCAAAAGATCTTGTAGATGCTATGGCATAAGTTTCATAAATGTATGTTTGTCAGATAAGGCTGACCACTGAAGAAGAAGAAAAGGCAAAGAAGAAACAGAAAGTCAAGTGCTTGCTAGCTGAATTACTGGCAATATAACATTGGTTTCACCAGCATGATCATTTATCCATGGAGTTGTTATGGATCCAAGTTGCTCATTTGTAGATCAGTATAAATAGATGAAAAAAATCAAACCGCTTTTATAATTGATGATGCCCATGTTGCACCACCTTTGCAGATGCAATTGACAGCAATACAACAACAACTAAGCCTTTTCTCATACTAGATAGGGTTGACTACATGGATTCTTTATTTCCATTAGGCCCTATCATGTGTCATGATAGCAATTAACTCAATATAAACTAGATTATTCTTTATTATTTATTTCCAACACTTTTGTGATCGTCCTCTTCCTCTTTTAACATTTTCACAATATACTTTTTCATATCTTCTTACGGGAGCATCCTTGGGTCGTCTTTCTGCATATTCAAACCATTTTAAATGATTTTCCCTTATTTTATTCTCTATTGGTGCTACTCCAAATTTGTTTCTAATAACCTCATTATATATACGACCTTTCCTTGTATGACAGGTCATCCATCTCAACATCTTCATTTTTGCTACGGACATCTTTATTGCAATTGACAACAATAAAGTAGTAAAATTGACTGCAGATTCTCATGACATTTGTTGGTTTAGTTAAGCATATTCAACATGTTTTACTATAGGAAAATAGCAAAATTGTGACCAATAAATAATCTCCTCATATGTCAAGTTGATTTAAAATGTTATTCCAGGCCTTCTGTATTTTATTTAAAAGCTGGAAACACAAAAAGAAGTGTTGACATGAATTTGCTTGGGTTCTGACTCGTGTATATAGGTGGGTAATGGGATTATTCTTGATGCTTGCTTCATCATGCAACTCTTAGTTTTGTTTTCATTCTGCAGAATAAAGCTAGAAACCCCAAACTGAAACCGGTCTCTGACAAGTCCAAGTTGCAACTTTCTAAGTTCTTTAGCTGTATTTAGATACAATAAGAAAGATTCTACCGACCACTCTTGTACTTATTGTCAAATATAAGAGCAAACATATATCTTCAATTTGATTTTTTTTAGAAAAAAGTTAATCTTATAGGTTCATATCTCACCCTCTATGACATTGTCGGTTTATCTAATTATGCAAGATTCTGTTGTTTGGTCATCCTGAGTGGATTGACTTTCCAAGAGAAGGCAATGGGTGGAGTTATAATAAATGTAGAAGACAATGGAATCTTCTGGGCACTGATCAATTGAGATATAAGGTTTGAGCATTTTATTTGCAGCTTTTGCTTAAGAATCACAACTAAAATTTGTTGTAAGTTCTGTTGAGAACCTTATTTAATTTACTTTCAATCATGTCTTGCCAATTTCTCCATTTGAATGCCATTAGGCTAACTGTTACGTTTATGCATGTACTTAAGTATGTTAGTGCCTAGAGTCTTGCTTAGATGAATTAGCATCTATTTTACGGAAACATCTGTTGCATGGAAAAATGAATTCTACTCGACTTGAATAGATTGATGGGCTTAAAATTTTGTCCTATTATCCAGCAATTCTGTAATACTACTTCTCATAAGTACGGTATGAGGATACTGCTATTGAAGAGATTTTGATTCCTTAGTGTTGTAAAAAAAAAACTTTATTGATATATATCAAAACCAATACAGAGAGTAGGATGCCTCTTACACAGATCAACCACCAATTCTTCACCTTATCCGGCAACTCTCCCACTTTATTGCATGCTATTAGGGTTATACTAAAATAATGCTGCATTTTATTTTAAACTATCTAAAGACTCAAAAGATTAAAAAGTCCTTATACTAATACAATATTAAACTATGTCAAATCAGGATATCTTTTCAACACTCCCCCTCAAGTTGAGAGAAAGATGTTGATAATTCTCAACTTGTTAAGGATATTTGTAAGGTTGGATCTCTTGACTGCCTTTGTAAGAAAATATGCATGCTATTCTTTAGACATAATGTTAATCAACTGAAATATACTTTGTTGGCAACTTTCTCATGGATGAAGTGACAATCAATTTCAATGTGCTTTATCCTTTCATGATAGATTGTGTTTGAAACAATATGTATACCAATTTTACTATCACAGAAAAGGAAAATAACACTATATGTTTTCGTACCCAACTCAACCATAAGAGATTTTAACTAAAGTCCTTCACATTCCTTATGCAATTGCTCTATACTTTGCTTCTGCACTCGATCTAGCTACTACTGCTTGTTTCTTACTTTTTCATGAAACAATATTTCTACAATCAGTATGATATATCCAAAAGTGAACTTTTTGTAATCAAGAGAGCATGCCCATCTGCATCTAAAAAACTTCAATATTCAGGCATCCTCTATTAGCATACATAATTCCATGACCATGAGAGTGTTAAAGTTTAATAGGAAATGGGCTACTAGTGCCTTTGGCCAAGGGACTATTGGCCCCAACTAGCCATTGGGGAAGCCCCAAAAACTCTCTCCTCTCTCTCTCTCTCTCTTTCCCTTCTTGTTGCGGTAAACTCTCATTCTTGTCTATAAATAGAGCCACAACCTTCATTAAATAATATCCTAATTTTGGGATAACACCTTGGTTATTTGTTTGATTCATTTGACTTTACTTGTGTATTTGAAAGTGTTTGGTGTATTGATTGTTTGACAATTCTTGAATCATGATATTATCACTTGGCGTAGACTCTTCAAGTCAATTGAAGAGTTAATTCTTACATGATATCCGATCCTACTCGAAATCAAATCATCGGTTGTCTTTGTGAACAATAAAGAGAAAAAATAAAGTATTTTGTTGGCTAGGGCCCTAGTGGTCGGGCCAAGTAGACTGAGATCAATGGGCCCTAGTGGCATGTTTCCTATTACACTTTATCAAAGAGCTCTTTAGATACCTTAATATACGATATACAACATGTATATGAGTTTTTGAGGGAGCATGCATAAACCTACTTACCATTCCCATTGCGTAGCAATATTAGGACGGATAATGGTAAGATAAATTAACTTACCCACTAATCTTTGAAATGTGTCCACATCTTAGTTTTCATCATCACCTAGATGAAACTTTAGACTGGGTTTCATAGGGATTTCACTATCATTACAGTATCATTTTTGTATCCTTGAGCATGTCCATGGTATACTTTCTCCATGTGTTAGAAATATACCTTTGTTTAAATAAAGTACCTCTTCTTTAAGAAAATAGTGTATTCTGCTCAAATCTTTCAAATAAAAAAGCTGATGTAACTTTGCCTTCAATATGATAATTTCTTCAATGTCATCACCTATAACAATAATATCATCAATATAGACTATCAAAAGGGATATCTTCTTGGCTCTTTTAATGAAAAGGTATGGTTAATAATGCTTCTTTGATATCCCTAATTAATTATACAGTTGCCAAAATTTTCAAACTACGCTCATGGTGACTATTTCAAACCATATACAACATACTTGGTTAGTCAACTCCCTTTTTTTGTAAAACCCTAGAGGTAATTCTATATATACCTTTTCATTGAAGTTTTTTTTGTAGAAATGCATTTTTCATATCTAGCTGTCATATGTCCCACCCTTTATGTGCAACTAGGATTATGAAAACCCTGTCATATGTCCCACTCTTTTGCCATTAGTCCCACCTTATAGAATTCTAAGCTCCCATCGGCCTTGAATTTAAAAATATATACCCATTTGTAGCTACCTTACTTTCTTTCTTCTGGTAGCTTGACAATCTCCTAAGTATTATTTTTTTTATGGCTTCTAACTCACATTCCATGGTTTTTCTCTACTTTGGAGACTTAAATGCTTCTTTGATATCCCTAAGAGTAGAGTGTATCTTTGCATTCTTCACAATTTTTTGATATCTTCATGAGGTATTGTGGTAAGAAACAAATTGAGAAATGAGATATAAAACACATGTTGTTTTACCTTTTATAACTCCTATAAGAAGATCATGTTCATATTCTCTTGATTGGTTTTATTGTTTTAAGTCTGGAGTAGTTAGATCTAAAGTCATGGAAGAATCATTGTTCATGATAACTTGAGAATTAGGCATCACAACCTTCCTTTCTCCTCGTGAATAAATCTTTGATATTTTAGTGATTGTAATTGTTCAAGTATCCTTCATAAACTCATACTCTAGATAGGTTGGACTTATATGCAGAACAAGGATATACTGAATGAAAATACTGGTCAACTCCAACTCCCTCTTGGAAGAAAAATAAGGAGTTCAATCAAAGAAGATAACAAGAAGACATAAGTTTTCTAATTAACTATATAACATTTATATCCCTTTTCTAATGAGAAATCTCCCATAAAAGCACATTTGGTAACTCTCGGATCCAATTTATCACTAACAAGAGAATGTATGTATACATAACAAATACTACCAAACACTCGAGGTGAGATATGGAACAATTTATGTTATCAGGTCAACTGGATCTGGGTCTATAGTTAATTACCTGTCCAATTGTTAAGTATAATTAAATAGGGATATATTAGTCTTTTAAGTTATAAGTATCTTATAAATACTCACATTAGAGTAGGGTTTAGTCAAGGGAGAAAGAGATGCAGTAGCTAGGAGGGTTGTCGACGTGATTGTCTCTATACATCTGATTAAATATCAGATAATCTTCATGTTTTCTTTATAAATTCTGATTTGATTTATCAATAAACTAGTTTAACAATATGGTATCAGAGCCTTCATCAGAGCTGTAGTGAAGAAATTGGCCACATAATGGGTGTCACACCACTCTTGTTCTTGTTGCAGTAGAAGAATATTCAGTTATCTCTTAATCAACCATCAACAAACTCCAGTAAAAAGAAGAAGATGCACGGTGATCTCTTTTTATGAAAATAATTTGTTTTTAATTATATATTGTCCTAATGATAGTGATATGAATTTTCGTAAATGGAGAAAAGAAGATGCATTAGTATCATCTTGGTTAATACAATCTATGGTTCTCTCTATTAGTAGAACATTTATGTATCTTGATTCAACCAATGTTATTTGAAAAGCAGTATCTGAGGCTTATTCTTAAAGAAAAATGCTTTAAAAGAGTACGAGATTCTAGAGAAAATAAAAAAGTGTAAACAAGAAACTAGGAATATGAGTGATTATTATGTAGAGGTGCGTGGATTATGGCATGAACTACAATTCTACACTATTGTCAAATGATTAGCTTATTCCAAGAAAATAAATGAAGAACATGAAAAATACAAAGTCTTTGATTTTTAATGGGGGTTACTTCAAACTATGAAGTTGTTAAAGTGAAAATCCTAGGAAGAGAAGAATTACCTTCTCTTGGAACTATGTATTCTCTCCTTCTCTCATAAGAAAATAGAAGAGGTTTAGAAAAGGAGAACACTTTTAAAGGTGACAAATTTACTTTTATTGAAAAAAATCAATTTCAAACTAATAGTGAGTATGGAGGACAAAATAATAACGGTAGAGGTTGTTGTCACCTCTCATTTAAGTTAAAAGAAAAGTTAAGATGCTCACATTATGACAAGAATCATCACACGAAGGATCAATACTAAGACTTAATTGGTAAACCTAATTTTCTTTTATATAAGGAGGTGATTCGTACTCTTGTTAATTGTGCATAAGTTGTTGTTAAGATGAAGCAGGTGGTACCATTGTTGACCATGACGCGCACTTCATGTTCCTAAATTACTGCCTCCACACATAAGAGGCCAATCCACAGAGGCTGCTATACGGTAAGGGTGTTGAGCAGTCGGAAGGAGGTAGCCTTGGACATCGTTCAATGGTTACATTTCTTCCTCATAAGCTATAACATTCACTTGGGCATGCATGGGTAGTCACACGTGAAATAGGGGCCCCCACACTTGAAACACCCATGTCCTTGCCCACGCCTTGCCTAATGTCATCCATGGCCTCGAGCAATAGTGCCATGTTGTTGCAAAGCCAGTGTAGTGTGCTTGCCCTGCTACGATGCACCTGCAGGCACCTGTTCCCTCCCGACAACATCACTATCTTATTGACCCCTGCGACCACCATGTGCAGGGGTCTACCTCCACCCAGGCCACCGTTGGGGCCTCTCTTTCCACCACCCTTGGAGGAGTTGCCTTCCTCCTTTTCATTGTGAGTACCACCGAGATCGACGAAGCCATTGGTATTCCCACCTTTTTCGTTCTCATTTCTTCCTTCTGGCCAATATATATTAGAAACGCAAATCTCTCTTGGAGGAGAAGAGAATTGCATATATGAGAAATGCTGATAAGAACGTATTTTATAAAGGCAAGGGTGATTAGGCAGACCCTGGCCTGCTATATCTCTAACAAAAGATTATGTACAAAATATGCAAACTATGAAAACCAGAAGATTCTCCCAAAATCTATACCCTCAGCTTAATATGCTTAGCTAAGTAGATGGCTGCATCACAAAGAGCAATAATAGCTCACCTAGCGACAGTGTCAACCCACAAGTTGAAGGTCTAAGTTTGACACCGAGACACGTGCATCTAGATTCGGCCTTCTCATTTTATTACTAAATGCATTGCTAAAAAATTGTTCCAAGTTTAGCTTTAGAAATTGCAAAAAAACTGACATGCAAGACTTGAGTGCTTATTGGTATTTTCCATCCACGGACCCTTCCATCAAAAGCTGCCTTAAGAGTGCAAATCAAATCACTTCTTGATGTCTCGTCTGTCACGCGGATGAGTAGTTCTATTTATTTGTCGAAAAATGATAGACCAGTTGTTTTTGTTTGTTGTCTTTCAGATGCTCATGCTCAGAGAAACATCATCTGAGCACATAACGATTTCCACAAGTGTCGTTGATAGTGTATCCACCAATAGTGGTGGATCCACAAACTTGTTCCCGGTGGGGTGGACTTCATTGTTCGGGTGAGATGGTTTTAATAACTTTCAAATTCTTTTGAAAATTTTAATACGTACTTAAAAAATTTCACAATTTCGAGTGGAGCGGTCACCCATCCTGACACAACGTGGATCCACTACTGCCTACCAACATACCAATTTCTGTAATAGCAGCTAGCTGCATTTGCCATTACAAATCCTTATTATGGTAGAATCCACCAAACCAAATTTTGTCTATCATTTAGGGACAGAGTTCTGAGGTGGAAGGATATGAAGCAGTTGCTCCTTGACTAAGTATAAACAATTTGATTTAGCTTTCTTTGTTCATACCTGCGTGCATGGATTTGATTCCTATCTCAAACTCCCAAGTAAAACTCCGAAAAGGTTGACACTGATGAAACAAGAACTTCTCACATCATAATATCTGAAAAGCTCTTCAAGATCTTGCGCAGTGTGGATGAAGAAGGTGAAGTTTTTTGCAGATTTTCTTTTCTCCAATAACAGGTGCACTGGACATGAAGCCGAGTTTAGAAAGACTCGCCGTGGACCTCCTAGGCTTGCGCAACTGCTTCTCC